>JAJOZX010000587.1:142500-387500 GCA_023014485.1 Bathynomus jamesi | reverse complement strand
AATTTTATCAATATATATATATATATATATATATATATATATATATATATGACGCAATTTTCAAGGACTTTAAAAATTACTGAGAGAGAGAGAGAGAGAGAGAGAGAGAGAGAGACGGGTCAAAACAAAGCCTAAACATTTAAATATTCGCATCAACTTTTCAGTATTAATTACAAAACAAAACTAGGACAATATGCAGTATTTAGTGTGACCTCCTTGAGCATGGATGAAAGCTTCACATCTCAAAAGCATCTAATCAACCATTGCGTCTCATTCGTATGCTCATCAGTTTTTAAGAGCTCACCCACTCCACCTGAATCGAAACAACTTTACAACAGAACAGAATCACCACAATGTTTTACAGTTTTACTGATACAGGGAGACCTGAAATTTTATGGCTACGTCGTCTCATAAACCTATAGCTTTCGTTACCAAAAAGTTAAATTATGGTCACATCACTGCGCATAACATTCTTCAACTGATCAACTAGTTTTTATGGTCTTTTCCAGATTAAAGGCTTTTATTTTTATTTTCACATCACTTATATACTGTACAGCTTTCTGACAACAACTTTTCCTCGCACTCCACGTCCTTGGAGTCTTTCCACAGTAGACCCACTACAACCTTCCATGGTCCTCGGGTGAAGGGTCGCGCTTATTCCTGAACTATCTTAAAGCGATCTAGTGAGAAAGTCTTCGAACAATGCCATCCAGTCTCGTAGCAGTTGTTTTAGGCCGACTTCGCCCTACTAGCAACGAAATATCATTTTCTCGTCCCCGTTGTAGGGTTCTTCGACTCGCTCCATTACAATTCCATTTTGGTTGTGTTTCTGTTCCCCGAGAGTGTATGAGTATTTGGGTTCTTAATTCACGCGTTAATCCTTCGTTCACTTCTTCGTGAAAAAGATCAGAGGACCATAAATCAGTTGATGTTCTATCATCTCTTCGCGCAAATGGTCTCGTGTAACTATTGAACAATGAAACAGAAGTAAATTCTTTGAAGCAAAATTTGTCTAAACTAAGGCAATTGCTGAACATGTTGGTCGCGCAAGACCAATCCTTTAAAGCAAATTTACGAATCTTATACCAAACTTAGGCAATTGCTGAAACTACTGAGTGCACAAAAGACACTTGACTAGGATGTACCACATCATATGAGTGTTGATGCCGGTATAACTATCGTTGTAAAGCATAAAAGGTTTTCGCTGAAAAGTGTAGCACATTATTTGCTGTTCAATCTCTCTCGTCTGTATAAGTTTCTATACATGAAAAAAGAGACTGAACTGAGATCAGTAAAATATATAATATATATATATACGAGTATAATGCACTAAAAATCACCAAGGAAAAAGAAAATGTTATCGATCGAACGCTTTCGTGTGTATTTAACAACCATTCTCAAGATGTTAAATTTACACGAAAGCACTCGGTCGATAGTGTTTTTTTCCCTTTGTTGGTTTTTAGTGCACAAATTTCAAGCATGTAAGTGAATATATATATATATATTATAATATATATATATATATATATATATAAGAGAAAACGCAGTGGCACGCGGTGACTTACCCGCAGTTTCAAGATATATTGTATATGTATGATGAAAAGCGCGTGCGTTCAGGCATGATATGCCATAGATAAGCAAGCACGCAAGTATTTAAAAATATGTTTGAAAGAAAGTGTAGATGATGATAATAAAAATTAAAATAAATGTTTTTTCTGAATTATAAAGAAAATTTAAGAAATGATTTATTAGATTTTGACGTAAAATTTGTGATTGAAAATGGCGAAGAAGAGCATTATTTAAATGGTTCCCGATTGGATTGAGAAACATGGTTGATTCGTGCATGGAGAGACAACGATCTCTTTATACCTTTACGAGATCGGTAAGAAAGATTTCCACGAATTTCATGACGTATTTATTAATGCAAAAGTAAAGTAAATATTTTTATGCGCATCAACAGCCGCAAATAAGGCAATTCAGTGCCGAGCACTGGTCGTTACTGGGCTCGTCCTTGAAGCTCAAAAGGTGATATTGTTACGCATTAAACCAAAGGGCATCACGTGATGGTTCGCTACCAAATTGAAGGAATGGTCTTAATAAATGGTTTCAAATCTATCGAATTTGAAATTAGAATTTCTCGAAATTCATTTGTCCTTTTAACTTAAGCATTTAAAAAGTCTCTCTTCAAAATTAAATATTTATTATTAACTTTATTAATAAATGATCTAATTCATATATATATATATATATATATATATATTATATATATATATATATATATTATGGGGAGGTGAGATAATGTGTGCGTGTATGCAATGAATCCTTGGTAATTAAAAGGTTGCAGAGTTGAACCAATCGGATTGCAGCGAAGAAAAAAAAATCCACCAATCAGAGAAGAGAACGTGAGATACTTTCCCTCAATGGAATTCGGTCGATCTGTTTACAAAAGAATCGTAAAGCAAAGAAAACGCGAATCAAAACGACATTTCTTCATTTGAACGCTACAAAATACTTCAAAATCACAACTAATTTCTGTTTGTACATATTTCATTACTTACATTTTGTCACATACTTCCTATTTATTTTTATTAAATCGTATATATATATATATACAAGAGTCGGTACGAAAGTAATGCCTCCTTTTGTTCAGTTTATATTTACTTTATATTTGCCACGTATGTATGCCATTATGGCATATTCCTTGTATGATAATTTTTATTGTAATTGCAATTATATTTCGTGAGAAATAAAATAAGAGGCATTATTTTCATACCGCCCTTCGTGTGTATATATATATGTGTGTGTGTGTGTGTGTGTGTGACGCTTTAATTAGTGGTTTTTGAGTGTCCACTTGTTTTTGGCTGATTAAGTAAGAGCGACGCGAAGATTCTTTTAATGGAATGTTTTCTCTTATCCAGAAAATGTGGAATGTAGAAATGTGTTGTTTGCATAAACTTTATTTTCGTTTCTTTTGAACCATTTTAAATGCATAATAACAAATTTGCATAAATTATACAACTTTAATAAGAAAAGGGCTATATTCTGATTTCTTTTCAGCTTCACATCCATTTTACATTAAGAAATTTTCTCGCCTCATGAATCAAATATAAAATCTAATTAAATACTTACGATTCACATTTGAAGCTTGAAAGCAAAGTCTCGTTCACCGAAATTAATACTCAGAAAGTTTCATAATCATAATATTATATATATATATATGAATATGAACAGTGAATAATGAATAGTGAATAATTAATTTTTTTGTGGGGGGGGGGTATTCTTATTTAAAATCAAGTGAAAATTAATTTATTTTGAAAATGAAGAATTTCTTGTATTTGAATATAATTAAAATATAAATGTTGAATAAAACGTGATTTTTGTTTCGATAAAGAGAAAATGGAAATTTGGACGGAATATTTATTCGAAAAGATTTCTATTATAATGGACGTGATCCCCACTACGATACCCCTCCCTCGTGATCCGACCCCCCTTCCTCACAACTCTTTTAGCATCACAAAAAATTTTCATCCCGACTGAAGTAATTAGGGTTCCACCAAATTTCGCATTTATACAACAACTGTTTGTATATTTTGTATTCGTTAACCAAAAACGAGTTAAAACGACGCAGCGACAGTTCGTAATAAATAAAATGTCAGTTTCGGGTGACGATTCTCCGATCAAAGTTTGTCGTTATTTCTCGTTTGAGTCGTTGTTGAAAAACTATTAAAAACTGACGACAAGGCCTCTCTCTCTCTTCTCTCTAATTGCCTTTATTCTTCTAATTGTTGTCGTTGTCGTTGTTTTTGTCGTTTTTGTCGTTGCCCTTCATCCCAATTACGCTTTTGTCTTTGCTGTTCTCCATTCCCTTCCTTGTTTTTATACTTTATTCGCCTGATCATCTCTTGAAGGAAAACTTTTCAGTCCATTTTCCTCACGGAATTCCCGATGCTTTTCCCTCACCAATACCTTTCCATCCCTTTTCCAGGATGGAAAGGAAGAAAAAGTTTGCGCGAAATTAGGATCATTTCCTTCCTTTTATTTTGGCGTCATTTTTCATTTTCTCATTTTATTTTAGTTTTTTTTTAGTGCCAAGATTATATTTCTAATCCCCTGCTTTGATCGCATCTCACTCGCGCGATGCCGACTCGCTTATTCGTTCGAGGGAATCTCTAGTATGCTGCCGTTAGAGGGGCTTCTTCTTCTTCTTCTTCTCCTCTCTCTCTCTCTCTCTCTCTCTCTCTCTCTCTCTCTCTCTTCGGGACCATTTAAACGCTGTGTGCTTCCTCAAAGGTTTCCCCTTGCAAAATTGTCTCCGAGCGTCTCTTCCATACGATTCATTCACCCCTTCCTCCCCTCTTCCATTGCAAGTCGCCGCTTACCATATTGATTGGGTTCGTGAGTGGAAAAGTTCGCCTCTCTCACTTCCTGCCTTTGCTCACCATTTGATTAAAAATCGACAAAACGGCATAGCACTTTCGCACTTTATATTTGAAACAAAACTTTTCTCAACTCTCCAAAATTACTTCTTATAAAGAGTATATATACACACACTATATATATATATATATATATATATATATATAATATATATATATATATATATATATATATATATATATAACGCGCCAAAAATATTTTGATAGAATTTATAAATTAAGATCAAACGGAAGTACTGCAAAGATACGCAAAGGTCGAAGTCTTAAATGTTAATGGTACAGTGTACCGATACTAATTCTCTAAAAAACTTGCAGGGTACCACAATAAGACTCGTATAACAACATTTGCATAGAAGAACGTTCGAACCACGCCTCGCAAAGCCACCAATCAAACTTGCTTGAAAGGTCAAAAGAGAGTGTAAAAAGGGTCCAACATGGCCGTTTCCTTCCAACTTGAATAATGTCATCCATGAGGGCACCCTCTGCCTTTATGAAGGGGTCTCTCCCCTTCGTCTCTGCAAACTAATTAAACATTGCTACCATCCACCATCCCTCGCTCGCTATATACTTAGCCGCATTTTTATTTTCAACAAGAGCGACTTGATTTGTAACCATGAGGGCTAAAAAGGCAAAATGTACGCCTTCTATTATGAAACAGAACCATTAGCTGATGGTTTACTTCTTACAGTTCAAACTCAAACGAAAACATTTCGTAAAAGGATAGTAATAACGGCAACTATATTGAATATAACGTATTAAAGGTTGGGATAAGTTTTAAGACTATTTAAAGCTATTCAAATTTACGGATCATTAATGACAAAATTCATGGAATTTCCTCATTGATGAATGACGTCAGAAATGGGTGAGAAGAGAAGCGTGACTAGGTTCGAACTGCATTTTTTTTTTTGTTTTTTTTTAATCACGTTTGAAAAGTGTAACCAAATATCTGTATTAAAAGAAATGCCCGTCTTACGCATTATTGGAACGTGAAACTTTAAAAAATTTATATCTGAATTAAATTTAAGTAACATTACATTAATAGCAAACTGCGATCACCATCCACGAAGCCACGAAGCGACATTTTTCCGATGCGACAATCTTCCGTTTTTGAATTCCACCACAGAGATATTGTTTTATCGCAAAATTTTCGATGTTTCCGCTTAAAAATGCTTCCGTCATTAACATATTTCATCTTAAGTGTATATATATATATATATATATATATATATATAATGTTTACGCTGCTATGTATTTTTATTATTTGATCGCATGTGCGTATGGAAATATTTTAATTTCATTCTCAGTAATAATCATTATGAAAATTTAAGTAATTTCGGATTTCAAGCATCGCGAAATTCCAATGCCATTCCCCTTTCCAAAGTATCGCGTAATATTCAGCGACACTCGCCCGGTATGTTTCTATGGCTTTGCCTTTGAAATTAAGACGTGGCATAAACTGCAATTTTGGATTTCTGTTTCCGTTTCAACGAACAACTTTAGATGCGTAAACAACTCTTAAAAAAATGCTGAAGTTTAGAAAATCTTCCATAAAATAGTTTTCTTTTCAAGGGAAAAATAAATCCACTGACACTGATAAGGTCTATTATAATAACTGCATTTGTATACGGGCATTATTTGAAAAGTATTGAATTTTCCCTTTCTTTGATAGTGTCACCATTTCAACAATAATTCCATGCGTGCATGGTTCGCGGATGTTTTACTCAGTGTACAGAAAAGGTGTCAATAAACACGAAGTTTAACCTCTATTAAAATACAGTGTAAACATATTTAAAAATGTTAAGCGTATAAGAAAACTTGTTTGGTTTAAAAAAATATTCAAAATATATTTAACATAAATACTAAGTATGGAGCATGGTTTGTTAAAGCTTGTTATAGGAAAGAAAATGTGTTTAGGCCTGAAATTTGTTTGTCTTTATAAGAAATTTAGTTTTATGTTTTTGTACAAATAATGTATAATTATAAACATGTTTCTATGTGCGAGCATGTTTAGCAATTAAATATTTTGTTCATGTACTTATGTCACCTCGAATTCCCAATGATCGACAAAGGTTTTATAACGATGAATGTAGAACTTCCTGACATTAAAGTTAAAATAATGAAGACGCTTAAAAGAATGAAATAAAAGTATGGTTATGAATGCATTACGTGGTATGTTTCTTTTTCTGTAAACAGAATCCGCTTCACTTTTTGCTGTCAACGAAATTATCACGAAAGTTCCTGGAGACCTGCTCTGTCTGCGCATGCGCGCTAGTTTCCTTCATATATCAGTCCAAGCTGATAATTGTTCTCCAGAATTAATTGAACATAGGGGATCACCTGAAGATCAGGGCCCCCAGCCTTCTTTAGCTAACTAACGAAGATATCACGACTTAACCTAACCAATCGTTAGGTCAACTGTACGCCCGTGACGATTGGTTAGGTTAAGTCGTGATATTTTCGTTAGTTAGCCTTATAAGGCTAACTAACGAAGGCTGGGGGCCCTGATCTTCAGATGATCCAACATTTTTACATATAAAACGGAAATACTCGGTAATATTCGAAAATTAATTATGGTGACCGAGATCACCTATGTTGGATCACCTGAAGATCAAGGCCCCCAGCCTTCTTTAGTTAGTCTTATAAGGCTAACTAACGAAAATATCACGACTTAACCTAACCAATCGTCAAGGGCGTACAGTTGACCTAACGATTGGTTAAGTTAAGTCGTGATATTTTCGTTAGTTAGTCTTATAAGGCTAACTAACGAAGGCTGGGGGCCCTGATCTTCAGGTGATCCCCAAATGTTTAGATAAAGCTGAATATATTAAATCTCACGTGCTCATTACATATTTAAGTTTGGTTATCTTATAAATTTTAATTTTAATTAATATACCTTGCATGCTAGAAACTACTTAGGCTTAGAATCTCTGTTTGTAAATATTTGTTGAGACATAGCTAGAGTTCCTAGGTGTCCCATATTTTGTGTTTGGACAGCGTACTGTATCAAGCGTATTCGAGACACAATGAAAAGTGAATTCCAGCTAACTGTAAATTATAACTACTCGTGTAAGGGAAATTATTACTACAACGTGACAGTGGTGACATTTTGAAGTGAAAAAGTGCAGGTATTTAAGTGTACACGAGTAGAGTATTACGAATTAAGTGCTACTCAAAGTTCAAGGTCCAACCCGAAGCTGTCCCGCATTTCGACATTTAAAACCCAGCAATCCAAGGTAGAACTATTGTCAGATTTAGTACGTAAGTTGTTTTTCATGGTTTTAACAGTCTTTTGATAAGATATACTTCCTGTTTCATGAATAAAGTATTGAAGTGAATTTTGTTTTGCGCTTACCCAGTCATATCTAACTTCTGTTGCAACACTATACACATGGTAAATCTGTAAACATGTTTAGAATTAAATTTGGAATTAAAATATACCTAGTTTTTAAAGTGTTTAAAAATGCGTTTCAATATAAAGCACTCTTTCACTGATTATATATATATATATATATATATATATATATATATATATATATATATATATATAATTGTGATAATTAAACACGTGAAATAAATAAATGCCGCACACGCACAAAGAAAAATTAAAAACGATTCCAAGGCCTTTCGTATATTCACCGGTACACCCCATCCAGGAATGAAGGGAAAAGGCAAGAAGCCGAAAATATATATACAGGGTGTCCCAGAATTAACTATCTATTTCAATGAAATCGGACAAATTTAATAAAAACTGACATAATTTTGTGTTTATTGCTAAATTATGATACAAAAACAAATAGATTTATAAATCATAAGTCAAAACTTTATTGAGAAGTTTCAACATGTGCACCGTCTGTATCTCTGCAAATTTCAAATCTATCCTCAGCGCTGCGAAACACATTTTGAAGCATTTCAGGTGTTATCTCCCGCACTGCCAACTGGATGCGTTCTTTACGTTCAGCTAAACTATTGATCTTTTGGCGATAAACCTTTGTTTTTATGAAACCCCATGCAAAGAAATCCAGGGGTGTCAAATCCGGAGAACGCGGAGGCCAAGGTCGAGGTCCTCCACGTCCAATCCACCGATTCGGAAGGCGTCTGTTGAGGTATTCTCGAACAATTAGAGCATAATGACATGGTGCTCCATCTTGTTGAAACACAACATTATCAAGAATGCCATCATCAAGAAGCTGTGGTTCGAGAAACTGCTGAAGCATATCAAGGTAGACGGTACCTGTTACAGTTGCTTCCGCAAAGAAGAATGGGCCATAAATTTTGGATTTTGTCATTCCAAGCCACACGTTAACTTTTGGAGAGTCTCTTTGCCATTCTATGACTTCAGACGGTCTTTCATTGGACCAGATAATGAAAAAATTATGAAAATAAAATTATGAAAAAAATTTAGAAATTTATACATTTTTAACACATATTAAACATGATAAACATAAATAAAAGTGTGTTTTTAAAAATTTGTCCGATTTCATTGAAATAGATAGTTAATTCTGGGACACCCTGTATACTGTACATATATCTGTACAGCGTAAACAAAATAATGAAGGGAAAAAGATGTTTCAAGAAGCTGTGTTCATTATATACGTTCCCGAACTGTTATTGAAATGATTTATGTAGAATAGATGAATACAGATTCCAGACAGAATGTTACTTTCAGTTGTGTCTTTATTTTTAACAAGAATTTTACAACTCTCCCAATTAATCTTACGATTCTATCTATACACATGGTTAAACAATGCATTACAATTATTTGCTGTCCTGCACGCATATTACATGCTGCTTTACTTTGACGTTTAAAGTTTTCTTAGTTTGGCTTATACTGTATAAACTGAGTCGCATTGTTTACATCTAGTCAAGTAGACAGAGCCAGCTGCATTATCTGGACTGTTCTTTATTAGGTGAGATTTAAGAGTAATTTTATACTTAAAGACTATGTTAATTCTAATTGTTTTAAAGTAAAGTCGAAAAGATTTTGAAAATTTACATAGTAAGGTAGGCTAAGGATATTTTTATGGTCAAATTTCTTTTGAATTATACTAGTATGATGCCTTTTTAAAAACTTTGTTTAAATAATTTTATTGAAACGGCATAGAATAACATAATTTAATACCAATGTTCATAGTATTGTATAACTCAGAACCTAAAAAATTCAGGATTAACAATTCTTAATTCTCTGAGAAACACGGAAGAAAAAATGAAGATTTTATCAAAGGATCAGACTAAATATGAACGTAAGATTTTAGTAAGCTTGCGAAAAACTTCAAATTTGAATTAATTTGTGCATTTTCGAATTTTTGAATGTAGAAATGATAAAGATTCGTCATTTTCCTTTTCAACTAAATTTTATAGAGGGAACTAAATTATTAAGCCTATCAAGGAATTCATCGACAGGCCAAAATTCTACTTTCAGAAAACTCCATATATAAATTAGTTAACGCGGGTGAGACAATTATAATTAACGTAGTTTTTAAGTATAAAACTACTGTTAAATCTTACCTAATAAAGAACAGTCCAGATAATGCAGCCGGCTGTCTACTCGTTTGGATGTAAACAATGCGACTCAGTTTATGTAGGTCAACGTGGGAACATTTTAGACGTCGGAGTAAAACAGCACAAATAATTATGCTTGCAGGACGACAAATAATTGTAATGCATCGTTTAACTATATGTGTGTGTGTATATATATATAATCGTAATATTAATTGGAGAGTCGTAAAAGTCTTGTTAAAAATAAAGGGATAATTAAAAGGAACATTCCGGAATGTGCGTTCATTTATTTTATAAATAACTTCAATAACATTTCGGGAACGTATAAAATAGACCCCATTTTCAAACATTTTTTCCCTTTAAGTAGGGCTTCAGAATTTTTTTTAATCTCGCCTAACTATTTTGTTTACGCTGTTATATATATATATATATATATCGTAAAGAACGACGCTTGTATAGGAGATATTCCGCGCAAGACGAAAGAGAGAGAATGAAACAAATTAAAAAATGAGGTAACCACCCGGGAATCGAACCCGGGATCTTCCGATTGCCGGTCAGATGCGATACCATTACACCATGGGCCTCACTCTTCCAAATGCCGTAATTCTTCTACATACTCGCAGAAGCCAATGCCCCAAGGGGGCACCTCCCGCATACCGTAAAATTATATACATTCAACTGCAAAGAACACGCAGTATAAATAAATATACAAGCGTCGTTCTTTACGTTATTTATACTGCGTGTTCTTTGCAGTTGAATGTGTATATATATATATATATATATCCACAAGGAAAAATGAAAAGCGATTCCAAGCCTTTCGTGTATTCAACAATACACCTCCTTAATGAATGAAAAGACAAGAAGCCGAAAATATATATATATATATATATATATATACACACACACACAAACTCAGAATGGTCCCCTGAGAAACTTATATGTTAAACACAGACCGTGCATGGAACAAGGAACTCTTCTGGGAAAATTAAATCCACTATAGTCCAAATAAGTAATGGTAAATGACAAATACCATAGTTTTTCTTTTTCATGATGCTAGCCCGACGTGGGCAACGGGTCTCTCGCAAAGAGGTCCCATAAATATAGCTTCCCTCACCAGCTATCTGCAAAGCAGACAGGATCCAGCTTTGGGACATGGATCTAGGGTTTAAAGCAAGCCTAGTCCCACTACATTCAGAACCCCTATATAAGTAAAAGACTCGTTGCATTCACGTCGGATTGAATAAATCAAAGAAAAAGGGGTAACTATTGTATTTTTAGCAAAAAAAAAAAAAAAAAAAACTTAAACCTCAACCGGGACATTGAGCGTCCACTTTTCAAGGCACATAACACGTCCGTTTAATATACACAAACTCAGAATGGTCCCCTGAGAAACTTATATGTTAAACACAGACCGTGCATGGAACAAGGAACTCTTCTGGGAAAATTAAATCCACTATAGTCCAAATAAGTAATGGTAAATGACAAATACCATAGTTTTTCTTTTTCATGATGCTAGCCCGACGTGGACCATTCTGAGTTTGTGTATATTAAACGGACGTGTTATGTGCCTTGAAAAGTGGACGCTCAATGTCCCGGTTGAGGTTTAAGTTTTGTTTTTTTTGGCTAAAAATACAATAGTTACCCCTTTTTCTTTGATTTATTCACTCCGACGTGAATGCAACGAGTCTTTTACTTATATAGGGTTCTGAATGTAGTGGGACTAGGCTTGCTTTAAACCCTAGATCCATGTCCCAAAGCTGGATCCTGTCTGCTTTGCAGATAGCTGGTGAGGGAAGCTATATTTATGGGACCTCTTTGCGAGAGACCCGTTGCCCACGTCGGCTAGCATCATGAAAAAGAAAAACTATGGTATTTGTCATTTACCATTACTTATTTGGACTATAGTGGATTTAATTTTCCCAGAAGAGTTCCTTGTTCCATGCACGGTCTGTGTTTAATATATATATATATATATATATATATATAATATATATATATAATATTAATATGCCGAAAGCACACAATTTCTTAAAGGGGCGGGGGCACACACACACAATATATATTGTGTGTGTGTGAGCTCAGAACTGATGATGATTGATTTGGAATCAAAATGAATTGTATCTTGGAAGGCTTCAGTTGTATTTTATTTCCAATTTATTGGCAAGGAATTAAATTTGTAGAAATTAATCGTACGTATAAAGACATATATAAACGTTCCTAAGCCAGCCAAAATTGCTTTTGAGTTTTGAGTTAATAAAATGTCCTGGTAACCATGAAATAACTGAAATGCAATGACATCAGGACTTTTTTTGCTGAATGTTGCAAAGTTATAATTTTTTTAAACTTTCTTTTTCAAATATCTTTAATGAGAGTAGTAATAATTTTTACAATGGGGGGGTCCTATGTCCCCTGTGCCCCTCCTTATGTACGCCACTGTATATATATATATATATATATATTATATATATATATATATATATATATATATATAGAGAGAGAGAGAGAGAGAGGTTGACAAAAAGTAAAGAGACACGAGGATAATTGTTCTAAAAAGTAGATCAGTTTTACATAATGGAAATGGGGAAACAACATCATTCTAAATATATTGATTCAATTATTTATTGAATTTTGTTATCAAATAAAAAAACCACGGAAAAACCGAAAATGTCTATTTACTTTTGTTAATTTCCCCCTCCACTTCTCTCTCTCTCTCCTCTCTATCTATATATATATATATAATCGTAAAGAACGACGCTTGTATAGGAGATATTCCGCGCAAGACGAGAAAGAGAAAACAACAAATGAAAAAATGAAGTACCACCTGGGAATCGAACCCGGGATCTTCCGATTGCCGGTCAGACGCGATAACCACTACACCATGGACTTCACTCTTCCAAATGCCGTAATTCCTCTACATACTCGCAGAAACCAATGCCCCAAAGGGGCACCTCCCGCATGCCGTAACATTATATACATTCAACTGCAAAGAACACGCAGTATAAATAACGTAAAGAACGACGCTTGTATAGGAGATATTCCGCGCAAGACGAGAAAGAGAAAACAACAAATGAAAAAATGAAGTACCACCTGGGAATCGAACCCGGGATCTTCCGATTGCCGGTCAGACGCGATAACCACTACACCATGGACTTCACTCTTCCAAATGCCGTAATTCCTCTACATACTCGCAGAAACCAATGCCCCAAAGGGCAGGTGGTACTTCATTTTTTCATTTGTTGTTTTCTCTTTCTCGTCTTGCGCGGAATATCTCCTATACAAGCGTCGTTCTTTACGTTATTTATACTGCGTGTTCTTTGCAGTTGAATGTATATAATGTTACGGCATGCGGGAGGTGCCCCTTTGGGGCATTGGTTTCTGCGAGTATGTAGAGGAATTACGGCATTTGGAAGAGTGAAGTCCATGGTGTAGTGGTTATCGCGTCTGACCGGCAATCGGAAGATCCCGGGTTCGATTCCCAGGTGGTACTTCATTTTTTCATTTGTTGTTTTCTCTTTCTCGTCTTGCGCGGAATATCTCCTATACAAGCGTCGTTCTTTACGTTATTTATACTGCGTGTTCTTTGCAGTTGAATGTATATATATATTATATATTATATGCACTAAAATCACAAAATAACACGTGACCTTATTAATCAGCAAACAACCACAGGGAAAAGGAAACACAAAGTCCGAGCGCTTTCGTGATATATTCACATTATCAAGGAGGAACAGAAAATAGACGGAGATTACAAAGTAAATGAGTTAAATAGACAAGCAAAAAATTCACAATCGACACCTCAAATGTCTATATATATATATATATATACTGTATATATATATATATATATATATATATATATAATGTAAAGAAAGGTTTCATTATTTTGCACAAAGTTCTGATATATATGTATGGGTGTGTGGGTGTGTATGTGCGTGTCACACACACGCGGAAAATTAAAAAAGCGATTCCAAGGCCTTTCGTGTATTTAAAACACCTTGTCAAGTATTGGAATCACTTTTTATTTTTCCTTTTGAATATGTAACATTTTCCAGTTTCACGAGTTTAAATGTAACATTCATCCCCCCCCCCAACATATATATATATATATATATATTATATTAAATCTGTTATCAACATATCTATATATGTAGAATGTTGGTGTTTTAAACGAATCAACCTCTTTGTTTGGCATTGTTGCATCCATTTTACCAAAACAACATTCAAGTTTGAAAAGGTGTTTATTCAGAATGGTTTTGACGGTAATAATGAAAGGAAAATCCTCAGGATTAAGATCATACTCGCGCGTTCCCATTTTTATGTTTAGATCATAAACATTTATTTTCAGAGTTCTAAAGAAATTTTATAAGCTGATTTGCATATTATACTTTACTCCGGATCTGCACTCAAAATAGAACTAGACCTTTCGTTAGATGTTTCATTGTTCCAATTTTGCGAATTTTGAAATGTGTAATGCGTTAGACATTTCGTATTTGTTATATATTTCGTTAGACATTTCATTAAGTTAATTGAAGTGTCTAAACTGTCCCCATTTTTTAGACAATTGAAAAGACTAATGTGAAATGCTTAAGGAAATGTTTAACGAATTGCCTGACAATGAAATGTCTAATGCGCGAAAGTTTAACGAATTTAAATTTAAGTAAACGTTTAAGTTTTTATATTAAAAAAAAAATTGTTTCACTGAATTACTTTTAAAAACTTTTGACTTTCAATTTATGTCCATTTTTTCTTGTAATTGACTCCGTATCTCGATCAAATAACTTCCTCTAGTTTACATTATCAAAACCATTTATTATTTTTAAATACCTGAATTTGTTCTTTTCTAAATTGACGCTTTTCAAGTTCAGCTAATTTTTCTCCAAATAATTTACTTGTCAGTTCTGGATTCATTTTGGTTCCTCTAGCCGGCACCCTTTCTAACTTATCAGTGTCTTTTCTCAAGTATAGGCTGTCTAACTTAGAGATTCAACTTACCGTAGGCTTATTGTACATTAAGAGGCCTATGTCTAAATCTAGGCTCAGGGTAACAGGCTGGTTCTTAATCTTGGAAGTCTTTATTCGCCAAGGCCTATCCAAATAAATAAAATTAATAAATGCGTGAAAGGCACTTAGAAGACTTAAGCCTACACAGAATAAATTAATAAAATGCACAAATATAATAATTGTTGGATCACCTGAAGATCAGCGCCCCCAGCCTTCTTTAGTTAGCTTTATAAGGCTAACTAACGAAAATATCACGACCTAACCTAACCAATCGTTAGGTCAACTGTACGCCCTTGACGATTGGTTAGGTTAGGTCGTGATATTTTCGTTAGTTAGCCTTATAAAGCTAACTAAAGAAGGCTGGGGGACCCTGATCTTCAGGTGATCCTAATTGTTTTTTGCTCTTTTCGAGATCGCCTATAAGAACACTAAATAAACTATGTCAGTTTCAAAATATTTTTAGCTCCAATGCGCATGCGTCTAGGCGCAAAGAATAGGAAACTAACTTATTATTATACAAATGAGATTTTTAATTTCTACATCTTCATATCTTTGAAACATTTAAGCACCGTTTCCAGATATTTGAAATATCCAGTAAACATTTTGAAATAGCTTTTATTCACTTCAAAATGTTAAGTTCATTATAAGATGTCGAGTAACGTTTCATATATATGTAACCAAATGTCTACTACCATTTAGAGTGTACATTCATTAATTTATAAGTTATAAATGCATAAATGAACATGCGAATCTAGTTTTTAAGCATTTTAAAACAATTCTCAGTAAATTTAAGTGAATATATAGGCAGGACGTTCAAAATATCCAAATTCCCTTACGGTCACCTTATCGTAAGCCATATGGGGTAATTGTTATAGTAACTCTTTCAAAGTTGTCCCCAAAGTTGTCCACTTACCAGTTAAACGCCCTTACATCCGCTGGAAGTACCCCAGACCGATCCTGTTTCTGCGTATCTTACTTTAGAATCAATCGAAAATTCTGGAATCTATAACTCATTAAATGCGAAGATAAGTCTTATCTGAGAGAAAATCCTGTTCCAACATATTGCATGGTAGGGGACCATAATCGTAAAACGCAAAAGTAAATCAGAGAAATAAGTCATTGCCAAACACGTTGGAAGGGTGGTGACAATGTTTGCGTGTCGGTACTCGTAATCTGATTGAAGTTAAGTCATTACTGAACGAGACATCCTGATACGAAGTGAGAAGTGGACGAAAACCAGTAACAGTAACAGTCGTTGAGCAATAAACCAACTTTAAGTTCCGCGTTTTAATAAAAGAAATGCGCCAATATTTATAGGAGTCCGTCAAAAAAATAAAAATAAAGGTGCCGAGCTCGTAAGTACAGTCGCTTTCATAAGTTTGTTTACACTTTTATTTGAGTATTAGGTTAAATAGCAACCCCCCCCCCCCACCCCCCCGCCCAAATGTAGGGGGTTACTGTTTGCGAACAAATACTACTTCATGAATGAAATATCACAACTTTCTCGGGTGCGTCATAAGTTTAAAAATCGAATTTTGCGTAAAACTTTTTCCCAAATTTTGTTTCGTATCTCTCGGGTAAAGAAATACATTGTACAAGGTTTGATCACTTAAATTAATACATTATAATAATAATTACACTAAGTTTTATAATAATAATAATAATAATAACAATAATAATAATAATAATAATAATAATAATAATAATACCTTTACTAATCTCTCTCACTTTTAGGGAACTAAAAGTTATTCTGAACAGATATGAAATTAACGAAGGCAGGATGCAGACTATTTATTTCTTTTATAAGGTTTAATATGAAGTAAAACACTTTTTCATTTACCTTTAAATTTAAACTGTATATATATATATATATATATATATATATATATTCGTGTGTGTGTGTGTATATATATATATATATATATATATATATATATATTATATATAATATAGGATTGAAGTGGTCAACGTGCTTTGAACTGGATGGGCAACATTTTAGATACAACTGATAAAGGTTTCGCGCGTCAGCCTCTTACCACGCGAAGATCAGGCTATGGCCCCACCTAAAAATTTGACTCGATAAAGAAGAGTTTCTTTATTGCGCTCCCTATCTCACATAGCCAGGTGCACTCGGCTCATCTGAGATTGTCCTGAGCCAGGTGTCTAGTGTTCTTTTGAAAACTTTTCCACCTCAATGTCGGTGGTGTTCCTAATTAGTTTGGGTAATAATGATGAATGAGGAGAGCCAGAACCCGGCACAGCGCTCAGGCCAACTAATGCGTCCCATTGTTCTAATTCCCTTATTAATTATTATTACCAACGTCATAATTCGTTTGGATAGTTGATTAAATTGTTTGGAGACACTACATACTCTTTCCTATTTTTCAATTGTTGTCTGGATAGTTAAAGAGAGTTCAGTTTGAGTTTAGGAACCACTTTCTCTCTTGTTTCTCAACTGTAAATATGGTGTGCCTCTCTCTTCTTCTTTCCAGTGAATATAGAATTACCTTACGCAACCATATATATATATATATATATATAAAATAGAACTGAAGGAGGTAAAAGTTTCTTGACTAACATGAGTAAGTTAGAATAACTTTTTCTCCTTATAGGAAGCATCATTGCGTCAATTCATCCTTTCAAGATGAGTAAAACTTCGCTCTGAGGGAGGTTCCATCTCAAAAGAAATTATCTAATCACTGTCCTATCCCTCCGTGATTTCTGGAACGAACTTTTTGTCCTTATACCTTCGCTTGTGGATTTCTTCCCAACAAATTTCTTGTTAACTTCAGTTTAGTTTCGTTAAAATCCATTTTCTTTAAAGAACGACAACGATTATCATAATTATCATAATTATCCTAATTATCGCATAAAATTTTGAAAATTTTTAAGAGTTTGAAGGAAATATTTTTTTACAAAGCTCATGATACGCTTTTGCGTTTTAAATTGTTGATATAAACCATAAAAACGAAATTGTGGCAGAGACATAATTTAATTACAAAATTAAAATCTTAATCACTCTCCTTTGACACACACATCATTAAAGTGACCATTCCGTGTTGAAACGTAAAAGATACAGTATAAGTGACACTTTTCATCCCTTGTGTATATATATATATATATATATATATATATTGTTTAAAAAAATTGTTTTATTGTTCACAGTTTTTCTGTAACTTTATTTTTGCAATAGAAAATCCGTTTATATAGAAACTAAATATATAGTTTCAATAAATTACTGTTTCTATGTTGTAAAAACAAGGCCATTTTGTACGTATAATTTCAATATATAAAATAGATTTTCTTTTAATTAAATTTGAATCTACAGACCACAAAATAGGCTTAATAACTATTTTAACTTTATTTTATATTTTAAATAGAAGAATATAAATAAATAAATAAATAAATAACCAATAAAATAATTATTAAATGTTAAAAAAAGTAAAAATATCTATTTTATATTTATCAATGTTAAGTTTAGGTCCTAGATCCGCATAAGTGTTTACATAACATTTTTACCAAGGTGGGCTACCCACACTTTTTTTTCCAGTGTTTTCGTGCGTGTCATAATATTGTGACTTTACTGAAATTGCTTTTAAAATTATCATTTTTAATCTTTCGAATGAAAACCAAATTTCAACTTTGCAAAAAAGAATAGAAAAAGTTTCATTTTGATTCTTTTGAAATGTCAAAGTTTGCCTATAAAGTTAAACTTCTATAATTCGGAATATGTCTTATTATGTCTTATTAGAGTAATATGTCTTATTTCGGCTAGTTTGAGAGATGCCGAAAATATTTTTTAATTCGACATCGGTGCCGAATTATAAAAAATAATTTCGAACTATATACAGATTTGGCTTCAAGGCAATCAACTCTTTAGGCTTCTTGTTGTCATCCCGAGTCGTATTACTCCAGATTTGTCCGCAAACACTTTTTTCGTCTGATAGTGATACTGAGTAGACAATACTCACCTGCGTAAATAGTGTTTGTTTACTATTTATTGGAATTTTAAAAATGTATTTCTCATAATTCTGAATTTGGCATAATTTGGACTCTTGTGCCAAATTATAGAGGTTTGACTGTATTTTAAAGTAAATCCTATAATCCGTTGGTTTATTCTGGCGGTCCGTATAAAATCCGTCGGCAGCCCGGATTCGGATTGCGGTCCGCCTACGGTGATCCTTGTCGCAGAGGATCTCTAATAATTTTCAACTCTCGCAATGAAGGACAGGGAAATATGCTATATTCAAAATCTCAACCGGACCATGATAGGCTTTATTCAAATACTTATTCATATGTCTTTAAAGCCATAAATTAATTTATGCGTCTTTAATGCTATAAATTAAACTAATAAATTACTTTTAATTATCATCAATTGTAGTCAATATGGTCGTAGATATGGACCCAAGAAGGTTTTCTACATTATTTGATTCATGTGAGGTTGGTATTTTATTAGGCATTTAATTAAATTGCACTTTAATATAATTATGGATGTCTTCGTAATGTAGAGTATATTAAAAATTAGTCATATTAAATGACTTAATATTCAACAATAAGAGTTAATATGATATTAAAATATGACAAAAGAAGTTTTTGGCGTTTTTTCATCACCCTTAAATTGATATTTCAAATAAAATTACTTTTGAGCAAAATTTAAAAAAAAAACAAGTTTTTGAGGTATCGAGGTTTGTTTCCCCCTCCCAACAATATTTTTTAAACGAACCCCCAAAAACACGTCGCAGATATATATATATATATACAGGGCGTCCCAAAAAAATGTATACACACTTTAACAGCTGATAGCTCAATTGATGTTTCTTTCTTTCCAAGTTAAACCCATTAGAATTAATAATGGCAGTCAGACTAAGCTTTGAACAAAGGAAATTCATTCTAAAATGCTACTGGAAGTGTGAAAACGCAGTTGAAGTGCAAAGACAGTTTAGGAGGGAGTTTCAAACAGATCCACCAACGCGACTTACCATCACTCGAATTAGAGATAAGTTTGAAGCCGATGGAACTGTTCAGAATGTCCACAAGAAGCGTTCCGGAAGACCACGGACATCGACAAGCCCCACAAAGCAAGAAGAGTACTGGAAACGTATCACCAAAGTCCAAGAAAATCTGTGCGGCAAGCGAGTCGTGAGGTAGGAATTTCAGAATCGTCTGTCCAACGCATTTTGAAGCGCTGTCAATGGAAAAGTTACATTCCAAGATTAGTCCATGCTATTAATGAAGATGATGATGATGATCCGGACCGAAGAGTGGAGTATTGCGAGTGGTACTTGGCACGATGTGGATGTGGATTGGACGAAGGGGTTTCGTAGAATACCCTCCGCGTTCACCAGACCTCACACCACTAGACTTTTTTTTATGGGGATACTTAAAAGACAAAGTCTACGCTATAAAACCTGCAACAGTCGCTGAATTGAGAGCAGCCATTGAACGAGAATGCACACAAATACCAAACGAAATATTTCGTGATGTTTGCGATTCCATTGCTTCGCGTTATCAGCAGTGCCTGGACCAGAACGGACGTCAGTTTGAAAACAGGCGATGACAAAACAATTAAATAATGTCTGTAGATTCTATTACATTTTGAAAATGAAATGTATTTTAATAAACACTGCCTTTATAATTATTTAAAGTGTGTATCACATTTTTTTGGGACGCCCTGTATATATATATATATATCAGTGGCGTGCGATGGGTGTGTCCACAGAGTAAGCGGTAGATGCAAAAAAAAATACATATATATATATATATACAGGGCCGGATCTAGAAGTTGCGAGGCCCTAGGCAGATCTAGAAATTGCGAGGCCCTAGGACTTAATTATCGGTACTATACCAGCAATATTAGAATCCCGCATAGACAGAACTATGCCAGCACTTAAAAATTAAACCAAACCAAAATAATCACGCATGGAAATTGTATAAGAAATAATAAATAAACCATACAAATAAGTATAAATTATAATATGAATCAAGATTTGTATCGAAAATATACGACAATGATTTCTAAGATTTATATAATATTATAGGTAATGACTTTCCATAGTATACAAACGTTTTTCATATGTGATGTATAAGAGATGTTGACATTTCATTTTTTATAATAGTGAGCGATCGACTTATCAGGCTAAATATTAATGCTTTAATATTTGGTTCAGATGCTCCTTGAATATTACAGCAATGCTTTTCTACTTTTCTTCGAGCTAAACTCTTCAATTAATTGAGAATAATCTAATGAATTTGTTATATCGTTTTCTATTGATAACATAGCTAATGATTGCAATCTCGCTTGAGACTTGGTGGAACGCAAATATGTTTTAATAAGTTTGAGACGCGAGAAACTTCTTTCAGCCGAAGCAACAGTAACTGGGATGGTTAATACTATTCGAAGTGCAACATAAACATTAGGATAAATCTCACTTAGTTGTTTTTGCACTATATAAACAAGGGCATTTCCGAGATCTGTTTTCTCAGGTATAAACCTGCAAAGTACTTTAAGTTCTTCATAGAGTTCTAAATCATTAATATCACTTGAACAGAAAGCGCAAAACGGCTTGAGCGAGGCCCCCTTTGGCGCGAGGCCCTAGGCGATCGCCTAGTTCGCCTATAGCTAAATCCGGGCCTGTATATAATATATATATATATATATATATATATATATATATATATATATATTATACAACTTATACAAGCATCATAACTTTATATTAGTTTTCGATTACTGTAGTAATATACTGTACTGACTTTCTGTAATTTTACCTTTAACTGGGTAGGCGGCGCATGCCCCGCTTATCCTGACTGCACGCCACACATATATATATATATATATATTGGTTAGTATGGGAACACATAAATTGGTAAATGACTACGAAAGTCCCGTGTTTAATTTAAATTTCAATTAAAATAAAATAACTTTTGACTGCCAACTAAACCTTACCAAAATAGTACGCATTCCGCTTTCATTAATTTTGTAGCTGTTCGGAATAAGTTTCAGTTTTCGAAAACTGAAAGGAATTATTAAAGGTTTTTGCGCCAATAAATAAATATTAATGTAGAACTAAAAAAATAAATTATTTTAATACAATAAAATATCTTTTTTGAGTAAGATTGTTTTTGAAAATTATATCTGATGTGGTGAGCATAAAATCACGAAAAGGAAGTTGGTCAAATTATTTCGATAATAATTGGTAGAGATTGTATTTATATGCCGCAAAAACCTCAGAATATTCATGCGTCTATGCACTGAAAAGTTTTTAAAATATGCAGTAGAAAAGTTTGAAATAAACAAGTATTTTTTGAAAGAAAAAATATTCCATCCTTAATATTATTACAGTTTATAAAATATTGTCATTCATTGATGCGAGACGAGCATTTTTTTCAATATTTTTTGGTGTGAGGCTGTGTCGCTTGACAGAGAGGATCGACCTTTTAGGCTGCGAGCGATCGTTCATCGTCAGCTGATGTTAACAGGCAATATTTGAAGCGAAGAGCGAGAGAAGGTGTTGTATCGAGTGGTAAGGCTCCAGTTGATCCTTCCAAATACCCACTCACGCCACAGAGATTTTCTTACCCAGGTTTCCTTCTCAAAACTTCTTGTCTTCCAACATAATCCGAAGGTAATTTTAAAGAGGTGTTGGTTGGATTGTCGCACTGCATCTAAAAATTGTATTTAGCGAGAAAAATTTATATATATATATATATACACGTTAACATCATTATACTGTATGCACTGATCCCTCTCAAATATGCATTTTTCCCAAATTTCAGTCTCTAGTACAGTAAAACCTGCGCTATCCAAAAATCAACTACCCGGAAAACTTTAGAAACAGGCAAATTTCATATTAGGCCAATACAATTCACCAATCTAGAAAACCGGGAAGCTTTCCGATGCCATCCGGAAAAATCTAGAACATCCTTTACATTTTTAATAAAATAAGACTAAATTTTACTCGTTTCAATTGTCCCATACATACTTAGCATATAGTGTTTATGGTGATTACAATATAGTTTACATTGGTGTAGGGTAACAGACAGGTGTACAGTGCAGTAGAGCCAAAATTTGAATTTTACTATTATTGTCCATTGGTTTCTCCTAGGTTAATGGTACCGTCAGCTAACCGGAAAATGTAGACAACCGGAATGGCTTAATCCCCGAGCTTGCCGGATAACGAAGGTTTTACTGTAATATTATATAGTAATAATTAGTAAGTTAGTCATATTACTGGCCAGCGTCCGTAGCTCAAGAGGTAGCACAGTTTTCCTACGGACAAAGCGAAGACACTTAGGTAAGAGGTTCGATTCCAGATGGTGCTAATAATAATAATAATAGAAGAATTAAAGTAATGGGCCGCAATAGTTGGCCTGAGTGGTGTGTCAGTTTCTGTCCCTCCTCACTTATTATTATTAGTATTATTAGTGTGGTAATGTAAGTGATCGAACCTTGTACAATGCATTTTTTTATCCGAGAGATACGAAACAAATTTTGGGAAAAAGTTTTACGCAAAATTCGATTTTTAAACCTGTGACGCATCCGAGAAAGTTGTGATATTTCATTCATGAAGTACTATTTGTTCGCAAACAATAACCCCCCTACATTTGGGGGGGGGGAGGTGTTGCCATTTAACCTAATACTCAAATAAAAGTGTAAACAAACTTTTGAAAGTGACTGTACATATTACGAGCGCGACATTACGATTCGTAAAAGTTTCGGCGCACGACACGGTCTGTTTGCAGTGGAAACTACAGCACGAGACTCGCACACAAAATAAGCTGCTTCATTAATTTAGCATTTTTATTGTGAAAAGACTTTCTCCTACAATTAAGACGAAGAAATTTATACATTCCTATACAGAATACTTATCATTAATAAGCGCAGACTCGTATAATATTAGAACTGGCAACACGAAGAAGCATTGGTTAGTATATTAGCCTTCTATACAACGTTAATATATTAAGTTATTGACGAGAAACCAGCGTCCGTAGCTCAGTTGGTAAACATCTTTCTCCGTAAGCGGAGTGAAAATACTGAGGTCGGGGTTCGAACCCCGATGATGCTGGTAGTAATAATACAGGAGTTAAAACAATGGGCCACGTTAGTTAGTCTGAGCGCTGTGCCAGTTTCTGGTACTCCTCACTTATTATTTTTAACGAGAACTTCGCCTACGTAGTTCGTCGCTAATTGAATATATATATATATTTTTTTATTAAATTGGGGTTGTTTAACCTCCTTCGCAACATCTAAGGTCATATGACGGAGGGGACCTACAGCTTTACGTGGGATCCGAACCACGGGTCGCTACATAATCTGGGCGCGGAGGACGGTCTCCCATCCAACTACTACCCAGACCCAATGTCGCTTAACTTTGCTAATCTCCGGGAAGCGTTGTTACGACATCGGCCACGACGTAGCCCTATATATATATATATCGAGAGAGATAATCATTAATATATTTTTTTTATCCGCCCATTTCATTAAATATAGCGTAACGTTGTACACAATAAACTTATCACCGTAAAATATTTCGTGAACTGAGTTCTAGTCACGAATGACTAGTGGAACTTTCTAGAACACTGTATAATATTATTTTCAATTATATATGACACAATCTCAGAAAAACAATGCCTCTTTCAGATTATTCTACCAGTCGTCAAAAGGAGCAATTTTTGAGGGTTTCTTGGTTTCAAAACTTCTTTTTTGAATGCTGTTTGTCATTCATTGTATACGAATTTCACTTTATTTAACTGTTCATAAGGAGAGCTCATTTTGCCTTGCTCTTAAAATGGTTTATGAAAAAGGAACTCCAATATGGAAAATATTGTAAGATTTTGGAATTCAGACATATCGTAACGGTCTTTTAAATAAGCCCAAGTAAGAAAACAAGAAAGTTAAATAAGAAAAATAAGAAAATTAAAGAAATTTCCATAATAATGTACACTATTCCTTGTAATGATTGGCTTGCCAAGGACGGAGAATTTTTGCAGCGCTTTTACCTTGATTATCAACTTTAAAATTCCTTAACCTTTTAATGCCCAGAGGTCTTTTTCGAAATTGAATAAAATCGTCTGGCATTAGCCAGAACAAAATCAATAAGAGCCAAAGCGTTAATTCAAATCACAAAAGGAGCCCATTTTGTGTGGGCTGCGAAACGCTTTTCGGATTTCCAATACTTTTAATATTAATTCAGAGTGAGGTGAGTCCCTGAAATTATTGCTGTTATTACAATTTTAATATATATATATATATATATATATATATATATATATATAAGCTTGACCTTCGACAGAAGAATGAACAATTCGGGCGGAAGCAAAACTAAGGTTACTAATATATATATATATACACACACACACACACACACACACACACACACCAGCTTGACCTTCGTGTGAAGAGAGACCAACGCACGGAACTGCAACGAGGTCTATAATCATCGATGCATATGTTTACACTGTCAAAACTTTGGTTATGAAATTATAGGTAAATTATGCCACTCGCGAAGACATGAAGTTGTTCACTGGATGCTTCCTCCCATGCTGAGATATAAATAAGCATCTTATTCGGCACAATGATTCCCAAAGGAAAATGGGAAACTAAAACAGTAATTCATTAATAACCGTGAAAGAAAAAGTCTTTGAGATAAAAAAAAAAAAATACGTCCATGAAAAGAAAATGAAATAGAAAGAATCAACTTGCGTTGGAGTTTCCTTTCAAACAATACGATGAACTTCGATTCCAATAGATTTCTGGCAATGGGGTGTTGTGGGGGGGTAGTGCAATGAAGGAGGGGTAGGAAAATGGGGGATAAAAGGGAGGGGGCGGATTATGCTAGATATTTCTCTCCGTTCTTATCAACCATTTCACTCTTCCCCCTCCTCCGCCCCGCGATCTTCCAATAATTCCATCGTCTGTTCTCTTTGAAAACGGGAGACGACTGCAACAGCATCAACAGTTTCAACAGCCTCGGAGGCCTATCTATTGATTAGGCCTCGACGAGCCTCCATTAACGAAGGTGCCGCGAATAATTAGTCGGGAGCGGACGCCGGAGCGTTGCACCGGCGCCGCTTCGCACGTCCGTCGGCAACATTTCCGTGTACAGTGCCAGACCCAGGGAAGCCGGGTCTACATGCAAAATGGTAGCGTGGAACCCCGCCTAACACTGAAAAGTACATTGGGGGCCCCACAGGGGCCTCCAATACGTACGGTCCATGGCGGTCTCTCCGCGTTAGTTGAAACAGTCTCACCGAATTCGTTTGAAATTTGAGTTTCTTTTTAGTTAAATTTTTATCATTCCTCGGTATTGGGGGCCCCACAGGGGCTTCCATTAGACGAAGTTCCCGTGCAGTTGCACGGACTTCACATACCTGATTCGAGCACCATCCGTGTTGACGGAACGGAAAAGAAACACTTCAATGCGATGGTTTCATCCTCTTTATACAATATTCAATTAACTTTTAACATTGATCCGCAATTGAACAAAGTTATGTCTCACTCACTGAGTCTAAAATGAGTTCGTTACGCGTATGACATCCTGAGTATGTCTTTATGTATGGTTTTATATTTCATACTATTAATTTTTATATGAAAATTATAGTTTCAGTATTCACTTTGAATAGTCTTTATACTTTATTTATGAAAAACAAAATTATATCCAGAAAAATAACGGAAATTTTTTTATTTCTAAGTAGCATTATTTTTGTTTTAATTTTCTTCCGTTAAATCAGACTTGTTAAATAATGTCATTTCATCAGTTAACCCTTTAACGCCGGAATTGTTCTTAGTGTTAAGTTATGAATGCGTGTATTTGAAACGTTATCAATATGTAGCTTCGTCCTTTTAGGGTTAAACGAGGATTATATTGAAATAAATGTTATGAATTTTGGTGTTGTACAATGTGCCAAAAGTCTTAACTTAAAGTGAATTACACTGAAACTCGTGTAACCTGATGAAAAATACATTTTTTCAGGAATCATCAGAAATACTTAAAATGTTCCCCATTCAGTTCAAAGCACGTTAATGTAATACACACCCGGTACATTCATAGGCTTTTGTGGTCACAATTAAGTAACTGCCAAGACAGTGTGCACGCGCGTGCAGTTATACATGCTGGCGATCATCTTAGGGTAAGTGCTTAAGTTTTACTTTCCACGTAAAATTGAGTAAAAAGAACACTTTAATAACCCCTAAAACTATATGAATAAAAACAGTATGAAAGAATGTGTATATGCGCTTCATCATATATATATAGATATATATATATATATATACACACACTCGTATATAAAATAGGCGTATATAGTACGACTTTGTTACGATCAATTACCTTAATAGATAAGATACTCGAAAGTCCTCATCACAGCCAAAAAATTTAATCAGTAATAATTTTTCATCGGAACAGAATTAATTAAAGTCTGATTCGATTCTTATTTTATTTACAGTTTTTCTCATTAGAAAGAAGGATGCCTGAGGAGGAACATTTTGATCAGTTCTACTTCCTCCCTCGTCGTCCCTTCCCAACGATGTCAATACCCTGAAAGCAAAAGAAAAACGTTTTTAAAAGCAAATAATAATAATTATTATTATTCCTTATATGGTAGTTCGTAAGTTCGCTTTCAGAGACAACAATCTTTGCAATTTATTCATTTGGAGACGTTTGTTTACATTCGACTCTTTCCCTCGCCTCATATCCTAGCGGAAGAAGGAAAAAGGGGACGTTTTGAGGGTGCCAAACCCCCGGTTCGAAATCCGTCATTGCAGAGGGCTGCGGAAGGCGTAAGACCCACGAGGGGAGGAGAAAAAGAAAAAAAGACAAAGAAGGAGAGAAATTAATACGACTGCTAAGGGAGAGAGGGAGAGGGGTAAGCTTACATGTAAATGAGGGGAAAGAATTTAAAAAGTATATACGCGTATGTCTAAGAGGGGATTTGTATAGTTCTTATCAAAATGGAAATGAAATCAAAATGGATAAGGCGAGGGAGCCTTCGTTGCAAATGAGTTACTCGATACTACTTGCATGGATGAGCCATCAGAAGGATTCCTTTTTTAATTGGAATCAGAATTAGTCGGAATGGCTCTAATCTGCTTTGGAATAAATAGGGGAGACGCAACCAATAGCGTCTCTATGCTATGAATAAAAGCTATTCAAAATTAGGTTGAAAAACTTAAGATTTTCTTTTAAGTCAAAAAGAAAAATTAATCCTTCTATGAAAGTACCAAAATATGTTTATTATGTTCTCAAAACGTTTTCTTGTTCAGTATTTTGATATGGAGATTGGGTGCAAGAGATATAATTTATTTTGTCATCTGATCTCGTTAAATAAAATCTCAAAAAAAAAGGTTTTAAATTTATGAACACTTCTCGACTCCTCTCTAGCAGAAATCCTGACCGAAATCAAAAGTATAACTGCAGCCACAACATTTATCACGTTTTGTTGTTATTTATTTTGTGATGTAATAAAAAGTGAGATTGCACCGGGAAAGGGTTTCATCCGTCGAACGGCGTTTCGGTTGTTCCCTCGCTCTATTGGCTCTCGGGGGGGGGGGGGGGATTTTTTGCTCTGCAATATGTCAGTCTCAGACTATATTGACGAGGTCGGTTTAGGCCTAACCCTCTCACGTCTAACCCGAGCCTTCGTTGACCACGCCTTCACCTTAATTAATGCGTCCTATTTCCTCGTCGTTCTTTGACGAATTCGTTCAACTTCTTTCACATGCTTTCGTTTATGCCGTCCATGAATTATACATGAAGACGTCTTCAATCTGAAGAGAAGAACACCAATTAAGGCTGAACAGGAGGAGGAGGAGGAGGAGGAGGAGGAGAGACTCGAGAAGCGTTTCACGCTCGTTTCATTGGAGTGCGGCGGGAAGGCCTCGACGCGTTGCCCTGCAAGATGCTTCATCAAGAAAATCGATCATTGAGGAAAGTTCGCTTTTCTTTCCCTCTGACGCAACAGTAATTTCTCCTCTTGATTCCCCCCCCCCCACTATCCCCCTCGCTCTTTTCCCCCTTTCGCTTTCCCCCTCTGCAATCAAGCGGATACATACAACTCCCTCATTCATTTATTCATCTAGAATGCTTTAGGGCTATTTCATTACACCCCTTCCAGCTCCGTCAATAGCGTCTAAGGTATAAGAACAGTTTCGTCGCCATTACTTGAGTTTCATTATAAATTTTAGCGTTGTATCTGTATACGTTTCCTCAGCGGAAAGGACACTGATTAGAGCAGTTACGAATCTCTATCGCGCAAAATATCCTCCGCACATCATCCGCACAATGTCTGTTTACACTAGTTGAAAGTCACATTCTTTAGATTCCGATTTATTGTCTTAACATTTCTTAATCTCTCCATTATATATACACATTAAAATTTTATTCCTGAATCAACACTAACACTCTAAAAAACTAACTTAACCGAACCTATGCTAACCTAACCTAACTTAATCTCACCCGCAATATACTTGTTGATTGAATGTCAAGTTGAACAAGTGTCGTAATCGTGCATAAACAATTAACAACAAAGTCACCAACCGATGGCAAGAAATATCATTGAAACGAAAGTTAATTTACTTGGCCTTGAATGTCCTACGAGGCACTTTACTCTCTTGTCAATGCCAGACGATTTTATTCACTCAGAAAACACCGTGGGTCTTAAATGGTTAGATACTCTACGTTTCGGTCACGATGCTCTATCCTCTCCAAAAGATAGAAGATAATCTTTATGATATACCGTATATATATATATATATATATATATATATATATATATATATATATATAAACGTTCTGTTTCAATGACGAATATATATATATATATATATATATATATATATATATATATATATATATATTATATATATATAATATAATAACCTTATTGTGTAATAAATATATCGTTTTTAAAAGGGCACTATTGGTATTATCACAACTAAAACGTGGCTATAAATTACCTGTTTTTCCTCGTGCTCTTCTGGTATCTAAGAGTGAATTTGACGCCCCTCCTTCGCCTCAGGTCCCCATAAACGACGACTCGAACGGAGCATGATTGGCCGTCTTCAGCGAGCTCGAATGAAGTTCGCGGAAAGGTTTGGGCGCCGTCGGGGCTCACTCATCGCGCGAATCTTAGGCATTTCCTTACTCATCGCCAACTGTGCACCGTCTGCGACTTCGCTTGTATTCCTGCGACTTCGTTCTCTCCGTCGCCGTCTTACATGATCTCCTTCAGTTAGTGCCAAGTAGTGCCAAGTATTTCCCACGAGTTGTTCGTCCCCCCAAAACCCCTTTAGAATGACTACTCTTTACGACTCAGTTACAATCGCGAGTTTTCTATTAAAATTTTCTCATCTGTTAACCAAATAAACAGTCGACAAAAACTCAACGAATTTGCTGACTGACACGTCACAAAAGGATTTAATCCTATTTGCAGTCACGTCGAACCCGAGTAAAGCGTTCAATTACGTAACAACTTCAAACGGAACCTGACCTTGGCAACATCTCCGCGAATTGTTCTGTTAAGGAAGTTGAGCTGAAGTGGCTTCACTTCTCGGAAGAGCGTCTCGCCTCTTCGGCTCTGTGGCGGGATGGTTGGGTGGAGCTGCAAAGTGGGTTGCAATTCTTTTAAAAGGCGGAGTCATCCTACATTTCCCTTTCTCTCTCCTTTGAGATTCCTTAAAAGGAAACATCACACGTAAATTATTCCTGAGCATTTATAGACTTCCATAAGAAAGAAGAATTTATTTTGAGGCCCGTTCCTATTGATGCGCAATAACTAGCTTTATTTCGGAGTCTGTTTAAAAACGACGAGTTATCGTTTACACCAACGTCTAAATTCTTCATTTCTTCAATAAACTGCTATATTTAACGTTTTAAATACTAAGAACCTGTAATATATATATTGGGAAACAACCTCGCATGCATCCAAGTAAAGGACTAATACATAAATATCACAAATTAAATTCTTAGATAGGATCATTAAGAGTAAAAAAAAAAATGAGTCTGAACAAGCATTCATTTAATAAAACGTTTTTGCTGTTGCTAAGGAGAGTGTATTAGTTCGCTCATGTATTTTAATTCGTTATCCGCTTTTGTAACTTTAAGTCCTTGAATTGAACAACACCAGTTGGATGTTCGGTGTCAAAGGTAAAATAATTACTAAAATTTAGTAGTTTTAACTTTTGAAATGATCTATCAAATGCATTATTTTAAAAACGTTAATACGTTCATCTTATGTATAACTTAGTCACGGTGATAAAACAGCGCGTGTCACTCCTTTTCTAAATCTCGAAATGTAAATTTTAGCCTAAAAAAGGGAAAGAGAAAAGTTATTTTGGGCGGAGTCCTTCAACGCCACCAATTTAGATCTTAACAACGTAGACCAGAACTCTTTTTATAGCATTTGCGTACACCAAATTAAGGTCTTTCTAATAACGCACAGATGCAAAACTTCGGAAAAGGACTTCAAATCGTGCATTAATACATTATTAGAATTTAATTATATGAACATTATATTCTCTCCGTTCCAATTTTCCTTCCAATCATATATTACTCCTTTTTCTTAGTTTCTTAAACTTCGGTGCTCCACTGCACACAAGTTGATGTAATTATCTTAATTTTTTGCGTGTTAATGAAGTTCAACACGCGCTTCTCGTAAGGCGAACAGATTAACCGCGGATCATGTAATGTTGCCATATGTGAATTTGAGGAAAAACCAAAAAAATAAAGGAAATCCAGACATGCTCTAATTATAAAGCGGATTAACACATTAACAAAAAACGGATCTGATAAGAAAGAGAACGTGTCGAAAAACAAGCAAAAGGTCCAACAAGGCCGGATATGTTCCTCTGTAAAGACGTTAGGCCTACTGACGAATGAATCTCTTATTTCGAGAAATATGGCGAAGGAGTTACCGAATTAATGATAGGATGATTCCCGCAACATAAACAACTTCCTTTTCTATTTTTTTTATGATATAATGAGGCTCTAAAAGAGGACATGCTACATAATAATAATAATAATAATAATAATTCCGTCACTTATTAGTATATTGGAAGTACCACCTGCCTCCTTCAGAGAATGATGTATGTTTTTAAATACATTTTGTGAATTTTCAGTGTTCGCACCGGTTGTACAACTTCATACTTCTTTACTTCAATAGGTTAAATGGCCTTACAAAAGCTCTTATTTGATCATCCCTCCTCCCCCAAAACCACATTCATTTCTTTGAACTTGGACAAACCCGTCGCGTGTTCTACCTGCAAGATATCCACGGATGCTTTCCTTGCAACACGTGCAATCTTCCCTTTAGCGCATCAATCGCCCATTCTTGCAGCGGCACGTGGGCTACCTGCTTCTTTCTTGCAACGCGTGCAAACCGAATGCCCTGCAATACAGGCTCGCAATCGTGCCCTTACCGCGTAACTAAAGGAGCTCGTGCGGGGTGGTCGCTTCCTTCAATGAATTGCAGTGAACGACATTGCAAAAAGGGATGCGGTAATTCCTTCGGGTCGCACGAACCAAGATTTTAGGCGGAGGAAAATAAAGTTGGTTTTATAGAAACCATAAAATTGTAATTGACGAGAAACAACTTATAAATGCGAAATCCATTACTTATAATCTATTAGAAATACGAACTTCTTCAGAGAATGATTGAATGGCTGTTAATTCCAATTCTAAAAAGGAAACCAGAATGAGCGCGTTTGCAAGATGAAGCGAAATCCACAGAGGCGTACACATGTTTGAAAAGGGTCACTTTATCGTACGGTTTTTTTTAACTTGTATTGACAGTAACTGCTTTCTTTCGCCGCAATTTGAAATTGTTTTCAGCCCTTTTTCCTCAAAGAGAAGAATCTACCCTTTTAACTTCAATTTCGAACTGTTGGCAGTAAAATCCTCAACTTCCATTTCGGCTTATATAATAAGCATTGCTCAGCCGTTAAAAGTTAAATAAATTGTATATTTTTTATTAAGTAAAATATGAAAGTGAAAAGAATTAATTTAAAGTTGAAATTAAACAAATGAATAACTAAATAAATAAACAAAAATTAATTAAAACAAAAAAAAAAATTTTTGTAAAGAAAATTTCAAATTTTGAGAATTGCGAAAATGAATAAAAAGTGTTAAATATTTTTGCCTCGAACTGAATTCTTTTTTTTTTTTTTTTTTTTTTGAGTGTTTCATGCCATCAACTTTAATTAGTGTTTGTTCAGGCCTAATTCTTAGACGGTCTGCACCATTTTATACAATTATTACCGACCCTGTAATTATTTCGCTGGAAAAAAATACGCTCAAAATGAAGCAGATTTCATTCTACAAAAATATAAAACAGAAAAAGTATTTCGTAATATTTGCCAAAGTTTAAAATTAAACAATTGTTTTATATTTTATGAAGGAGTAATATTATATGTAAGAGATGTTAATTGTGTTGAAAAAACAAGTTTTTACTCCAGAGCCTCACGAATAATCCCCCTCCCTGACCTCTCACCCATCTCACCCACACTACAAACGCTGTCTGAGGGGAAACCCAACCAAATGATATTAAGGAAGAGAAGTGAGTTGTGAGGTTTCAAAGTTATCTTAAAGGGAAGTTTTTTCTATGAAAAAAACACCCTAATTCATATTGTGCCCTAAAAACTTTCATAATGCGCGGCGATTGCTCACAATGCAAGACTTCTGGTATCGTACACAGTGGTGTAGTGCTAAATAAAGAAGTGAGGGAACGCATTTTGAAAGTGTTACTCAGATGCGGGGGGGACAATGGCGAGCGCGGCGAGCCCATACAGCTGGGGGTCCGGGGACACTGTAAGCCCCCCGGGAAATCTTTTGAAATCTGACCAATTTCAGGGATATTTTGAGGTCATATGCACTGGATATTAGGATATATTCCAAGGTTGAAGATGCAGTATTTCCAGTGTCATTAGATATACGACATCCAGTACGATCAATAAAAATAGCTAACAACTGGAATGATTAACTAAAAAAAAGTTAACAACTGGTACGCCGTGGTGACTTTCACCAGATCTTTATAGGCTAGCATTGCCTCAGTCGAAGCTAAAAGAAATGAAACAGTTAATGATTCTTTCTCAAATTTCTTCTATGGGTGGGAATTAAAATTTCATGACGTTAGAGATTTGTAAGTTCGGATTTATTTGAAATAGTGAGGGAACGCCGTTCCGTCTACCAAAAAAGTAAGGGAACGCCGTTCCCACGCGTTCCCACAGCACTACACACTGATCGTACATGAACACGCATGATTTTTGTATATGCGCCAGGTCGTACTAACTTTTACTTTGTGGTAGGACGGTGGTTAACGTTCTCGCCTTCTACTCAAAAGATGTTGGGTTCGAATCCTGGTGGGTGTAATTTTGCTTTATACAAAATCAACCTGCGTTCGACCCTTCCGCAGCAGCCGGCCTCATTTGTGGGATTTTTTAGGATTTTTTCGGTTTGAAGCACTGTGAAAAAAACAAAAGAAAATAATATTTTTAGGTAGAAGATGTACGAGTATATATTTATTAAGAAAAGTACATTCTTCATTGGAGAAATATATTATTTTAACGTAATATTTACTATAAATTATATTTTTATTTACAAACGTATATTTTTGCGAGGATGAACATGGCATCAATCACTCTACTATGATTGATTATAACAACTATTTGAGAGAAGTAAGTTCCCTAGAATACAACCCAACCTAACCTAACCTAATCTAACTTTCTTACGTGTACCAGGTTTGTACCGAGACAATCCCAAAACATCTAATGAAATGATCGACTCCTATCTTTGCGAATTCGTTTGGCTTCGAAAGAACACGAATAAAGATCCATTTGAGAAAATCCCCCCCCCCCCCCCAAGACATTTTCCAATTTTCAATCTATTCTAGTTAAACTATTATACATTTCTTCACCATGAAATGTACTTTCCATAACAAATATATACATTTACTACCTAGAAATATATATATATATATATATATAATATAATATATATATACAGGGTGGGCCGTAAGTTTCCATACATAGGAAAAATAAAAAAATTTTATGGACAACCATTTTTATTTATATAATATGCTTTACATGGTTGCCATTGTTTTGAAAACACATTTCAATACGTGTTCCCCACTGTTGATGAACACGCATTAGCACAGTTGACGTTATTCTTGTAATGAAGTTGGTGATACGTTCCTTTAGATGATTTATGTCTCGTATCTTTTCCTGATACACCATGGCCTTCAAGTGCCCCCAAAGATAGAAATCAAGGGGGGTGAGATCTGGGGATCTGGGAGGCCACTCCACAGGACCACGCCGACCAATCCAAGCATCCGGAAACTGCTGCTGATCCAAATACCGACGCACGTGAAGACCATAATGAGGTGGAGCTCCATCTTGCTGGAAGTAAACTGGGAAGTTACCTTCCTCGTTTAGCAGGGATGGGAAAATCTCTTCTTGCAACATGTTAAGATACCTTTCGGCATTAAGATTTCCACTGACAAAAATTGGTCCAATAATTCTGTCACCCCATATCCCGCCCACACCATCACTTTACCGGCACCTTGCATCTTCGTCGGACTCAGCCAGTTAGGGTTAGCATTACTCCAATAACGTATGTTTTGCCGATTAACCTCTCCATTGACGTAAAAATTTGCTTCATCAGTAAACAAGATCTTACAAACGCATATTCTTAGGGTATCTGAAACATAAAAACAAACGTTTAAATTTTCCTATGTATGGAAACTTACGGCCCACCCTGTATATATATATAATATATATATATATATATATATATATTATATATATATATATATATATATATATTATTATTTTTTTTTACAGTGCTTCACACCGAAAAGACCCTTTTTTATGGTACTTATTCATCTACTACCCAAAGAAAGGATAATAATAACGAGTGAAGAGAGTAAAAAAACTTATAGGGCTCAGGCCAAAGAATGAGACCCACTGCACTAACTCCTTGTCTTTTTATTATTACAAGCATCATCGGGATTCGCCAGAGCCTGTACCTCTGTGGATAATACCGTTTCCCCGTAAACGAAATGAAGACAGTGAAGTCGGGGGTTCGAACCCCGATGATGCTGATAATAATAATGATAGTAATAATAATACGGGAATTAGAGCAATGGGTCGCATTCGTTGGCCTGAGCGCTGTGTTAGTTTCTGAACCTTCTCACTGATTATTATCATCAGGATCAACAACTGGATGATGAGATGGCGCGTCGTCCGCCCGCGATGGGAATCGAACCCGGACCGATAGGTTTGTACAGTAGTCAACGACGATGCTAACCACCACACCGCCGAAGTGCATATATAATATATATATATATTCGTAAGTGGTTTTGGAGTGTAGCATCATGCATCCCTTCCAGATGACTAAGCCAAACCAACCACATAGTATTTACAAACCAACTGTAGAGTATCTGCTCGAATAGGCATTATGATGCGGGAAAATGTGTTCGAACTATTAAGGAAAGCATTTCTTTTGGTTCGAGTGATTTCCTGAAAAGGACTTTTCTGCCAAGGATGAATTTTCTCATATAACGATTATTTCCTCAGTAGAAGTCAACTCCAAACAAAATACACCTGCTTAGAGCAGTTGTTCCCAACCTAGGGGTAAATTACCCCACTGGGGTAATGACACCTATTTTGTGGGTTAATGATACGCGATCGAGAAGTTATAAAAAATAATATTGTGATAATACAGAAGTTCTAAATAATAATATCTAATGATTGGGGTAATGGAGCTGGATTAAAATTGGGTTTTGGATAACCATAGAAAAAAGGTCGGGAACCACTGGCTTAGAGGAATGTAGTTACTTGTTTTATTAACCAGAAGTAGTTTTCTAATATGGTTGTATTATATCTAATGTTCAGTAACTTAATGTCTCGGTGCTACTTAATAATTATCTCAAATGTTTTTTACTATTTAAACTAAATATCCGCAGTTTAGCTAAGAAGTAACATTATTTACTAGCCTGTTATCAGCCTACAAAATTTAGAAAATTGCAATGTATTTCCTTCTACTGAAAAATGGAAACGGAGTTGGGATATTTCTATCAAATAAAGCTTACGAGTTGAATGTAGTATTTTTTTTAATTTAATGACAATATTGGAAGCGTTATTGTTACAGTGAAAGGAAAGAATACTGTTTATTCCCTTCGTGCAATATAAACACCACCAAATTCTAATCTAAATAACGTCTTAATTCATTTAGATAACCCGATATGTAACTTTAATAAATCGAATACCACAGTTCGAACCGCTGACTTTAATATCTATTTTCCAAATGAAGGAATTCATCATGGCTGCGTCACAACGCGACTTGCCGTCAGATCAAATAATAAGTTAAGCGACTTTGGGTCTGTTCCCTAGCTGGAAGGGTAACTACTTTCTACTTTCAAATGATGTAGCAACCCTTAAAAATGGTTCGAATCCCAGGTAAGGCTGTAGGGTTCCCCTCCATCATATGACGTTAGACGTTACGAGAGATCAGGGTTAAACATCCCTCAAACATTATTTTCTTGCCAGATGATGAAATATTTCACTAGCCTCTCGCCAATTTTGAAATTTAATGAATTCATTGCACTCACGTCTTTATGTTAACCAAAAAAATCTAAAATTGATAATTTATTTGTAAACAGCAATGCCCCTGTGAATTCTAGTTGTAACCACAGTAATTAGTGATTATCACCCTACTTATATTATATACAGGGTGTCCCGTAAGTCTGGACCCATAGGGAAAAATAATAAAATTACAAAATAGTCCAAAAATTTATTTATAATATATTTTTTTATTATTTTTATTATTATTTTTATTATTTTTTTATTATGATCTTACTCCGCTGGAGTTTTATTTGTGGGGCCACTTGAAAGCCAAAGTGGTGTACGAGGTCAAACTTCAGAACATTTTCCACCTTAAAGCACGCATTGTGGAGGCGTGTCAAGAAATTTCTGCGACTGTGATTCAGAAAGTGCTGTCGCAGTGGAGATTGCGTCTTCAACTATGTGTGCGACACAACGGCGGACACTTTGAACAGATTATGTAATAAATTTTTGGACTATTTTGTAATTTTATTATTTTTCCCTATGGGTCCAGACTTACGGGACACCCTGTATGTACTAATGTTACACAAACATCTAACAAAACGACAGTTGAATGTTGATTATTCTCCGAAATTAAAATTTTTACAAATGAAAATTTGTTGGTACTGTAGAATAAATAGCTAATATTCAGTTTAATTGTACTGAACCTTCGATTGAACCAGAGTATATTTTTAAACTTTTTCTGAATCTTTATTTTAGAATTTTAATAGCTGCTTTCTCGTAAAGAAAAAAAATTTATCGTGAAAATATTGCCAAAACCATGGATCCCTCCAGAAATTATTCAACCATTAGAAATAGGATACAGATATTAAATTTTCAAACTTCAAGACAATATTCCTGGACTGCACTTAGTTTACGCAATATAATGCCATTTAATTGACGTTTTAGGCCTTGCTTGAATTCCTGTAGCCTACAGTAAGTTTTGTCTTAGAATACTGGAAATTTTATACTCGGAAAATGACCAGTTTCAGTATTTATGCTGGTTATGGGTAGACTATTAATTATTAGTTAATTTAAAGTTAAATGTGACTCAGATGTTGAATATTTTGGTCTATGAATTTGGTTTATTTTATCACCTGTTTTCAAAATCTCGAAAAAAATCTTTATTCAGAAAAGAATATTTGATATATTAATATAGTCATATTACTCTAATCTGAATATGCCGTTGGAAGCATGGAGGCTTTTTAGACTAAATTAATGACATTTACTTGATTTATTACATAACAGAAGTAGTGGCAACAAATAATAATAATAATAATAATAATAATAATATAATAAGTTTAAATTAAATGATTTACTGTATATTTAGTATAAAATAAATGATGTTTAATAAAAAATATAAAAAAAGGATAAATTATGAAATTAAAAGTGCTCAATGAAATTAACATATTTTAGATAGTTAATTATAAAATGGGAACTTAATTACCGTGATAATAATGACAGTAGTTAACTTATACATCAGTAGGAGCCAGTGGAGTATTTCTTTAGTGATTTGCGAAATACATTTAGTGATGAAGTTTGTCTGATATTTATGGGATTTGCATTCTATACATCTGCTCCTTTAAAAAGAGTGCATTTTTCGCAGTTTCTATTGTAAGTTAAGTTTGTGTATAAAATCCGTGGGCAGTCTGGTGTTATAACGATGGTGTACAGTATTTCATGGTGAGTGATTGCTCTTCGAATGGGTGATGTATGTTGATTTTTATTGATAACTTTGAACATATTGACAGCAACAGTGAATTTGTACAAGTCATTTAGTTTTAAAATATTTAGCTCTTTAAACATTTGTCTGTTGTCATTATTCGAGAGAGTTCGCAGACATTTTTTTGAATTACTTCCAAAGTTCCAAAGGATGTTTTATAGCCTATATTTCTTTGAGCTACTCCATATTATAATGCAATATAATAAATGTGGATGGATGAAGGAATTATATAAACTAAGGAGTGCGTTTTGAGGAAGGGTCCTTTTTAGTTTAAATAATATGACTAGAAATCTTGATATTTTGGATTTGATATGTTGTACATGACTTTTGAAATTTAGTTTTTTGTTTAAATTAATGCCAAGTGCTTTAACCTCATTCCCCCTTGCAAGAGTGGTATTCCCATTTTTTATTTGACAGGTTGTATTAATATATTTTGTGGTAATAATCGTATAAGATAACTTTGTCAGATTCAATAAAACTTTATAAGCACACATCCATTTATACACATTTTCTAATTGCCTGTTCGTTTCATTAATCATAAAGTCTGAGTTATGATGGGAAGAAGTAAGTATGGTATCTGCGTATTGTACGCAATTTAATGTGGTTGAGAGATGAAAATCGTTGACGCGAATTAGAAATAGTAATGGGCCAAGAATAGATCCTCGTGGGACTCCACTAGTTAGCATTGTCTTGTCGGATAAATTATTATCTTTTAATCTGATGTACTAATGACGATTTGACAGATATGATTTAAACCAATCAAAGATATTTCCTTTTATTCTGTATATGTGAAATTTATTCAATAAGATTTCATACGAAAGTCTATGATATGCTTTAGACAAATCGAGGAAGATCAAGGCAGTGTGTTTTATGCTGTTTAAGTTCTGATACAGGGTGTTCGGAAAGTCACTGTGCACTTATATTTATTTAATAGCATACAATAGTATAACATTGCATATATGATAGAGGTTATGGATGGGACCATCAGAACTTATAAAAGGTGTTGAAAGTGATGTCCTTTAACAGCAATACAGGCCTGGACCCGTCTTATTTTATTTTGAAACACCTTTGTCAGTTCTTCTTTTGAAATGGACCTTGTGTACGCAGTTATTGCAGTTTTCAGGTCATCAAGTGTGAGTGGACGATCTCGATTATATAAGTGCACAGTGACTTTCCGAACACCCTGTACATACATATGTTTATGGTATTTTCCAGTGTATGCCCACCTCTAAACCTAAATTGTGTTTTAGTTAAAATATCGTATTTGATTAAGAATTTAGTAAGTTTATTGTATACAATTTTTCAATAATAATAATAATAATTAAATTAGCCGAAGTTATGGAATTGTTAAGAATATATTTTTTTACACTTTTGAATATAAAATTATTTTCCTGATGATTATTTGTGAAGCGGTTTGGTTCGAATATGAATCCATTTTATTATTATTATTATTATTATTATTATTATTATTATTATTATTAAACCGTCAAGCATGAATACTGGTTCTGGACAGAAAAAATTTATACAAGGTTAAAAGCGTTTATCAGATTTGTAGGTTCGTTGCAGACTTGTAAATCTGATATCCGCCTATCGTATGAGAACTTTAGGCGTCGGAGCCACTAATTGGTCCAAGTGACAACGCTTCCCTGATCTGGTTTCAAATATTGTCAGTATTCAGTAGAAAAACTCCTGAGAAAGGAAGAAAATATCTAATTGTTTTGAATAAAGTTTGTAAGTTTATTAGTTATAGGAAATATGTTCTACAGGGTGTCCCGTAAGTCTGGACCCATAGGGAAAAATAATAAAATTACAAAATAGTCCAAAAATTTATTTATAATATATTTTTTTATTATTTTTATTATTATTTTTATTATTTTTTTATTATGATCTTACTCCGCTGGAGTTTTATTTGTGGGGCCACTTGAAAGCCAAAGTGTACGAGGTCAAACTTCAGAACATTTTCCACCTTAAAGCACGCATTGTGGAGGCGTGTCAAGAAATTTCTGCGACTGTGATTCAGAAAGTGCTGTCGCAGTGGAGATTACGTCTTCAACTATGTGTGCGACACAACGGCGGACACTTTGAACAGATTATGTAATAAATTTTTGGACTATTTTGTAATTTTTTATATTTCCCTATGGGTCCAGACTTACGGGACACCCTGTACATGAATATATGTTTATATAGGAATAACGTTGTACGAGTTTAATTAAAAAGAATTACCAAAATAAGTTCCTGTTACCACGCATGCGCTATCCAGCATTTTTTTGCCTTCAGTGTTAGAAATTGTTAAATAACAGCGACACCAACAAACTCACCACAGGAAACATTTCAATATGGAATGCATATTTATATTATTTACACAATACAAACGCTTCTCGTATGATCAAAATTCTGGTATTATTATTATTATTATTATTATTATTATTATTATTATTATTATTATTGAAAATAATTATCCACAGCTAACCCCTAAAACACATTTTGGAATACATTTGATTCTGCTAATTTCAGTTTTGTAGTGCAATTGACATATACAATTTTAGACGTTCACGGACATTTCTGTGGGTTTATAATTATTATTATTATTATTATATATATATATATATATATATATATATAGAGAGAGAGAGAGAGAGAGAGAGAGAGAGAGAGAGAGAGAGAGAGAGAGAAGGGGAAACGTTTATTCCGTTCATAATAGTCAAAGGAGGCGTTCGAACTTACCTTTGGGACCACATCCGCGGAAACTGAGAAAAGAACCTGAAAATGAGCGGTCCATTAATGGTTCCAAAGCGGAAACTGAATGAACGTTAATTGCAGGCCTACAACTGCGAACGCAACAAAAATGCAATAATAGAAAAAACGTCACAAAAATCTTCGTCATAATATCGAGTTTTATTTCGTATCTTCTTTTACCTTTATCTATCTATCTATCTATCTGCGTGTGTGTATGTGTATGTGTGTGTGTGTATGTGTGTGTGTGTCTAGTTTTTTATCCATAGACATACATTGGCATATAGAGACCAGGTTAACGATATTTCGTCGACAAGACATTGTATTGACAAGTTTTTGGGGTATTAGATCAAATTATTAATGTTGATGAAATTTCCTGTCAATGAACTATCGTACAGTATACTGTATGGCGGTCCTAGAGCAGTGATAAGGAAACTTTTATATAGAGCGTGTTAAAATGTAAACTTACTTTGAAGTGATGTGCCGGAGACTATTTTCTTGTCCTTGTTTACTGAGATGAGTTGTTCCTACATATTTGCTGCCAAAGCCTTGATTCTGGGGACATACGCAGTGTTGTGAACTTGTGAAGCGTGATGCATGCAGTTTCTTCACTTAAACGATCTCTCAAGTTGACTTGATGTAATTCACTGAAGGAAACAGTTGTTCACACGAATAAGCAGAACCAAATATTGTCAGCAATGCGGCAAATATATAATTGTTTCGAAAATGAAAAAAGTATCAGGTAGAGCGTTCCACGTACTGACGATTAAATTTTTTTGAACCTGAATACTTATTTTTTTTTCATACCTATCCCGTTCACTGCTTTCAAGGTCTACATTTAAGTCTGTGAACTTTTCGTTTCAGATTCTGTTCTCTTGAAGTTCAATGATCTTCGTTTCGAAGATTTCGCTAACCGAAAGCCGCATTACATTTTCCAGATTTAGTTCATCATATTTAGCTTTATGTGGGTTTCTGTTCTCAATTCCTTGAAAGTCTTAAATCTCTCTGAAAACTGTTTTTCAGATTTGGAAATGAATGCACAAAATTGATGGCACACATCTTCCTTACGTGAACTATCCATAAACATTCCATTACGTTTTTAAGTGTGCTTTCAAATACGGCAAGTGATTCAGAGTTTGGGTTTGTACATCTAAGTTTAAAATCTCCCAGTTTTTCACGCACGTTTTAACAGTTCCAAATACGGCAGTCCTTTGCCTTCTAGTGCTTTATTCGGTTTTCACTTATTAAAGGCTAGATTTTTCACGCAAAATAATTAATCCACACCACTACTGTACTGTATCGAGCAATGAATAACGAGAACTGCACCATCAACTTCTCGTCAAGTGGACTGAAGTTGTCAACGGTAGGCCACGATCGATGGAGAACGAAATCAATATTAATTAATTAACAAAATATGCGAAGCTTTTTTAATTAATGTCATTCGAAATAATTTGGGTTCAGCAAATTAAAAAAATTGTCAAAAAAGTTTGAAACATTTAAATTAACTCCCTCGTGCAATAAGGCCTCATATGAAAACATCATTCTACCAATGTACTGACTCCTATTTTATGTGAATTTGGTGGTGATTGTTGCACAAACGAGTGAATAAACTTCAGGTAGGAGAAGGTTAAGCTTTGTATACAAAACAGTATTGATGATTCAACTCACACCGTCTCTGATAAGGTTTCTTTTTCTTATTTTATAACATGATACTCTAACTACTGTATATATTTTCGAACCGATTGATACATAGGATAGAATAAATGGTTATTAAGTATAAAATGTCGCACTGCAACTGTTTACATGTCTTAAATTAAATATTCTTTTAAATTTCCCTATATTAGAGAGAGAAATACCTTCTCAAAATTTCCTAATTCTTTGGTACTGTACATACCAAAAGACGATCAAGAAGCCATGCCGTCCAAAACTGACCCGCGTACCAACTCTGGCACGCGTGCCGTAATTTTCCTATCACTGTCCTAGAGAGACACGACAAGAGTAAAGGAACCTCCGCAGAACGGTACCAAATTCACACTTAACACATATATCATCGAAAATCTTTTTACGCCTTAGTTCTGCCTTTACCCTAAGTGGAGGAATTACTATGGCTTAAATTTAAGGGTCACTAATGTATAATAATAGTTATCGCCATTCGCTGTACAGGGTTCCAAAGCTGCGAAATTGGACCTATACACCCATTTCGTCAACGAGACCAAACTATCGACACTATATAAAACTAACTTAACCTAACTTAACGTGACCTAACTTAGCCTAACCTAACCTAGCGTAACTTAACCTATCTTAACCTAACATAACTTAACTTTATCTAACCTAATAATAACTTGTCGCTAGAATGTCAAGTCGATCAGATGTCGTAATCGATCAGATTTAGGCGTGTCAATTGTTCTGTCTAGCTTGGAAAAGTAACGCGAGAGGATCCAAATCAAAAAATTGTAACTGTAAAAATTTAATGTAAAAATAGCTTTTATTACGCCTTAATTAAGGCAATAAACTTGCAATGATAATACTCCGATTCTTTTTCAAACAAAATTTCCAAATTGCCATGACGAGACGTCATGTTTATTGAGTCAAGCAGACTTTTAAATTTTTTCGATCAAGTGAATAAGTTACTTTTTCTTCACAAAAACTTATTTCTTAAAAAATATTGTTATTTATTTTTTTTAAAGGTTCATTTATTTAAAACTTTAATACAAAAAAGGAGTAAATTTGGAAAAATATTTGTTTAGTTTATACAAATCTTTACTTCGCAATTAATAATGTTGAAATTTACCAAACGAAGTCAAATCCAATAATTCCCTAAAACTGTTTTTGTAACAATTTTTTGTTTGAATTTTTAACTTAAAATTCCAATATATTCATTGTTTGCGCATTATGGATATAGAAACACAATTGTAAATTTGTATACCTTTACCGGGTTCGAATCGCTTTCCCCGCGCGATACCCAAACCGTACGAGCAATGATCAAGATTAACGATAATATATTTGAAGTTAAAAAATATATCGTTAACAAATCTAACTTCTGCTTTTAACTGTATCATAAAATCATTAAAATAATGTTAAAATTATTTTAAAATTTAACCCTAAACCGGATAATGTTAATTTAATAAAAATACTCAACTCATAACCAATAAAAAATATTAAAAATCGTAAATATACAGGGTGAGTCAAAAGTCCTTAAACGTAGGAACTATGTTTTTCAATGCGAATATATATGTATATTTGAATTGAAAAACATAGTTCCTACGTTTCCAGACTTTTGACTCACCCTGTATAATTAGTGTTCAATTTTCCCTTATCCATTTGAAATTACGACTTTAATTGACATATTTGGTATTAAGAGATTTTCCTCTGCATTTTTTACAGGTTTCTTATAATTAAACAAAATGAAATAGCCTCAAATAAATTTTTGTTCACTCTTTCATCAAAATAACTCAAATTTTTAACAACCAAATATATATATATATATATATATATATGGTCATTTTATCGAAAGACTAAATTTTCTTAGCAATGAGAGCCATTATTTTGAAAATAAATCACTTTTCCCCCAGTAAGTTGGGATCATTTATTTAATTTAAACAAAATATATTTTGTCGACACGAAACAAAAGTAATTTAATGCAAAGCAAATTTTTTTAATGAACAAAATGACTAAAACAAAATTTATTTTATATTATTTTAAAAGAGGAAGAATAGTAGCGCAGATTTCTGACACTAAAATTAAAAAAAAAAAAAAAATCTTAAAAATAATATACAGGGTGGGCCATAAGTCCTAATTGGTTATAATTAAAGCGAAAATACAAAAGATCAAACGAAGTAAAAAATTTATAATAAGTTTAGGAATATTTTTATTGATTATTTCAAAAAGTAAAAATTAATTTTTTTTAAATTTCTATTTTTTTCAATCCGCTAGAGGGATTTTCGCTTTAATTATAACCGACTGGGATTTATGAGCCACCCTGTAGAAGAAAAGAACAATATAAATATTCTTTGAAACTAAAACTATTAATTTATTTAAAAAAGTAATAATATTTTGTTATACTGTATATACCGTATATATATTTGCAGTTTTATTTATATTTTTTAAACAGAAGGAGGGACCAAGGGCGAATGTCCGCGAAAACGCAACTCCCACAGAGGAAGAAGAGAGCCAAAATCAAAATCCAAGGTTTTTGAGATGCCTGGACACGCTGCGCTTGAAAGAGTGGAGGTCGTAGATAGTGGGAAAGATAGACTGAGGAACCTCGTTCCACAGTTGACCAGTTGCGTAGATGAAAGATTGAAAATGCCGATTAACCCCCGCGTTAGAGAATTGGAAAAGGAATGAGAATATGTCGAAAGTCTGGTACGGCAAACTCTCCTTAAAGGAGGAGGCATGCAGTTAAAGAATTCAGAAGAACAGCGCTCGTTATAATAGCGATAGTAAAGAGGGAGTGAAGCAACAATGCGGTGAAGAGGGAGGGATTGAAGACTGAGTAAGAAGCGGAGAACTGACGAGACGAAAAGCCTTTGATTCCACCCGGTCAAATAGAGCTGTGTGGGTTGAGCGACCCCACACATGAGAAGCGTACTCCATACAGGGGGGACAAGAGTCCTATACATAGACAGCAACTGATTAGGGATGAAGAAACTGCGGAGGCGGTACATTATACTTAACCTCTTAGAAGCTGTTTTAGAAAGAGAGTATATGTGATCTTTCCAGGAAAGATCACGAGAAAAGGAAACACCAAGAATGTCAAGATAAGAGGAAGGATTGAGTTGTGTATTGTTGAAGGCAAGAGGGTAGTCGTGTGGAAGATTGTGAAGAGTAGACAGATGAAGGAACTGAGTTTTTGAGCCATTGAAAACCACGAAGTTTTCTCTACCCCATTCAGAGCTAATAGAAAGATCAGAGGTCAGGTGCGCCATAGCTGTGTCACGCGAAGCATGTTGTGACTGTTGAGAGGGACGTTTTGTGAAACGGGTAGAGAAGTGAAACGTGGAATCATCGGCATAGAAGTGGATAGGACAGAATGTGCAATTTAAAAGATCATTGATAAATAAAAGAAAATTAGTGGGTGACAGGACAGAACTGTGAGGAACACCACTATTAATAGCGTTAGGAAAAGAACAATGACCATCTACAACCGCAGCTATAGATCGCCAGGAAAGAAATCAGAGATGAAGGAACAGATAGAAGGATAGAAACCGAAGGAAGGCAGTTTGGAAAGTAAAGATTTGTACCAGACTCTATCAAGAAATTTTGATATGTCTAGCCGCTAGCGCAATAACAAACGTTTCTCCGAAATCTCGAAAGGAGGATAAACAAGAGTCAGAGAGATATGCAAGAAGATTACCAGTAGAGTGTCCCTTGAAGAACCCATACTGACGATCTGAAAGAAGATTGTGAGGAGAGATGTGTTTAAGATTCTTCCCATTAAGGTTAAATTAAAAAACTTTAAAAAGGCAAGAAATGGAAGTAGTTGGACGATAGTTGGGAGGTTTAGAGCTATCACCTTTCTTTGGGACAAGCTGAATGAAAGCGAACTTCCAGCAGCAAGGAAAAGTACCAAATGAAAGACAAAGACGAAAAAGTTTGCCTGAGCAGGATGTCAGCTCAGAAGCACAGTTCTTGAGAACAACAAGAGGGACACCATCTGGACCGTACGCCTTCCTAGAGTTGAGCCCAGATAGGGCAGAAAAAAAAATCTTTGGAAGAGATTCTAATTTCAGATATAATTAAATCAGAGGGGGAACGAGGAGATGGAGGAACAGCACCGGAATCGTCCATGGTTGAGTTGGAGGCGAAAGTTTGAAAGAAGAGTGCAGCTTTATTAGAAGAAACGGCAACTGAGCCGTCGGAATGGAAAAGAGGAGGGAAAGAAGAAGAAGTAAAATTGTTACAGAGGTTCTTTGCCAGGTGCCAGAAAGAACAAGAATAATTAGAATCGGATAGGTTTTCACATTTTTGTCTGATGCAGGAATGTTTGGCGAGTTGAAGAACAGATTTTGCACGATTCCGGGAAGGAATGTAAGCTAAGTGAGAGCAAGAGTTGGATGGCGTCGGTACCTTCTGAAAACCTCGTCTCTGTTGCGGATAGCGTTAGAACAAGCAAACTTAAACCAAGGTTTTATTGCATTAGTAGTAGAAATAGAATATGGAATGTACGCTTCGATGCCCGAGAGAATCACCTCTCTCATGCGCTCAACGCACTCGAAGGGGATCCGACCACGGAAGCAATAATCATTCTATGGAAACTCACAGAAGTATTGCCTAAGGGCTTCCCAAACAGCGGCACCAAAGTGCCAAAGGCGTCTCCTCTTGAGTGGATTCAAAGACCGAACTGGAGTGATAGGACAGGAAATGGATATAAGATTGTGGTCGGAGGAGCCTAACGAAGAAAAAAGTTTGACAGAGTAAGAAGAAGGATGAGTGGTGAGGAGTAAATCCAGAATGTTGGGCCTATCTCCAAGGCGATCGGGGATACAAGTAAGGTGCCGGTGTTGTACAGTCTGCTCTTGGTAATTCAGGATAGAGAAGTTGTAACGTTAGTTCACCAGGGATGTCAGTGAAATGGGAGGAGAGCCAAAGGTGGTGGTGAACTTTGAAATCTCCTAAAATGGAAATTTCAGCAAAAGGAGAGTGGGATAGAATATATTCCATTTGGGAAATAATATGGTCAAAGAGTTTTGGATAATTAGTAGAATTAGGAGAAAGGTAGACAGCGCATATGTATTTAGCTTGGGATTGGCATATAAGCTGTAGCCAGAGGGTTTAGAATTCGGAGGATTCAAGTTTCGGAATACAAAAGCAAGTTAGGTCGTTACGTACAGTACGCAACATCCACCTTTGGAATGAAATTGAGTATAGAGACAGTAGAACGGTACAGAAAAGGAGTCGCTGTCAGTCGTTCCAGATACCCGAGTTTCAGTGAGGAACAGAAGGTGAGTTAGCTCCGCTGCCCGGGTCTGCGTTCCCGGTATCGACAGCGGGTAAGCCAGAAATGGGGACATTTATGGTCCCCTCTCCAGGGTACTCCGAGGCTTTTGAGGTCGACGCCATTTTGTTGTTTTTTTTAATTTTGAAAAGATTGTGTAGTGTGTAAGATGTACGTATGCGTAGGCAGGGCCGGATTAAGACCTTTAGAGGCCCTAAGCACTTAAAAGATTTTGGTGCCCCATATATATGTAATTCAAAATATAAAGAAAAATAAACCATAAAATAAAATTTTATTTTTTGAAATGAAACAAAACTTACAGTAAGATGGAAAATAATGTTTATTTTTGTATACTTCCACTTCATTTATATTTGAAAAGTTTTCTCCTACTTTTTTTTAATTGCAAAGTCTTTGATCAGATCCTCAAACTAATCTTACGTAACACATCTGCTTCTATACTTAGTAGAGATAGGCATCCAGCCTGCCTTGTTGCATAGTTGTTCTGTTGGTATTTTAATATACTTCAACTGAGAAAAATGAACGCTCAGCTGAGCAATTTGTGACCATTAATGTTAAAAATATACGAAAGGCAATTTCTACATTTGGGAAGGCACACTCAATATTGTCTTCTACAATTATTTTATAAAGTTCAGCATGACTGAATCTTGTTTTTACATTTTTTTTTGCACTGAACTTATGGCACACATATGAGTGAAACTGCTGAAGCTCAGCAGAGAAATTAGTGTTCAAGTCCTCTGGGTAAGCATCAATCATCTTTTTACAACCCTGAGAATACCTTTCAATTTCAGTAGATGATGAAGTGGTGACATTATGTGGCACATCACTTAGAAAAGAAAATCTCTCTGCTATTTCTTTGTATATCTCTCCTCTTCTTCTCATCTCAGTTTCAAGTTTGTCAACAATTGTGTAAAAGGTGGTGATAAGAAATTTATATCTGGCATTCAGATATACTTCTGGTGCATCTCCGTCATTGGGTACCTTCTTTCTGATACGTTTGCGAGTTTGAGCTGCCTTGTAATCAACATCTGGTAGCATTTCCTTTGTAGCTGCTTCATATCTTTCAAATTCATCTCGTGAAGTGCACAGTTGGTCAGCTAATGATCCATACAGATCTGCACATGTTTTTAAGTTCACATCCTTATTCTGTAGAACTTTGCTTACTCTATGAAAATTTTGCAAAATCTCATCCCAAAAATTCAACATAAAACGAATTCTAGCTCTTGCATCTTATTTGCAATATTATTTGCTTCTCTTCTAGTGTCTCCCTTTTGTGACTGGTCTTCAGCTATACATTCTAACGCTTCTAAAATTTTAAGGAAAGATTTCAAAATTGCTGCTGTTGCCATAGCATGTGCCTCCCATCTGGTATCAGAGAGGGATTTTAAGACACTTTCATTTCCAATACAACCTTTAAGAATTTCCCACCTGCTGGTTGAGGCTAAAAAAATATAGAGCAACTGCACTGTAGAGAAGAAATTAATCACCTCTTGACAGCAGTCAACAGCACTTCGGCCTACCAGATTTAGTGAATGGGCTGCACAGGGCACATATATAGCAAACTTGTTTGTTTATAAAATTTTTGCTGCATCCCCTTATAACGCCCAGACATGTTGGCAGCGTTGTCGTAAGATTGACCCCTACATTTTGAAAAGTTTAGCTTACAAACTTCACGTAAGTACTGCAACACCTGATTTGCCATTTCCTCACCAGTATGGCTTTTCATTTTCAGAAAGGTTAAAAAGCGTTCAATAGGCTGTCCATCTTTTAAGTACCTAAGTACAACACTTAACTGATCGATATGTGATAGATCTGGTGTTGAATCAACTGACACACTAAAATAACCAGAAGATTTTACTTCGTCAACAATGAGTGCGTGGACCTTTTGAGCCATTAGTTGAATGAGTTCCTCACAGGTGGTTTTGGACAGGTAAGAAGGATTTCCTTTGCCAGAATTTCCATACTTCAAAATGTGACCTGCTAAAAATGGATCAAACCGGCTTATGAGCTCAAGCAGCCCTAAAAAATTCCCATTCTGCAATGATCCAAATCTTTCTTCTGTTCCTCGAAAAGACAAGCCACGTTCAGCTAACGTACAAATAACAGCTATGACACGCCTCAAGACATGTTCCCAGTAATCACACTCTTCCTGAATTTGTTTTTCCAACTGTTGTCCAACTGTTGTGGTAGATGAACCTGCTTGTGACACCTCGGTGATTCCAACGTCATCATATTTTGATTTTGAAGTGATCAAAGTGGTATTTGTGTCCACTTCTGATGACGGAGATTGGTTTTGATTCAGAATCGGTATATCATGTTGACGTTGTGGTCGTGGAACTTGTGTCAAGAAATCAGTCAGCTTTGCAGTCTTGGACTCTAAATCCAAAGTCTTCTCTTGTTTCTCTTTTGATAGTTTTCGCTTTTGTGCACCACTTAACTGAACACGTTTCATCTTGGTTCTTGGGGTCTGTAAAATACAGAAATAAAAATAATATTTTATTTGTATATTATGTGGCAATCAACACAGTTACACATATCACAATCTTGGCTTTGTTCTTTTATTCTCAGAAAGACAAAATGGGAACCGTACACAACCAAAGTGGCAATTTAAATATAAGTGGCAATTAAATATAACTCAACCGAAATATCAACTCGAAATGTTGAATACAAATCAAATCGAAAGAAGGAACCAAAAGAAGGAACCGAAAGAAGGAACCGAAACCTATAAAATAAAAATATTTAACATTAGAATTAATAATACGCAATCTATAAAAATATCAATATTAACATTTCACTATTAACGAGCCACATTTTATATTTACATTTATTTATTTATTTAAAACACAATATTTAATTATAGGAAATATGAACACTTGCTTAGGGCCTAAATTGTCCTAACTACGTTTGATGTTATATATACATTACAAATTATTCACTCTGGTTATTACAATCTAAATTCTTTTATACTGTTATGACAATAGATAAATAAATTATAAAATAAAGATACGTGTATGATAAAATATTGTTATATATACAAATAAAGTACACTTCATAGACTTACCCTAGAGAAGAAGAGAGCAACAGATAAACTTCTTCAACGCTAATTAACTTAGGTCAGTATATCTTATTATTATAATGGCCGTGATAAACATCACTTGATACAACAGCAATATAGAGAGTTTATAGTTTCTTTTATTTTAATATTAATTTATATTACAATTCTATAACCTAAATCTTTCTGTAAAACAATACCAAATGATTATGTAAAAATATATTTAATATTATATGCACAAATCACACGTTCAGAATAACTTCCTATAGCACACGAAAATATTTAATCTATATGTATTTTTAATATGGCGCTCAAAGATTTGATATAAACAAAATAATAACGCAAAGCGTAAAGTGTGTGATTACAACGAAATATATTTATTCTCTCAAAAGGGTTGTTGTTCACTACAAATTCAAACAATGAAAAAAAATAAATACTATATATGAATATATATAATTCAGTTTTCAACAGCTTATAGGCTATAACCAGCCTATAAGCCGCGATTATAATAGTATAATAAATCCATGGTAAATCCGACAATGGAAAATTTCTGTGGTGCCCCCCTTCCCTTGATGCCCTAAGCACGGGCTTATTTTGCTTAATGGTTAATCCGGCCCTGTGCGTAGGGAGGAAAAGGGAGAGAAGTGTATGTTTGAGAGCATGCTGGACTACTCACAGGGTAGATGAGACACGGAAGAAGATCAACTAAGGAGAACAGTGACAGAAGAAACGGGAGTTCCAGCACTCCGTCTCCTGTCTAACGTCCCCCCGGAGTACTCCCGCCGTCAATTGGTGTCTACAATCTCCTCCAAAATACTAATTTTAGAACTAATTTTTTGTTTTAATATTTTCAGATTAAAAAATTTCCATTTGCGTTAAAACCTTAATATTTAAAAGAAAGAAAAAAGCTTTTGAAACTAAAATAAATTACTATTAAATTTTCAAAATTCAATATTTCACATAGAAATAAATCTATTAAAATAATATGCAGTGACTTTTTTTGTTGCTTTTGTTTCAGATAAACAAAATTATATTTACATAAAAAAATTTGAAATCATTATTTATTCCAAAATTACCTTTTCTCTCTCCTGAAATATGTGATTTTAAACAAATAAATTTGGTGTTTTTACATGAAAAGAAACAATGGTATGTTGTGTAAAGTTACTTTGAAAGAGAGGGCTCACTTAGTCAATGGGATGTTGAAAGGATTATATGAGAGTCAGATAGCCAATTAAGACAATGAACTGCCCACCCTAATTAAGCCTTTCAAGAACAAACAGAAAGGAACAGTTCGTGTCCGTCTTTGGTGCCCAAAGACATCAGAAGGGACATTTTAGGTCATGAAAATATCAGTGAAAAAAGGAACCATCAAGTCATCTTCCCAACATACAGTAGATTAAAATAGATAATAACGGAAGACGGGAGCCATGGTCTGCAGTATGTAGTACCAAGAGAAGATAAAGTGGGCAGCAAAGACCATGATTCATTCACGAGACTCTAGAGCAGGGGTTCCCAAATTGGTGTTCCGCGGAACACTTGTATACCGTGAGAAGTGTTCCGCGGAACACAATTTGGGAACCCCTGCTCTAGAGAAATGTCATTTTAAAAAAAAAATATTTTATTTTATTGTGGGTGTGCATAGGTCTGGCTGAGTCCTGCTCCAGAGTTTCCGTAAAGAGGAACTCCTCTCTATTTGTGACAGTGGTCAGCTTTTTACAGAGAGACATTTTCTTATGGTAGATAGTGCTTCAGTGCATAGTGTCCACGAAAATCAGATCGTAACACATGCCGCCATAGTATCAGAACGTTACCATGGGCTGACCAGTGACCAATCAACAGATATCATACATGATACATTATATATATAGGTGCTTGACCTTCGTGTGAAAGGAGACCGACGCACGGAACTACTACCAGGTGTATATATACTCGTATATTTAACTAAAGTCCAGAATTGACTTGTGTTCAACACCTTCACAACATCCCGCCTCATTTGGGGGATTTTTATGGTATCCGTTTATCTACCATCCAAAGGAAGGATGAACAGCTGGATGAGCTGCACACCGCCTGGCCACGCGGGAATTGAACCCAGACTGATAGATTCATAGTCAGCGATGCTAACCACTACACCACCGAGACGCATATATATATATACACAGGGTGTCCGAGAATTATCTGTACAATTTTTGGCTGTTATTAAAAGTCAACCATGAAGTGTAGAAATTCCAGTGTTGTCCCATTTTACAGAGAATCTCATTAAGTTTTTTCTGATACCACGTTTTGACAAGTTTTTTAGAAATGTACGCGGGTGACAGACATTGATGATTTAAAAGCAAGAATCACAGCTGTTATTGAGCGAATTGATGTGGATATGCTGCAGCGTACATGGCAACATTTGGAGTATCGATTGGATGTTTTGCGAATCACTAATGGTGCACATATCGAATGTTTGTAACAACGTTACTTTAATAAAAGAAACTTTTGAAAATACAGATTCTAAATAATCTTGTTGAACAGCTGGGTTTTGTTGGGCGTCGGCTGCCGTCGGGTCTCGAACCCGGGACCGATGGTTTCGTAGTCAGCGACGCTAACCACTACACCACCGAGGCGCCTTAATATACAGGGTGTCCCATAAGTCCGGCATCATAGGAAAAATAATAAAAAAAGGCAAAACAAAAGCTTTTATTTATAGAACGTGTTCAATATGTCCACCATTGTTTTCAATACACAAATTCAGACGTTATACCCAGTGAGCAAGCATACGGTGAATGATGTCAGGAGTAATGGTGTTACGTGCCCCAATAATGCGCTGCCGCAAATGTTCAACACTCCTAATTTTCTCTGCGTATACCAGCGCTTTCAAGTGGCCCCAGAGTTAAAAATCTAGTGGCGTGAGATCCGGGCTTCTAGCTGGCCATTCCACAGGCCCTCGACGTCCTATCCAATGACCAGGGAATTGTTGGTACAGGTATTCCCTTACTTGGGTGCTGTAATGTGCAGGAGCGCCGTCTTGCTGGAACCATGTTGGGAAATTTCCTTCTTCGTTCAAGACACTGGGAAATGCTTCTTCTTTGAGCATACGTAGGTAGGTGCCTCTAGTGACATGTTCATCGAAAAAGAGGTGGCCTATGATGAGATCCTTCCAAATGCCACACCATACCATCACCCGAGACGCACCTTGTTCCTTTGAAGAGGTATACCAGTGAGGGTTGTTTTGAGACCAGTAGCGGGTGTTCTGTCGATTTACCTCACCATTTCCATAAAAAACAGCCTCGTCACTGAACAGAATGGTGGACGGGAAATTGGCATCCCGAGCATATTGTTTCGTAGCCCATTCACAAAATTCCATCCGCCGGTCGGGATCATCTTCGCTTAATTTCTGTAGGATCTGAAGTTTATATGGATGCCATTTGTGGGCCTGAAGAATGCGATGGATGCTACTTTTCGACACTACTCTCTCGGCGGACAATCGCCGAAGAGACTTATTGGGACTTCTGTTAAAATGAGCCAGGATAGCAGTCGCTGTATCATCGTCAGTGGACCTCCTTGAAGGTCCACTGCGTGGTTTATCTTCTATGGATCCTGTTTCCTTAAACTTTGCAACAAGTCTGCTAACACAACTCTGTGTTATTGGCTCGCGGTCTGGATGCAGTCTGTTAAATTCAGCAGCGGCCTCTCTTTGACTCCGATTTCCTATGAGTAGAATTATCTGGATTCGTTCTTCCTTGCTCACAGACATTATGGCCTGTAGAAAGAGAAAAATATGAATTATGGTTTGTAGAAATAGAAAAATATGAATTTCTCCTATGATGCCGGACTTATGGGACACCCTGTATATATATATATATATATATATATATATATATATATATATATATATATATATATATACAGGGTGTCCCGTAAGTCTGGACCCATAGGGATTTATAATATATTTTTTTATTATTGTTATTATTATTATTTTATTATTATTATTTTTTTATTATTTTTTATTATGATTTTTATTTGTGGGGCCACTTGAAAGCCAAAGTGTACGAGGTCAAACTTCAGAACATTTTCCACCTTAAAACACTCATTGTGGAGGCGTGTCAAGAAATTTCTGCGACTGTGATTCAGAAAGTGCTGTCGCAGTGGAGATTGCGTCTTCAACTATGTGTGCGACACAACGGCGGACACTTTGAACAGATTATGTAATAAATTTTTGGACTATTTTGTAATTTTATTATTTTTCCCTATGGTCCAGACTTACGGGACACCCTGTATATATATATATAATATATATATATATATATATATATATATATATATCCCAAAACCATGTATACATTTTAAAAAACTTATAACAGGCGAACCCACTAACAGATTCAGATGATTTTTATTTCTTTTTTATAGCCTATAGCCTAAGGAGATACAACAGCGAAATTGTTAACAGCCTTGCCTAGCCTAAGGAGATACAAAATCGAAATTAGTAATAGCCTTGCCTGCCTACAGTAAACATGGAAAATGGAAGTGTGCGCTTATCATTGAGCAACGAAAATGGATACTAAAGTCGTATTTTAAAGTTGAGAAGATATCAAAGGTCAACAACAGTGGAGAGACAATTTTGGAACTAATCCTCCAACTCGACTTACCATTTCACGTATCTGTGAGAAATTTGAAGTATACGGTACTGTGCATGATGTGTACAAGCAAGCGACTGGGCGTCCAAAGACATCAACAGATGCTAACACTTCTGATGAAGTGCTACAGGTATTCAACCGATCACCAAGAAAATCTGTGAGACAATGTGCTCGTGAAACAGGGAAAAGTAAGACAAGTGTCCACAGAATTCTGAAGAATGCTAAATGGAAATCTTACATCCCGAGATTATTATATGCCTTGAATGAGGATGATCCGGATCGCAGAATCCAGTTTTGCGAATGGTTTCGAGTAAAAACACAGAAGATGGCCAATTTGCGGACAAAATGTGTGGTCTGATGAGGCTACATTTAAGTTGAATGGTATAATTAATCGTCATAATTGCACATACTGGTCACAAGAAAATCCACACATTTATGTGGAACGACATGTAAATTTACCGGGTATGACTGTCTGGTGTGGTTTTTCTTCCAAAGTTTGGTTGGTCCATTCTTTTTCGATGGTACAGTTACCGGTCATAGCTACCTCAACATGCTTCGGGGAAAAGGTTTTCCTGCAATTCGACAGTTATACGGAGATGAGGACATTTACTTTCAACAAGATGGAGCACCTCCTCATTACCATCAGATGTCAGGAACTACCTTGATGAAACGTTTCATTATCGGTGGATCGGACGACGAGGTAGTATCGAGTATCCACCACGTTCACCAGATTTGAACCCACGACTTTTTTTTATGGGGTCATTGAAAAATGAAGTATACAGTAGAAGACCTACATCACTTGAACAACTAAAGAGCACAGTTGAAGAAGCGTGTAGAAATATCCCTACAAACATTTTTGTTGAAGTCTGCCAATCAGTGAATCAAAGAGCGCAGTGGTGCATTGATGTCAATGGTCGACATTTCGAACACTTACGTGTTTAAAACAAATTAAACTATCTATTATTTCGATGTTGTATATTTTACCTATAAAAAGAAATAAAAATCATCTGAATCCGTTAGTGGGTTCGCCTGTTATAAGTTTTTAAAAATGTATACATGGTTTTGGGACACTCTATATATATATATATATATATATATATATATATAATATATAATATATATATATATATTAGGGTGGTATAATTTAGGGTGGTCCAAAAAAATAAATGTTGAAAATCCGTAGGTCTTTCCCCCTAAAATTGTTACCTATGTTGAAAAAACTCTAAATATAAAATTTTAATAAGATCAAAAAATTCTAAGTGGTGCCACATCGCATTTGAATTTAGGTGTTTTTAAAAACCTTTTTTGCTTCTTCCCATAATATGGATTTATTGTGTCTTTACGAAAAATATTTCGATATATATAATTTTTTGGCATAATATAGATTTTTGTATGCTTATTGTGGTTAAATATTCCGAAGCACATCTTGTAGAAGCGGTATTGAATACGTTGAGGCAAGAATCGCATCTGTTCTGTTGATACTTGTATTCACGTTTTTCCATGAAATAGATTTCGTCACTTTTCCCATTAGGTGCTCATCTTGCGTAAAGGTGTTGAAAGGGCGTTCCTATAACAATCGTATTTTTTATTCACAAGCCTCAGTCTTTTGCCATCCTGTCATTTGCAGTGTATTGTTTGTAGTCGTTTGCAGTGTATTGCAGTTTGTTTGCAGTGTTGCAATAGCGAATAATCATATTAGAAATGGCAAGTTCCTCAATGAAAACTCGCAGAAATACCGAAATATGGCTCATTGGACAACCAATTGAAATGATATGCGGGAGAAAACTTCCTTCCAAAGGTGATGTGTTTCGTCGTCTTTTTTATTTACTTAAGGAAGAGAAAACTCTAAGAGAAGCTTCTAAAGCAGTTTACATAGAGGTAGTTGAATTTTGGGAACGAGCTAGAATTCCAACAAGAGCTGTTTATAATGTTATACCGATGATTGAAAAAATATATACGGAATATAGAACGCTCCAAAAATTAAAATTCCGCTGCTCCGAAACTCAGTGTGAGAAAGAGAGATTGTTTCAGGACAGTTTAAACGATCTCTTTGATATTGCTCACCAAAAAGCGCGCGAGATGATCAAGATTAAAGAAGACAGAGAATTCCTCCAAGCTCGAAAACAGAAGGGAAGAAAAGGATATATGGCTAACGTTACCAAAGCATTATCAGAGAAAGAAGATCGAAAAAGGAAGAGAGAGTCAGCTAAAGAACGGTTAGCACGTAGGGAAAGTAAGAGAAAGGAGGAAGAAACAAAGTCTGCCAAATTGACTTCATCAAATAGCATGAATAGTGAAGATAAAACAATGAGCGTGAGTAGTGAAGATGAAACACTGTTGTGTAAACTAACACGGCATCAAAAAATAATGCAGGCAAGAAGGTTCCTAGCAAACCAAGTAAGAAGGAACTTGTAACACGAGACGTTGCAGTTGCACTGGATAGATCGAATATTTCTGATAGACAGGCCGTATATGTGCTATCAGCTGCTGCCTCTGCATTAGATCATGATCTTGATGACTTGTCCATAAGCAGAAGTACAGTTCGTCGAAAGAGAATGGATGTACGTGAGAAAATCGCAAACGATTTAAAAGAATCCTTTAATCCTGAATGGGATCAAATGTAGAATTCGGACCCCAGCCTTCTTTAGTTAGCTTTATAAGGCTAACTAACGAAAATATCATGACCTAACCTAACCAATCGTCAAGGGCGTATAGTTAACCTAACGATTGGTTAGGTTAGGTCGTGATATTTTCGTTAGTTAGCCTTATAAAGCTAACTAAAAAAGGCTGGGGTCCGAATTCTACATTTGATCCCCTGAATGTTCTTTAATGGTGTATTGGGATGGAAAAATGCTAATCGATTTAACTGGAAATGAAAAAGTTAAAAGATTAGCAGTGCTGGTGTCAGGAGGCAAATCAAAGTTGCTTGCAGTACCCAAACTCGAGTCTGGCACAGGAGTAGACATTGTAACAACTGTTGTCGAATGTTTAAAGGAGTGGAACTTAATTGATCGCATTAAAGGTATGTGCTTTGACACAACTGCCACGAACACGGGTCCTAAATAGGGAGCTACTGCACAAATAGAACAAAAGCTTGGAGAAGACTTACTAAATAATGCATGCCGGCACCATATAATTGAACTTATTGCATCCAATGTTTTTGAGGTGTATCTTTGTTCCGCCAGTAGCGGACCTGATATTCCGATATTCAAACGCTTTAAGTCTGCTTGGAACTCCATCAATAAAGAAAATTTTAAAACCTTTCCCGATACTCCAGGATGTGATGAACTGCTAGTTATTTGTAAGAAACATTAACCTCCACACAAATCCGAAATGATTACAGAGAGGTCCTGGAACTTGCAATCATCTATCTAGGAGATGTACCACCACTTGGAGTCAAATTTCTAAAGCCAGATGCTTTGCATCGTGCCAGGTGGATGTCTCGCATAATCTATGCAATAAAAATGAATCTTTTCTGCTCACAGTTTAAAATTACTCTAAAGGAACAAAGTGGAATAAAACGTTTTGCACAATTTGCCATTAGACACTATGTTCCTGCATGGTTTTCTGCACCTATCGCTGCTTCTTCGCCTGCCAAAGATCTTTCGCTACTAAAACTGCTGCTAGTATACGAAGACAAAAGCATTGCTTCTGCAGCATCTCAAGCACTTTCTCGCCATCTTTGGTACCTAAGTGAATTTCTTATTTCACTTTCATTCTTTGATGAAGATATTTCCATTGATGTTAAAAGAGACATGGTAAAGGCACTCGACATAAGGGCATCTAAACATCCGCCCAAAAGAATAAATTTGAATCTTTCTGCCAACTATATTCAAAACAAGACAGTAACCAGCTTTGTTACTAGCTCGTCTCGACTATTTTTCACAAGCTCGGACTCCCAATAGCCTTTCTTGAGGATGATCCAACAAACTGGAAGAACAGACAAGATTATCAAATGGCCCTTGAGTATGTCAAGTCAGTGATGGTAATAAATGATAACTCCGAAAGAGGAATAGCATTAATAAAAATTTCAAAGCACATCTAACTAAGAATGAAAGTCAAAAGCAGTTTCTCCTGCAAGTAGTGGAGCAACATCGCATGCAGTTTCCTAATGTAAAAAAATCAAATTTGAAGCAGGAGCTGCGAACGCAGCAACATTGAGTGGGAGATGGGCACCCATGAGACCCCCACCTCTGAGTGGTTAATACTCCATTATAGTTGAATATGGAGGGGGACTGCGATAAACTAAAGAAATTTTTGAATATGATTTCAAAGAATTTTGAAACAAGAAAATTAAGAAATTTAAAGTCGAGTGTGGCACCACTAAATATTTATTAATTTGATAAGTTTTGGTCAGTAACGTTTTTTCAATATAAGTAACAATTTCCGAGAGTAAGACTTAAGATTCAGATACTTTTAAAATTTACTGCATAATTTTGGACCACCCTAATATATATATTGGTAAATAACCAAGCTAACTGAATGGTATACAGGCGTTTGGTCTCCTTTAATATATTCCAACGTGTTTCATTGTATTTTAAGACGAATTTTGTTTGGATGAAATAAAATATGCAGATTAAAACGTTATTGAAATTGTGAACTTGATTCTTTGCAATGACATTTCTTAAGATGCTCTTTACAGAAAATTGTAAAGTGTAAACAAACACAATTCACAACGTAAGGAATACAATATTCGTGTCTCAGATTTCTCATTCCACCCCTCATCCTTCGCTAAGTGTTCTCTTTACAAATTTCTAAGTTTAATTTTGTGTCGGAGAACCTTTTGGAAGCGAAACAAATTCCGCGTCTGCGCTTCCTCTTTCCATTTCCGACTTTGCCATCGTCTCCTTCATGCATTTCAGATTCATTCCATCTCTCATTTATTCTCTCGATTTCGCCACCAGATTCGTTGCCAACTTTTCGCCACAACCAGTAATTTCGTCACCCGCTCTTTGCGTCTCCGCTTATTAACCTCGTCAGCGCTGCGTTCAAATTGGCCGTTGGGCATGCGATGAATCGCAATTTACATAGATCATGCAAGATGCTCCCAATATGCACGCAGTCGCTGTGGGGGACGAGCGCCCTTTTACGAGGGTGGGGTGAAGCGATTCAGTTGCGCTCGTCTTTCTTCAGATCTGAAAAAGGGGAAAAATCATCACTGTAGTAATATACTGACTTTTTGCAATTTGACCTTTAACTGGGTAGGCGGCGCATGCCCCGCTTACCTTGACTGCACGCCACTGATATATATATATATATATATATATATATATTCTTGGAAGCAAATTATCTATAGATTAAGTTGTATGGATAGAAAGCAAAGTTTTCACTCTTTCACAAAATACCACTCCACCCATACATCCATTCAGAGTACGAGCAGCTCGTAGCATCATGATAAAGTACATAGAGGGTCAACGTACTGACGAAGCTTTCGTACGTAGTTCATCATCAAAATGGAATCAACAATGCTTTTATTTATCATAATCGAATGGACGATCAAATTCATAATAATTTTCGTCTTTATTTCGTTAGTTTGCAACGCGGCCACTCCTCGCTTTATAGGCCGAAGTGCGTGATTAATCAGGAGCAAGATGCAGAACCATTTGTTTGGGCTTTCTCCCCGGGGCGACACAAATACACCCGTTCTAATTACGAGTACATTCGTATCACCTCACGTTTGCTCTACACAAATTGACGACGAACTCAGAATCTTTGCAATTTGAAACCATCCGTTTATTCGCGTATTTTTGTTTATTTCTCAGTAATACTAAATAAAATTAGCGGTAACTATTATAGTTTTTATATACTAATATTTTTAATCTAATCGTATTAGAAGCAAAATTGCAATTTAACCAACCAAGCCAAATTCCTCACCACCCATTTGAACCGAACCGGGCACTATTTTGACCAATATATTTAACCTTACTACATTCTATATAACTCTGGCAATCATAATCAGACCTTTTTTTAACATTTTACACTTTAAAAAGTTTGTATTTATTTTATTAACTGAAATAAAAATAAATTTTTACTGTACTTTCTCTACTTTCTTTGGTCGTTCTCAGGACAGTATTTTTCCATAGGCGGGACCCCAGCCCAATCTTCCGTTACGCCCATGTAGGAGAGGGATATAAACCCCCATCTACTGAGGTCCCGTACAGTCACCTTTCGCAACGAAGAAGGAGGAAGACCAATTTTTAATCCGGTATTCTCAGGGGTGAAAGTTTTAATTAACCCCGAGTAAATACTTATTTTCTTCCTCTGGAATCGGAACTTGGGGTAAAAATGAAACTAAAACTATCCACCAAAAACTTCTTTTTTTTTTTATCGAAAAAAAATCTTGTTTTTAACTTTTTTCAATGTAGAAATTATTGCAAATATTTTCCTCCTCAACTAATTCAAAAACGCATTTTGGATTGCAAAATTATATGAGCGGAATTATTTTCAATGGTGCATTCTTCCTACGACAGAAGGGGATTTAAGCATGAAGGCTAAAAACAATGCCCACATTTTGATTTAAAAGGAAATGAGACCCGAGAATCCCCGCTGTCTGTTTACTTTTGTAGTTACTCGCGATCGAGAGTAGAATGTCGAAAGATTGTCGGGGGAAAAGACAATCTCCGAATCAATGGCGGACGAATCCTTTGAATTACGAATTTTCAAATTCAACCGCATAAACGGGATTGAGGACATCTCATAATGTTAATTAGCATTCATAAACCTTCCTAAAACTCATTCTGCGGCCGCCTCTCTTCCTCAGTCCCTGTGAGCCGAACGAAGCCGAGTGAAGCCGTTCGGAGCTGAGTCGAGCGCGGAGTGCATTCGGGACGGCAGCTGCATTGGTGAGGAGGGCTCGCGCGACGGTCTTTTCCTGCCACAACAATTTACTCTGCGTTCGTTTTGAGGCGGATTTCGGCTCGTAATCACATTAATAGGCAAGTGATCGGAAATCATTAGACCCTCTTTGGGGCCCAACAACACGCAAGAAGGGAGGGAGGGAGGGGGGAGGAAGGGAGGTTGGGGTAACAAAATGCATTGTTGGCTTATTTCTTTTCTTTCACAGTTGACGTGAACGCTTTGTCAGCTCGGTTTGTCTCGATGACGCCCTACTCACACTTTTGACGAGCACTGACGTTCATTTGCTCTTCTTCTTTTTAAGGGTCAGGGGATCGGGGTAGGAGTGAGGGGGGGTGAGTAAATCCTATTGAAGTTGAAGGTTTAGAAAAGTAAAACGGAGTCCTTGCTCGCATCATGAGTGCCGGCACTGAGGATGCATTCGAATGAATATATATACCAGTATATATATCTATATTCCAATGCATCCTGTATATATATATATATAATATATATATATATATATATATATATATATGGAAACAAACGCGTGAATGAATGAATTATTTTGAGTAGAAAGAAAAAGCTTGAGCAGTAAAACTCGGTAATTAAATTTTTTCCTGTCGAGTTCCTCTTGCCAACTGAATCGGTTAACTTTTTATCCTGTCCTAACCAGTGTTTAGCGTCTGCCCTTTCGCGTCAGAGGTCTCGGGTTCGAATCCTGGTAGGGAATATATATCTACGTACGTGCATGAAAAAAAATAAAGTGATTCTAAGGCGTTTCGTGCATTGGTATACCTCATCAAGGTATAATGAATTATCGCAATTCACGGAAGACCCTGGAATCACTTATTTTATCATGTAAGTATACATATATCACTTATTAATTTCACGTGTTTCATTGTGAAATTCAATATACTATTATATATATATATATATAGATATATATATATATATATATATATATATATATATATTACAACTCAGACTGGTCCCCTGACAAACTTTTATGTTACACACAGACCGTGCATGGAACAAGGAACTCTTCTTGGAAATTAAATCCACTATAGTTCGAATAAGTAATGGTAAAGGACAATACTATAGTTTTTTCTTTTTTATGATGGAAGGCCCCAACGTCGGCAACGGGTACTCGCAAAGAAAAACTATAGTATTTGTCATTACCATCACTTATTCCATCTACAGTGGATTTAATTTCCAAGAAGAGTTCTTGTTCTATGCACGGTTTGTGCGTAATATATATATATATATATATACAGGGTGGGCGGAAAGTAGCTCCCTATTTTGGATTGGTAAAAAAATACGTATATTATTCATTTTTCAGAAAAAATAATATGAAAAGGTAGGCATACATGGTAGGTTTTCTCTAAAATTCAATGTGGGCTCCAACTCTTTCCACCAGCTTCTGGAGCCGCCAGGAATGGCGTCCACTGACTTTAGCAGGAAACTCCGGCGGGATGGAGGACATGACTTCCCGAATTCGGTCCTCCAGTTCTTCCAATGTCCTCGGTTTGGTGCGGTAGACTTCTTCCTTTACCCACCCCCAAAGAAAGAAGTCGCACGGTTACCGCTGAAAAAACGGCAGAATCGGTTCAGTGTAACGGTGTGGTGTGGTATGACCTCAGATCAGGTTGTGGGCCCGTTCCTTCTGCGCAACACCATGAATGTGAGCGGTACCTTGCTATGTTGCGAAACGAGGTCTGGCCCGGTTGTCAGCACATGGGAGAACATCGACGATCTGATATTTATGCAAGATGGCGCCCCTCCGCACTTCGCTCTTGTTGTCCGTGAGTGGCTGGATGCCCACTTCCCTGGACGTTGGATGGGTCGTCGTGGTCCACATTAATGGCCAGCCAGGAGCCCCGACTTGACACCGTGCGACTTCTTTCTTTGGGGGTGGGTAAAGGAAGAAGTCTACCGCACCAAACCGAGGACATTGGAAGAACTGGAGGACCGAATTCGGGAAGTCATGTCCTCCATCCCGCCGGAGTTCCTGCTAAAGTCAGTGGACGCCATTCCTGGGCGGCTCCAGAAGCTGGTGGAAAGAGTTGGAGCCCACATTGAATTTAGAGAAAACCTACCATGTATGCCTACCTTTTCATATTATTTCTTCTGAAATAAATGGATAATATACGTATTTTTTACCAATCCAAAATAGGGAGCTACTTTCCGCCCACCCTGTATATAATATATATATATATATATATATATATATATATATATATATATATATATATATATATATATATATATTAAAAGGATAAAAACGAAAGATTTTTTAATGTTTGTAAAATTTCGGAGAAAAAAAAGGTTTCGATTTGGTTGGTTGTTTTTTCCAAATTTCTGTCTGGAAACTTTTCGGATGAAATTCACGTTCCTTTGATAGTCATCGCTTGTGGTCGCGGGTTCTCTCATGACTATTATTATTATTATTTATTATTATATTATTAAAAAAAATGCTAAAGCATATAGTTCACTCTTAGATAATGGTTGGTTTCCCTCCCATTAGAAATATCGTAGAAAATATAATTTTGCGGAACCATTCAAAGTCGTTGTAAGACTTTTTAAAATTTTTAACTTCACCGGAAATGCTTTGAACGACAATGAATCTAATTAAAATTGGTGGAGGCGAATTAAGTGTTCCTTTAATTATACACGCAGCAGCATGAATCTGCGTGGAGAGAGAGAGAGAGAGAGAGAGAGAGAGAGAGAGAGAGAGAGAGAGAGAGAGATAAACAAGTACGAAAGTTGTCGTAGTTCACCCAAACAAACAGATACTATTTGAGCTATGATGAATAAAAAAGTAGGAAGTCTGAGAAGCGAAGGAATTTGTTCGTGGTAATCTGCGTTCAGCAAATGAGTTTTCACTTCCTGAAAACGGCCGAACGGAGATCGGTATCCATCTGGTTATATTCCTCTTCGGTAGATCGTCGGCTTTACCCAAAGGATTGAGGCTGATCCTTTGTGCCTGTTTGAGAACAGACTTAATATACAGACTACCTTCGACGCATTCACAATAAAGATTCGCCTAATGATAAGGCAAATTTTAGGTCTTACGCGACCTTAAACGAGAGGCCACAAACGCGTTCAAGGAAGTCTACTTCATTATGGCCAGTCTTAGATCAGGTTTTTTATTCTGGATCAGCGAATCTTATATGAATGCATTTAACCACAAATATTAAATCGTAGTGTATAGAATTTCTCCTTGTATAATGTCCTTTTTTTCATTAATTCAGGAATTCACATACATATACATACGTATACGTATGAAGATTTCCTTAGCGGAAAATAGAATGTTTTAAAAGAATGACAGACACTCCTAACAGACGGAGAAACAGCTGCATTTACCAGTTTAAATATCTATTAGGAAGCACAAATGAAAACCTAAAAAGCATTTTCAACCTCTGTATTCTTTCTAACAATAGTTTAGGCCTAGAGCTGTTGAGATGAGCCTCAAGATATGTAGTAAATCATGTTCATAGTACAAATAAACTGTCCATTTGGTATGCATGAATGCACTGCATCTGTGTTTATCGTCGGTCTTCTTTCTGGGTGCTGTCACTGCTGGAGGATTTGCATACGGGTCCTCTCAAGCTCTCGGGCCGACACCGGCCGCCAGGGACAAAATGGCGCTGCGATCAGTTAAGATTTCGGGCCTTTTTGTTGCTCGTATATCTGAATAATAAATGGTCAATGAAATTCTGTGTTTGATGTACCAAAGTTCAGTATATAATTATTTGTATATACAAGAAATATGTATAATGTACAACCTAGATAATAATTATTATATGGAATCCCTCTTCTGGGTATATATATATATATATATTATATATATGTTTTTTAATCTTCAAAATCCGAGCTATCCATTACAGCTTTACAAGTGGGGGTTAGTGGGTTCTTTTATGTAAAAAAAGAAGTAAAAAGCCAATGGTTAGAGCGGGTTGTAATCATTGTGGAATGACGCAAAGTGTTTTGTGCTTCCACCTTTCTCTAAACACATTGATGTGCAGCTTCCAAATGCAGATTTGCTCTCTCTCATTGAGACGCTTCACCATCAATCAAAACCATTCACCGGTTGAAAGGAATGCATTCTTAAAGATCCCCTTTTCTTGTCCCATTCACTCAACGGTAAAGAACCCTTCCAGTTTGCTTTATTACAATTACCCCACCCCCTTGGCCACCTCAGATTTGTCAGCTTATGACTTTCGACCTCGGGGGACCCCATCGGATCCACGCAGCTTTAATGTCAATAAGAGGCCTTCTTCCACGCATAAATTTGCCTCCGCACAAATGCGGAAGGAAGCAAATTAGCCTCCAAGAAGCAGGAAGTAAGTCGGAGTAATGCTCACACACATACACACACACACATACATATAATATATATATATATATCATTATCGTTTATTGTGCAATTAAATACTCGAAATGGTACAATAATTAGAATGGTCCTTTGAAAGGACACGACTTATGTAAACTATTAACAAAAAGAGTAGAAAAAAAGTTGGCGATTGTTATATGCTGAATTGAGGATTTGATATTTAAAACCTTTCCTCTTGCAAATAATTCCTTCTTGGTAAAAGGTTCAAAACTAAATTGGACCACATGATACTGCGCGCCCATTTTAGCCCAACACGAAGCATTGTACTCGTATACCCAGAGCTAAGGATAAATATTATCTCATATCGAAATCTGTTTCACACAATTTTATAATTCGATTTGCGTTTACACACACACACACACACACACACACACACACACACACACACACACGCAATCCAATAAGCATGCTTATGTAATTTAATATAACAATAGTACATTAACAAATAAGGAATTTAAGGTGGACTTGGCTCCACGAGCCCAATGAAAGAAACACCATTAATATATATATGCCTGGTTAACTACGAGGGCAGGAGAATATCGGAAAGCAATTCCCTCCTCCACCAATTCCCGGAAATGACGCGGGATGCTGAAAAGGGGTCGACCTCAGGTCGATCCTGAACCGTCGTTTAAACCCTCATAAAGTATATATATATATATATATATATATATATGGGACCTCTTTGCGAGTGACCCGTTGCCCGCGTCGGGCTAGCATCATGAAAAAGAAAAACTATGGTATTTGTCATTTACCATTACTTATTCGGACTATAGTGGATTTAATTATCCCAGAAGAGTTCCTTGTTCCATGCACGGTCTGTGTGTATCATAAAAAACTCAGGGGACCATTCTGAGTTCATTCCCATATATATGTATATATATATATATATATTATTGACTTTTCAAACATAGAAATTGCCCCTATGCAAACTATTACAGTATTGTTCCTATGGACTTCTGTGGTTATGGAAGGTAAAAATGACATGTAGAATTTGTAGATGGGAGTTGATGCGTGCAAAGCAATTTCGCATATCATCTTCATAATAAAAAAAAAATGATTTATTAGTCGTTCGGATTCAGGATACGTCCACGTCCTAGCGAGCCTTCCATTCAAACATATGGTTCATGGGTATATAGCGCCTAAAGCCCTACAAAGAATTTGGGCATGTATTCCGCTTATGATAAGGAAAAGGGGTTTCCGACATGCGAGACCAATTAATTCACTTTACAGAAATACTTTTAAGATGTTTGCGTCTCTTCTTTTAAGATTCTTTTGACTGAATAACGTAACTAACGATCTTTATATTATTTATTCATTTATTCATAAGTGAAAAGTATAATTTTAAAATATTGTTGAGTGTAAATGTCACATTATATTCGAAACTCGCTCAGAGAAACGTATAAGCCTCTCGGAAATTGAAAGTATTCGTGTCTATTGAGAATGGAAGGACCTCCCGTCCCGTTCCTCCGGGATTGTCCCGTTTTTCAGTCATTTGTTCCGATGTTCTGAGAAGATATTTCTGGACATCATTGTGTCCCGTATTTGGCTGTAGTAGCTGTGAACTTCACTGAGTGGGTTTCGTAAGTAATTCGACGTCTCGTGACTCTACTACCTCGCGATTTCTCCGTAAACTCTACAGATGCAAATACGTCAAACGAAATACGTAGGATTACCGAAACTACATAGTGTTAAACCCCCAAAGTGAAAAGTTTGCTTCTTAACATAACTAAATAGTTTATTACTGAATCAAGTGAGCAACACGGCCATGTTCCTTAATTAGGAAGCAGTTTAAATCTCCACTAAATGACCACTCTGTTAAATTAAGGTATTCTTTTAGTTTATTTGATGCTCTTCCAATATGTGCTCTACCGCGAAAATTTACATTCCAATACGTGATCTACCTTAGATTATTCGGATTAGCAGCAGGTACGTTAGTTAGCCTTATAAGGCTAACTAACGAAAATATCACGACTTAACCTAACCAATCGTTAAGGGCGTATAGTTGACCTAACGATTGGTTATGTTAAGTCATGATATTTTCGTTAGTTAGCCTTATAAGGCTAGTTTCACGGTAGAGCACGTATTGGAATATGGTAGATCACAGTTTCGCGGTAGAGCACATATTGGAAGAGCACCGTTTATTTCATTTAGGGGAAGTCATATGATAAAGACGGAACCTACAGCTTTACTTGAAATCCCAACTACGGGTTTACTATATCATCCGAATGCATGGGACGATCATCCATCTAGTTACCCCCAAGACCCAGCGTTGCTGCCTTCACTTATCGACGGGAAGTGCCGTAACTACACGCATCACAAAAACATATAATTAGTTTGGAACGAAAATCAATAAAAAATTATATAATTTTCGTCAAATTGAATAATAATAATATAATAATAATAATAATAATAATAATAATAAAAATAATTATAATAATTTATAAATGTACTCGAAATTCTTTATAAATTTTGTCTACTATTCACGCGAAGATGTTAATTTATCATTTCCTTTTGAATCTAGAGACGTGATTGCATAATTTACCTCCTTTCTCATTATCCTTCCTTCAATTATAGATTATCGACGATATTTGTTTTTCGTTTTCGCCTCGAATTAACTCAATTCAAGGCTAAAAAAACGTGGTTTTACCGCGTTTCTCTTCGTTTTTCTGTTGTTGTTGTTGTTGGTGGTGGTGTTTCAGTTCGTTTCAGTTCATTTTTTTATTAACTGAAGTTACGCACCCACATCTCAATGCGTCTATTTAGAAAGAAAATATGCAAATTAATGTATACGCAATTTTTTAATTCCTCTGATAAATACGGTACTGTAGTACGTTATAATACTAATTTTGGTACGTTAACTGTTTTAAAAGAGGTCAAAAGGAACATCTGGAAAAAATATATAGTATAATGAAACTCACTCAACCGGAATGGAATTACAATTTATATACTTTCATATTTTACAGAAAGCCCTCACCTGATCAATGATTATATATATATATATATATATTATATATTAGTGATGTAGGTCACATCCGCATCCGCATCCGCATCCGCGGAACATCCGCACATTTTCTCGCATCCGCATCCGCACCCGCATCCGCACTTTGGACTGCGGATGTCGTGCGGATGTGGACCGTTGAGCTAAAATGTCATTAATAAGCGGAAATTATCAAATTCTACTATATTAATAGAACTAGTTCATTGTGCGCAAAAGTGATGCAAGCGACAAGACGAGAGGCTGTTCTTGTATGAAGTTACTCTCTTGCAACCTACTTAGATCCACGTTACAAAGCTAAGTTATTTTCACCTAGTACATTAGAACGAGTTAAATCATCACTTGGCAAAGCAGTTGAAGAGCTTCAATCTCTTGAATCTGTCGCTTCGCCACCCACCAAAAGAATAAAAGTTTCAGTGACAGAACCAACACCTTCAACAAGCAACTCTATCACAGAATCTGTCTCTCAGTTTCTTGAGTCAAGCAGCAATGACGAGACCTACGCGATGTCAAAAGATGTAGTAAAAATGATCGAGAGCTATCACCAAGAAAAACGCCTGGCTGCATGTGACAATCCTATTAGTTGGTGGAAAAATATGCAGAATATCTATCCATACTTGAGTAAACTTGCAAGGAAACATTTAGCCTGTCCTCCAACAAACGTACCAAGCGAGAGATTATTTAGCAGTGCTGGATTAATATATGATGAAAAGAGAAACAGACTGGCAGCAGAAAAGGCAGAAAAATTAATGTTCCTTAAGCATAACCTTCCTATAATTAAGTTTGAACATTAAACGATGAACATCTTAGTTTACTTTATTTTAATTACTCATTTATAAATATGCCTAATAAAACTTTAAACTTAATATAAATAGTTATCAAGCTAATTAAAGATCTCTTTCTATAAGGGTGGAGGAGGTTGGGGAAAGAGGTCGGTGGGGTGCATTTGAGTTGGGTTCACGTCCCGCATCCTGGTAACACAATTATGGTTTCTAATTGTGGCTGAAACTCAACAAAATATAACGAATTTATTTGCAGACGAATTCACTAATTGATTTCTATATTAGTTAGATGCTTGATATTATTTTATATGTTCAGAGAAAAGTACAGCAATTATTGTACAATTAATCAATTATACTACATTATAGCTACAGCTCTCTCTATATAATAACTTATTATATACGTTAAACACAACAAATCTCGAATATATCCTAAAAAATAACGAAAATGTAGACATCCGCATCCGCGGATGTTGAAATCAAACATCCTCATCCGCATCCGCGGATGTGAAAAAAATGACATCCGCTACATCACTAATATATATATATATATATATGGTGTAGTGGTTAGCGTCGCTAACTACGAATCCATCGGCCCCAGGATTGAGACCCGGTGACGGCAGGCGACGCCCAGCAAAACCCAGCTGTTCATCCTTCTACACAATAAAGAAATTAGTTGGTAGATAAATGGGTACCCTGGGTAGCCTAGTGATTAAGACGCTAAGCTGCCAGTGGGGCATGGTTCGGATTCCACGTTAAACTGTAGGTCAGAATGAACAATTCGAGGAAAAGCAGAACCAAGGTTAACCAAGGTTAACCAAGGTTTTATATATATATATATATATATATATATATATATGGGATGTAAACAAAAGAGAATTAAAAATTTCATCCGTTTTCAAAACAAAACGTTGTGTTCTGTTCGCCTGTTTTACAGTCACTCTCAACTGAATAAGCGTGAGACCACACCTATTTGATGCCTTTTTCACACCTGCAGGAGAACCCTTCTTAAACTGCACACCTTTAACGACAATTAGTCAGATCTTATATATGTGCATCGTATAAAAGCTATTCAGAAACAAAGCGTACCCTATTTTAATACCAGTGAAAATGCTTATTGGTTATATATATATATATATACGATATATATTAACCATTATATATAACCATATATATATATATATATATATATATATATATATATATATATATATACACACACACCTCGTTAACCTCATTGTGGTTCCGTACGTCGGTCTCTCTTCACACGAAGGTCAAGCTGGTGGACCCGCCTCTAGGCCTGGCTTAGGAAGCTGGTTAAAAAGTCTTGGCCCCCTGACAACCAAGCTATTTTCCTTCAGTGTTGAGGAGGTCCCTTGTTGGGCCTGTAGTTTGGGAACACTACATATTCTGCCTTTCCTATTGTCCAGCGTTGTTTGGATGGTAATCCGGTTTAGTTTGAGGTTTGGTACCAGTTTTTCGATCATTTTCCATATGTAGATTATGGTATACCTCTCTCTTCTTCTTTCCAAGGAGTACAGATTTAGTTTATGTAGTCTTTTCCAGTAGTTGAGTGCTTTGCAGCCATCAATCTTGGCTGTGAAATGACTCTGCGTTTCTTCTAGTTTATTAATTTCTTCCTTTTTATATGGGGACGTCAAAACTGAGCAGTATTCAAGTTTTGGTATGATCGGTGTTCTCAGCAGGGGAATCATTACTGTCTTGTCCCTCCTATTGAACGTTCTTAGTACCTGTCCCGCTACTCTTTTTGCTTTGTTTATTGCTATCTGATTTTGTGTCTCGAATTTGGCATCATCGGTCATTATTACCCCCAAGTCGACCGCTTTCGTCCTTCTCTGAATTTCCTGTCATCTGGAGCATAATATGCAGTCTGTTTAATTTCCTCATTTCTACCATAACTCAAGAGCTGAAATTTCTCGGTGTTAAATGTCATATTGTTTTCTTTTGACCATTTGTATATTTTGTTTGTGTCCCTTTGCAAGGCCTTCACTTCATTTGCCTCGCTGATTTTTCTGCTGATCTTTCTATCGTCCACAAATGATGTTACTATACTGTTGCTGTTAACTCCACTGTCTATGTCTGTTAGCATGATAATGAACAGGAGTGGGGCCAGCACTGTACCTTGTGATACTGAGCTGCTTCCTTCTGATTCTGATGATGATACACCTTGAATTTTGACCACTTGTAGTCGTTCTCTGAGGAAGTTATAGGTCAATTTTCCCACTTTGCCTGTTATTCCCATATGTTTCATTTTATGTGCTATTATACCATGATCACACTTGTCGAAAGCTTTAGCAAAATCCGTGTATATGACATCATAGTTTTCATTGCCTTCAAGTGCATCTAGGATATTGTTCTAATGCTCTATAAGTTGTGATAAGCATGATCTTCCCGATCGAAATCCTTGCTGATTTTCGTTGAATCTTTCCAGTGTCTCCAAGAAATCATAGATTTTCTCTCTGACTATTCTTTCAAATATTTTGGTGAGGTGGGACGTCAATGACACTGGTCTATGTTCTTTGCTTGAGATCTATCCCCGCCTTTATATATTGGGACAATGTTTGCTCTTTTCAAGATGCTCGGTATTTCCCCAGTGTCTAGGGATCTTCTCCATATCCAGTATAAGGGTGAAGCTATTTAATTTTTACGGCCTTTAATTAATAGTGCGTTCCATTTGTCCGGACCTGCAGCTGAATGTGATTTCATTTGTCCTATAGCTCTCGTTACATCTTCTGGGGTAAAATCAAAGTCTGTTATACATTCTCCTTGCAATTTCTCTTTGAAGAATGCATCTATGTCAGGTATCGCTTTGACACTTTTTGGGGTACTGAAGATCGATTCATAATGGGTCCTCAATGTTACAAATATTTCTTTTAAATCGTCCGTTAGTTCATTATTCCCTTCCCTTAAGGTCCCGATAGTAGCGCGCGTTTTTGTTTTCCTTTTCGCATAGCTGTGAAAGTATTTTGGATTTTCCTTTATTGCTTCTACAGCCTTTTCCTCTTCCCTCTCTGTATGGCCCTTTATCAGAGTTTGTATTTCCCAATCGATTCTCTCCAGTTTTTCTTGTATTACTTTCCTGGCATTGTTGTCTCCGCGATTAGCTAACTTCGTCGCTACTCTCTTTCTTTTGTGGAATATTCTTCTCTTTTACCTCTCTAGCCAGTTCCTCTTTCCTTTTGGCTGTGCTTTCGGAGCATATTTTTTCAAAATTCTCAACGTCTTTTCTTCCAAGGTTGTTAGCATTTCCTCAGTTGTCTTATACTCTAAAGCTGTTCTCCATTCTATTTGGGCCATGTGTGATCTGATTTCTTCCCAATTTATGGTCTTCGAGTTTAGGTTAAAACTCACTTAAAAGCCCCAAATTTGCTTCTTCTTTCCGTATGTGTATTGTCTTTTAAAGTTATCGCCATATTTGTTGATAACTCGATTATATTGTGGTCTGAGTTAATAGTTATTTTTATATCGGCAATCAAGTTCGTGTTATTCGTGAATACCAGATCTAGGCAGTTATTTTTCCTGGTATTTTCTGTTATCTTCTCTGTCAGCATAAACTCGTTTGTGAGAGCCATCAGCATTTTTGCTTGCTTCTGGTCCTCTCTTGTGGCCCCCTTATCTTCTTGTATAAATATATTTCTACCCACCTTTTTGTATTTTATAAATGGGAAATTAAAATCGCCTCAGATTGTAATATTAAGGGATGGAGAGTTTAGGGACTTTATTAGGGTTCTGATATCATCAATGGCATCCGAAAATTTTTCATTTTGGGAGTTTGGAGGTCTATAGATGATTATCAGTACCACGTTTAGTTTCTCTATTTTCACTACAGGGGTTTCCACGAAGCTGTTGGATTTACTTATTACCGTCTCTGTCATATGCCTTTCATGTATATAAATAGCACAGCACCTTTACGTCTCGGTCTATCCGCTCTTAGTAAGTTGAATCCATCGATATGCAATTCTTTCTTATCGATACAGTGTTCGCAGTTATCGCAGTTTCCTTGGCAATCTTTAAGATGTGTTTCTGTGAGGCATGCGATGTCCGCCCTTGTTTCGCCCATAAAACCTTTCATGTACGAAACTTTGTTTAGAGAATTGTTCGGTTTTATTCCTTGAATATTTGCCAGGACAATGTTTATGTTCTTTGTTTTGCATTGCCCCTTGTGCATTTTAGGTTCATTGTCCTTCGGTTTCGCGTGTTTTGTATCCTTGTGGTCCTCCGAGATGGATCCGTTCCCGCCTACCTGTTCTGGTAGCTTCTTGCCATGAAGCGTTCCCAGCTATGTCAGCTGCATGTGCTGCATGAGACTTAGCAGCCGTATTGTGTCCGAGAGGTTGAAAAAATTTTGTGTGCTATTTGTATTTTGTTTGCTATTTGGGTACATATTTTTTTTTCTCACATTCCTTCTGTTGTCATTTGGAACTTGTCCTTTGTCCTTTGAACTTGTCGGGAGATGATGGTAGTAGCATTTTCTCCTGTACTGGCAGGTTCCATTTGTTACGTAGGTCTTGCAAATGACCGATGGTAGAATTTGCATTTTCCACCAAATTTGCAGTGACCATTATTGTAAAAGTAGTTGCACACAGGAGGGTGTTCGTAAATACATTCTCCTCCCTTATATCTGTAAATTCCTTTCACATAGTATTTACATAGTTTCTTCCCCATTTTTACTTGGGGGCCTTTGTTTTTGGTGGTTTCAGTATTGTTTCATTATTGTCTACTTGTTTTTTCCTATTGCTGCTAATGCCCTTTATTTGAAATCTTTGGATTTGATTTTGTGCATCTGTTTCCTCTGTTGGTGCTTCTTTTATTTCTATTATTTCTGCTTTTTCTGTTTTTTTTTTTTTAGTTCGTTTTTCGCAGTTTCCTCTCGTATTTTCTCCGTTCCTTCTATTTTTCTCTCTGTTCGCTATTCATAAACTCCCCTTTTGCCTTTTCCTCATAGTCTCGTTCTGCTTTAAAAACCGTAAACGAGTTTATTTCGATTATGCAGCTTTTGCGGAAGAACTTGATTCCTTCAATTGTTTAGCGCCTGATATAAGAGAGATTTCTTCGTCGCTCCATCCCAGGCATTGAAATTCGACTAAGGTCTGGCAAAGATCGCGGCGAGTTGCCTTTGATTCATCTGTTTCTTTTTTACAGTATCCACAGGGTTGTATGAATTGGTTTGCCATTGCCATGTTTCTTATGGTATGTAAATGATTGTGCACGAAATATTAACTCAAAATAGTAATTTATTAGGTGAGGTATTTGATTTGACTTTAGAAATGAGGGAGTGAAGGTTTTTCCGTTATTTCGTGGGGTGGGGGATGGGGGATGTGGCACGCTGTAGATTCTCACTGATTGGTGCCCTGGAGTGTACCGCGTGGGATAACTGAGGGATATTGCCTTTCGATGGGCAGTTAGATTTCATCACCGAGAATACACTCGGAAAAAATGTTGTATAGATTAAGTTGCTTTAATTTTATTTGCTTTATTTCGACATACGCCGCTATTTCACCACTTAAGTAGGCATACGACTGTGTTCACTGAATATTCATTCAAAAATTGGCACAACTTAAAAAGGATTAACTGCTGGATTTTTATTGCAATATCACTTTTATTCGGACTTCAAATGAAACACGTATAACCGTCACATTTATAAATATACCTAAAATATTGAAATTATATTATATATATATATATATATATATATATATATATATATATATATATATATATATTAACTGCAAAGGACACACAGTGCATATATAATGTAAAGAACGACGCTTTTTAGAAGAGTGTCCGTACAAGAGGAGAGGAGAAAACGAGCAATGAAAAATGAGGCACCTCCCAGGAATCGAACCCGGGATCATCCGATTGGGTCAGATATGCTAACCATTACACCAAGAGCCTCATATCTGCCCGGCAATCGGATGGCCCCGGGTTCGATTCCTGGGAGGTGCCTCAGTTTCCATTGCTCGTTTTCTCCTCTCCTCTTGTGCGGACACTTTTCTAAGAAGCGTCGTTCTTTACATTATATATATATAATATATATATATATATATATATATATAACCTTACCTTACCTTACAAAGGTTTCGCGCGATGATTACTCATTTCGCGAAGGTCAAGCTTGTCGCCCCTCCTCTCGAGTTGGCCTGGTGAAGTAGTGAGTTGGTTTCTTGTGCTCTCCACCTCACATAGCCAGGTACGCCCGGCTCATCGGGAATTGTTCTGAGCCAGGCGTCTAATCTTCTTTTGAAGATGTCCCCTGAATCTCCCTTCGTGTTTCTTAGGTCTTTAGGCAACTGATTAAACAGTTTTGGTCCTCTCACTACAAAACTATTTTCTTTCAGGGTTAAGGATGTTCCCTGTCTCGCCTTCAGTTTGGGAATACGACACAGTCTACCGTTTCTACCTTCCACCGTTGTTTGGGGAGTTATAGGGTTCAGAGTAAGATTAGGGACTAGTTTCTCCATTATTTTCCAAGTGTAAATAATGGTGTATCTCTCTCTTCTCATTTCCAGTGAGTATAGGTCTAGTTCGCGTAACCTTTCCCAGTAATTTAGTTCTTTGCACCCATTGATCTTGGTTGTGAAGCTTCTCTGGATCCCTTCCAGCTGTCTAATGTCTTCTTTTTTATGTGGGGATGTTAGAACCGAGCAGTATTCCAATTTGGGTATGATCAGTGTTTTCAGTAGAGGAATCATTATATTCCTATCCCTTTGTTTAAAGGTTCTCAATATCTGTCCCGTTATTCTCTTTGCTCTGTTTACTGCTATCTTATTTTGTGTTTCAAATTTCGCATCATCTGTCATTACAACCCCTAAATCTTTTGCTCTAGAATTTCTCTGAATTTCCTGTCCATTTGGGGTATAATATTCCATGGATTTTAGGTCTTCTCTTTTCTGTACCGTAACAGCTGAAATTTCTCGTGTTAAACTTCATATTGTTGTCTTCCGTCCACTTGTAGTGTAGATTCTGTTTATGTCGGTTTGTAGAGATCCTATATCTTCTGCTTATTTTTCTACTGATCTCTGTGTCATCCGCAAAGAATGTTACTGTGCTGTCTCTGGTGTATATTATATATATATACCGTACCTATATATATATATATATATATATATATATATATAATATATATATATATAATGTTACACACAGACCGTGCATGGAACAAGAAACTCTTCTGGGAAAATTAAATCCACTATAGTTCGAATAAGTAATGGTAAATGACAAATACTATAGTTTTTCTTTTTTATGATGTTAGTCCGACGTGGGCAACGGGTCACTCGCAAAGAGGCCCCAAAATATAGCTTCCCTCACCAGCTATCTGCTAATCAGACAGGTTCTAGCTTTGAGACAGGATCTAGGGTTTAAAGCCACCTATCCTACTGCATTCAGAACCCCAATGTACGCAAGAAACTCGTTGCATTCACGTCGTATTAAATAGATCAAAGAAAAAGGAGTAACTATTGTATTTTTAGCCAAAAGCCAAAACTTAAACCTCAACCGGAAAATTTGAGCGTCCACTTTTCAAGGCACATAACATGTCCGTTATATGTTACAACTCAGAATGTTACAACTATAGTGGATTTAATTTTCCCAGAAGAGTTCCTTGTTCCATGCACGGTCTATGTAACATAACAGCTTTTCAGGGTACCATTCTGAGTTCTAACATATATATATATATATATATATATATATATATACACAAACTCAGAATGGTTCCTGAGAACATTATATGTTAAACACAGACCGTGCATGGAACAAGGAACTCTTCTGGAAAATTAAATCCACTATAGTCCGAATAAGTAATGGTAAATGACAAATACCATAGTTTTTTTCCTTTTTCATGATTTAGCCCGACGTGGGCAACGGGTCTCTCGCAAAGAGATCCCATAAATATAGCTTCCCTCACCAGCTATCTGCAAAGCAGACAGGATCCAGCTTTGGGACGTGGATCTAGGGTTTAAAGCAAGCCTAGATCCCTACACTCAGAACCTCTATATAAGTAAAAGACTCGTTGCATTCACGTCGTGTTGAATAAATCAAAGAAAAAGGGGGTAACTATTGTATTTTTAGCTTGCTTTAAACCCTAGATCCACGTCCCAAAGCTGGATCCTGTCTGCTTTGCAGATAGCTGGTGAGGGAAGCTATATTTATGGGATCTCTTTGCGAGAGACCCGTTGCCCACGTCGGGCTAAAATCATGAAAAAGGAAAAAAACTATGGTATTTGTCATTTACCATTACTTATTCGGACTATAGTGGATTTAATTTTCCCAGAAGAGTTCCTTGTTCCATGCACGGTCTGTGTTTAACATATAATGTTCTCAGGGAACCATTCTGAGTTTGTGTATACTAAACGGACGTGTTTCGTGCCTTGAAAAGTGGACGCTCAATGTCCCGGTTGAGGTTTAAGTTTTGGTTTTTTTGGCTAAAAAATACAATAGTTACCCCCTTTTTCTTTGATTTATTCAACACGACGTGAATGCAACGAGTCTTTACTTATATAGAGGTTCTGAGTGTAGGGATCTAGGCTTGCTTTAAACCCTAGATCCACGTCCCAAAGCTGGATCCTGTCTGCTTTGCAGATAGCTGGTGAGGGAAGCTATATTTATGGGATCTCTTTGCGAGAGACCCGTTGCCCACGTCGGGGCTAAAATCATGAAAAAGGAAAAAACTATGGTATTTGTCATTTACCATTACTTATTCGGACTATAGTGGATTTAATTTTCCAGAAGAGTTCCTTGTTCCATGCACGGTCTGTGTTTAAATATAATTTCTCAGGAACCTTCTGAGTTTGTGTATACTAACGACGTGTTTCGTGCCTTGAAGTGGACGCTCATGTCCGGTTGAGGTTTAAGTTTTGTTTTTTGGCTAAAATACATAGTTACCCCCTTTTTCTTTGATTTATTCACCGACGTGAATGCAACGAGTCTTTTACTTATATAGAGGTTCTGAGTGTAGGATCTAGGCTTGCTTTAAACCCTAGATCCACGTCCCAAAGCTGGATCCTGTCTGCTTTGCAGATAGCTGGTGAGGGAAGCTATATTTATGGGATCTCTTTGCGAGAGACCCGTTGCCCACGTCGGGCTAAAATCATGAAAAGGAAAAAAACTATGGTATTGTCATTTACCATTACTTATTCGGACTATAGTGGATTTAATTTTCCCAGAAGAGTTCCTTGTTCCATGCACGGTCTGTGTTTTAACATATAATGTTCTCAGGGAACCATTCTGAGTTTGTTATACTAAACGGACGTGTTTCGTGCCTTGAAAAGTGGACGCTCATGTCCCGGTTGAGGTTTAGTTTTGGTTTTTTTGGCTAAAAATCAATAGTTTACCCCCTTTTTCTTTGATTTATTCACACGACGTGAATGCAACGAGTCTTTTACTTATATAGAGTTCTGAGTGTAGGGATCTAGGCTTGCTTTAAACCCTAGATATCCACGTCCCAAAGCTGGATCCTGTCTGCTTTGCAGATAGCTGGTGAGGGAAGCTATATTTATGGGATCTCTTTGCGAGAGACCCGTTGCCCACGTCGGGCTAAAATCATGAAAAAGGAAAAAAACTATGGTATTTGTCATTTACCATTACTTATTCGGACTATAGTGGATTTAATTTTCCAGAAGAGTTCCTTGTTCCATGCACGGTCTGTGTTTAACATATAATGTTCTCAGGGAACCATTCTGAGTTTGTGTATACTAAACGGACGTGTTTCGTGCCTTGAAAAGTGGACGCTCAATGTCCCGGTTGAGGTTTAAGTTTTGGTTTTTTTGGCTAAAAATACAATAGTTTTTACCCCCTTTTTCTTTGATTTATTCAACACGACGTGAATGCAACGAGTCTTTTACTTATATAGAGGTTCTGAGTGTAGGGATCTAGGCTTGCTTTAAACCCTAGATCCACGTCCCCAAAGCTGGATCCTGTCTGCTTTGCAGATAGCTGGTGAGGGAAGCTATATTTATGGGATCTCTTTGCGAGAGACCCGTTGCCCACGTCGGGCTAAAATCATGAAAAAGGAAAAAAACTATGGTATTTGTCATTTTACCATTACTTATTCGGACTATAGTGATTTAATTTTCCCAGAAGAGTTCCTTGTTCCATGCACGGTCTGTGTTTAACATATAATGTTCTCAGGGAACCATTCTGAGTTTGTGTATACTAAACGGACGTGTTTCGTGCCTTGAAAGTGGACGCTCAATGTCCCGGTTGAGGTTTAAGTTTTGGTTTTTTTTGGCTAAAAATACATAGTTACCCCCTTTTTCTTTGATTTATTCAACACGACGTGAATGCAACGAGTCTTTTACTTATATAGAGGTTGAGTGTAGGGATCTAGGCTTGCTTTAAACCCTAGATCCACGTCCCAAAGCTGGATCCTGTCTGCTTTGCAGATAGCTGGTGAGGGAAGCTATATTTATGGGATCTCTTTGCGAGAGACCCGTTGCCCCGTCGGGCTAAAATCATGAAAAAGGAAAAAAACTATGGTATTTGTCATTTACCATTACTTATTCGGACTATAGTGGATTTAATTTTCCCAGAAGAGTTCCTTGTTCCATGCACGGTCTGTGTTTACATATATATATATATATATATATATATATATATATATATATATATATACCGATCATAAGCCTGAGTTCTGTGTTTTTCATTCATAGAAACTTATAGAGCTGATCAGATAGAGGGAACAAACCAACCGAATATATAATAGATTTTGTATTGACAGTATGTTGATCTTTTCAGCGAACACTTATAATGCCTTACGACAACTATTAATTTTGTATCTGCAGTTAACGTCTTTTGCGCAACTCAGAGTTTCAGGAATTGTGTATGTTTAGTAAGATCTGTGCATTTGCTGCATAGAATTTATTTCTACTTTCTTCTTTTAATACTTACACACGAGGCCAAATATGCAAAAGAAGCTAATAAAACACCAACTGACTTACGGTCGTCTTCTTCAGATATTCTAGGAGAATGTCTGACAATCCTCTGCACCAAGAACTAACCACAAAATTAACACGTGAATTAAGAGCCCAAATACTCATACACTCTCCAGGAACAGAAACAAAGTCAAAATAGAATTGTAATGGAGCGATTCAAGGAACCTTACAAGAGGGGCAAGAAAATGACAGTTTGGCTACTCCTTGCACCAGATCAGCCTAGAACAATGTTGATGCAAGATTGGATCGCATTGTTCAAAGATCTTCTCAACAAATCGCTTTAAGACAGCTCCAGGAATATGTGCAACGCTTCAGCAGAAGGACCATGGACGGTTGTAGCACGTTCACTGTGAGAACAAAGGCTCCAAGAACGTGGATTGCAAGGAAAAGTTGTTGTCAGAAAAGCGTATATATTAGTGATGGGAAAGAGAAAAAGAGGCTCGAATTTGCAAAGGAATAAGATAATTGGAGTGATGAATGGAAGAATGTTCTGTGAAGTGATGGGACCAGTATTGGCTTTTTTGGACATGAAAGCAGTAGGTAGGTTTGTGAGATGACATACCAATGAAAAGTTTTAATCTAACTGCACCACTATGGTGGTGGTTCTATTATCACTGGTATGCATATGAAATTTTTTTGTCTGCTGTGAGGGTTTTTTCAACTCATATTATATAATTCGACCATGCTGAATTCGAAAATGACATTGGTTTTCCTCAATCAGGTCAGGTTTTTTCTCTATTGGCCATTTATTATAAGTCCAATTTTATCCCCAAATTTATTAATTTTTTTAGCTTAAGCACTGTAGATACGAGTAATATTATAAGAACACCGTGAAAAATGAAAACATTGTGTGAATAAATACTTTTATTCATACAATGAATATGGAAAAAAGTTTTATTGAGGAAGGAATTAAGTTTTTTTTGGCTTTCCGTCTGTGTTTTTCTTCGGGCACGTCTCGCTTCAAACACCAGCAATAGTCCGCCAGCATATTGATATCCCAGTTTCCCTGGTAACCTCTTCCATTATTTTGATATCTTGGTGAAATCGTTCACCCTGTTCCTCACTATAATCCCCGCAATTTTCAGGAAAATAGTCCAAGTGGACCACAAAAAGTGCATTTTTATGGACATGCGCGACCCATGAGCTTTGAAAGCTTCCATCAAGTTTTCGACAACGGACTCGTATTCTGGACTTCTACGCTTGCCAAGAAAATCAGTGACAACTGATTTGAATGCCTGCCAGGCATTCTTCTCAGTTGGAGTCATTGCGTTTTCGAACTGAGTATCCTTGATCAAAGTTCAAATTTGAGGACCATCAAAAACCCCAGCATTTAGTTTAGCATCAGATATATGAGGAAATTTACTCTCGAGATATCGGAATGCTGAACCCTCCTTATTCATTGATTTGATGAAATTTTTCATCAAGCCCAGCTTAATATGAAGTGGTGGGAGCAAAATTTTTGTTGGTGGTACAAGGGGCACTGAAACGACATTATGCGACCCAGGTTCAAATTCTCTCTGGATGCCCATTCACGCTGTGCATCGTGCTTCTCATCCGCTCGGCTATCCCATTTGCAGAGGAAACATGTGTATTTCGTGTATCCCCCTTGCATTCCCAATACAAATGCCACAATCTGAAAAAAAATGAAATATTTAGAATTTAGAGAATTTGTTCTATCAGATAAAAAAATCTATGCATTGGACTGTATCACTTCTGTGGGGAAGTTAAGTGTTCTTATACGCTCTCAAATAACCTTTGGAAAAACAACATAGTCAATAGCAATAGTTTACTTATGATATTAGTATTACCTTCAGTCTCCACAGATCCTCCAGTTATGTTGGTCGTATACGAGAGCATCCAGTAAAATTTTCATGTTATCGTAGCTCTCAGTAAGTTGTACGGAATGTGCTACAGGGACTGATGCAACCCTATTCCCAATGTTGGAAGTACTGCTTTCAAACTTCGTTTAGACGAGTCTATAAATAGCCTCCATTCTGATGCGTTATATGGCAGGCCCAAGGATTCGATTAGCCCCTCAACATTGCAGCAGTACCTAAGGAAGAGGTATTTTCGTGCACTGCAAAAAACTTGCGGAATTCTTCCTCTCGTTTCCTATACCAGGAGAATGTTTTCCCGGAGCCAGCAAGTTGTCCTCTCGAAGTCGTGAGCCCAAGATCTCGGCAGCTAATTTGGAAAGTCCTCAATCCTGGTAAGATCATTAAGTTTGGCCTGGTTGAGAGGCCTCGGCTCATTTGAAGTGGTATTTTGAGGTATATACGACTGGGACTGGTCATTGGCATTGGTCATTGATTCATCATCAGAATCATCGAAGTCCAGGGTTTGAGGTGGGTCGGGTATTGGAATTCAAGGACCATGGGGTACAGGTCTCATAGCAGAAGGAATGTCAGGGTATACAACAATGTGTTTATTCTTCTTGTTAACTCCTGAAAATAGAAACACAGAACATGGATATAAAACTTGCATATGAAATAGAAGAAGCATTCAGACAGTGGTGGCTCGTGAGAGAAGGCTGCGGTCTGTAATATGAAATAGGTCGATGGAGTCTGTATATTTTCTTTCTTTTTCATTCATATTGTCCCTTCGGGACAATATGAATGAAAAAGAAGGAATATACAATCATTGTATATGTAAATGTAACTTGTATAACAATATGTATGTGTAATGTATTTTCTATAACAATATGTATATGTAAATGTATGATTACCATTATGGTGAATATTATGCTATATATGGTGAATATTACATTATGGTGAATATTATGTCAAGTTTCATACGAGGATTTCAAAATATTTAAGGAAAATAAATTTATAAGCCCACCTTGGAGGTTTGTCATGCAGAAATAGCAATCTGTCACGTGATCCTTTCCTTCTCTCCAAATCATGGGAATTCCAAAAGGCAAAGATTTCGCTCTGCCTTTGCTCCATCTTCTCAAATTTTGAATGCACGTCTTGCAGCACATATGAGGGGCGAAATTTTTGTCCTGGTCCCCTAGCTTAATTCCAAAGTATGCTCTATACATTGTCTTCACAAATTTAGTGATTTGGGACTAGTTATTTGGCATGGTAACCGTCCCACATATGTAGCAGAATCTATTGGGATCATTTTTACACGCTCTATTCATTATGAAATATTTTATCTATATGCCTGAAAAGTAAAAAAATATATACAAGTGAAACAAGTGATGATAGATGTTACTGTTCCAATTCCGCTTTGACAAAATCACGAAAAATTCTATTTTACTTATGAGGCCATAGCCGGATAACCTGAGCTGATTGAGAAAAAACGAATTGCAGATTCGAAATCAGCAGGAAAAACTCTAGAAAAATCACTTACAAAACTCTTGACAGCAAAATTGATGCATACCAGTGTTATAATGTGAGTTTGGACTTAGCTGGACTTAGTGATCTCGTAAAAATCGTTCGGAATATGAATAAGACGCGCTATCACAGAATTTTAGTTCAGCATACACTGCCGAGTAGAGTTCGTTTCATTCGGAGGTGATTCACTCTCTCCAGCATGACAACGAACCAAAACATACTGCGTTATTTTTCAAGGCTTACTTGGAGAGTCAGGAGAGGATTAGAAGGGTTCAAGTGCTAAAATTTCCACCAAAAAGCCCCGACGTAAATCCCATTGAACAATTGTGAAGACTAAAATATATATATATATACAGTATATACTGCGCGCGCGCGCGCGTGTGTGTATGTGTGTGTGTGTGTGTGTGTGTTTAACTGAACTGTAAATTTACATGTGTTTGTTTGGTGACTGCTGTCTTTAAATTGTCTTTATACAAGATCCCATGACCCCCAAAATGGGACACGCATAAAAAGAATAGATCGGATCATATTGAACCGAGTAGTAGTATTGCACTTTTCGGATCCGAATCAAACCACATTTTCCGGATCTACTTCGAGTTAAAACCATGTTGATCGAATTCTGATCACACTGGAAAAATGGCCACCTCATCAAGTGACGAACTGATGTCATTTTCCGCAAGGCATTTTTCGTATTAACAATATTTGTAAAGCGTTGTTCCCATGTCGTCACCTCACAGTTCCAATGAAGTATTTTGTTAATTCTCTTTATTTCATGTTTATTTTGTGTTGGGGGGGGGGGGGGGGGGCGGAGTTAGGAAATTATTGTTCTTTTGCAGAATATGGACGCGCCCCTCCGCAATTTACTCTTTTTTTTTATTTGAAAAAGCGGGGCATAATCTTCGCATCCTGACTTAGGTTCATCAAGAAAGTGGGCAATTATTCATACTATCGGATCAAACAATAGTTGGCTCATATGAAATTTTTACTGAAAAGCAGTATTATGGATGGGATATATCTTGGTAACCTTGGTTTGCTTCACCCTGAAATGTTCATTCAGACAAAGGCCAAGCTTGTTGTACCACCTTAGACCTACAGCTTAACGTACAATACGAACCATGACCCACCATGGGTGGTCCTCAATTACAAAGTCCTCGCCCGGACTCGATCTCACGACCTCTCGATCAGCAGCCCAGTGTCTTAACCAATAGGCTACGCGGGGTACCCACTTATCTACCAACCAATTTTATTATATGAAAGGATGAACTGCTGGGTGAGTTGCACGCCGCTCGCCATCGTCGAGAATGGCGGATTCGCAGTCAGCTATACTAACCATATATATATATATATATATATATATATATATATATATATATATAAGTAGATAGATAGATAGATATTTATGCGGGTGCTGTCATGATAAAGGGCCGATTAATGTTTCTTCGGATTAATGAACTGATCAACCGATTTCTAAAGTGAATTTTGTGGCTGGAAAACAGCAGTTGATTTCGGGTATGTTTCATCGAACCTTCGACGCATCGTCGAGCAACGATAAAGAAATTAATTAAAAAGTAAATAATCGTTCATTGATGCGGATATTGTGGTAAAATTGTCCCTCGCTTCACTCCTCGATGCCGACAAACTCCCGTGCCCAAAATGATGGCTGACGAAGTTTATGGTACTCAAAATAATGTCTCCTTCTTCAGTAATAATTACGAAGTTTCATCTCTGCAATATGAGAATTGCAGAATTAACGTCCTTTGTTACACTGAAAAGGTCATAAAATTTTATAGTTGCACTCGCACGACATGTTCCTTGTTTCCAATTTGGTCATAATGAGGCACAAACACTAAAATGGTTTCGCTTTTTCAACATATTAATTAACCAGTTGTAGAAACTTAATCTATTAAAAAAATAATCGATCGAATATATATATATATAATATATATATAGGATCACCTAAAGACCAAAGCCCCTACCACCACCAAATGTCAATCGCCCTTGACGATTGGTTGTTTAGTCGTGATATTTTCATTAAAAATAACGAAAATATCACGACTTAACCTAACCAATCGTCAATATATATATATATATATATATACCTTATGAACCTTATGAACCTTATGTTGTTTCGTGTGTTGGTCTCTCTTCACACGGAGGTCAAGCTGGTGGCCCCGACATATATATATATATATATATATATATATATATATATATATATATATATATTACAATAACGAAAATATCACGACTAAAACTAAGCAATTTTCAAGGGCAATTGACATTGGGGGCTTTAGTCTTCAGGTGATCATATATATACAGTATAAGCCGTTTCTAAAAGTGTCTATTGCCTGTTCAAGATAGAGTTGAGGTATATAAACATTTTTTCCATTATTTGATTGTGAAGAGAAATGGTGTATGTTTACCTTATTGCTGAAGACGCGTCCTATGATAAATAAGGCCCAAGTCTGTAATTTGTAATTTTTCCCTTCAGCCAATGACTGGTAGTGGAAGCTCCATCTCAATCCGCCCTCGTATGCAGGAAGATAAAAAGGGAGAAATTATACGAAATATGATGACGTAGGCATCAAACAAAGGAAAACAGTATTTTCTCGGTTGATAATGACAGTCTCACTTTAAAAAGACCCTAAAAACTACCCTTAATTACGAGGAAACCTTAATCATTCCAACCCGACAATTTGGGAGGCCTAGACTATGACTTAGGCTATGGCTTAGGCTACGGCGCAGACAGCCGCCGGACGTGACTTGACACCCCCATTGTACGCCTATGAACTCTTTCATTGTACAATCCGAATGTAAAGCAACATTTACGATCTCAATTCCCTTCTTCCTCTACGAAATACTAAAATTTCATCTCAATTTATGGCGAAATAAGAACGTTCTTCGTAAAGAATCAAAGAAAGAGAACGACGGACTAAAAACGTAATGATAGAAATTATTAGCCATGAAAAATTACTCGTGGATTCGTAAAATGCACAGTGAAGGTTTGTTTAGTGCATTTATTTCCAATAAAGCAATGGTCAGTTTAAAACGAATGCTCATAACTCTTTTTATTCGTCTTTCTACAAAGATATATATATATATATATATATATATATATATATATATATATATATATATATATATATGTTGGGTATGATCCATAACGTGCGAGTAGACTAGGCCGACTAAAATAATAATTATAGTGTCCAGAAATGAAATTTCTGATGGACTAATTTCAATTAAAACTTTAAAAAATCTTCAGAAATAACTAGCTTAGATCATGTTCATAATATCTAAATGTAACCAAACTTGTCGATCAATTCATTCTATTCGGTGAAAATTTCTAAACTCTTAAAAAGAAATGATATTTTTTTTATCTGAACTTCACAAATACATAATTATGTTCTGTTCAGTATTAAACATATGTTCTTGTTTGCTGTTCACCTGTCAATAATTCCTAGCTTCCATAATTTATATATATTGTACCATTGTACAAAAAAGCTTTGTTATTTTGTTAAGCAAACTAAAATAACTCATTATCGTCAACCAGAGACTATGAATATAGAAAAGATGAGTTTTATCGGATCAAAAATTGGGATCATAGCTGAAGAAGGATAAAAGTTAATTTCATTCAATGTTATTCTCGACTGATGAAAATTAAATGAAACATTTTGACCCGTAATTGTTTTGTCCAAATGAATGAATACCGTGCAATAGATAAGAGCTAAAAAAAAAACAATATGAAAATAATGAACGATTCACTTTGATCAAAAAACATTTGATCTTTCATTTAAGAAGGAAAATTAATCGGTCTCAAATAATTTGAACAGCTAAAAAAGCATTTCATAACTGTAGGTCTTATATCGGGGTTCGTAACCAAAGGGTTAGGTTAACCGACCTCTTTACAGCGAACTCCATCTGATTTAAGATGAATACGCCTCTTCATCGCACAAATTCAGATTAGGCTTAAAAAAGCTCAAACAAGTGATTCTCTCGTGGTGTGGCGAACGATTATGCCTAACCGTCACTTTATTGCTTAAGTTTCAGGGCAAAATTTGCAGTTTTCTTCGCTTAAATATCCTCCAACAATGGACCTGATGAACAAAGCACTCTCCCAAAGTCTTAAATCATTTCTTTTTCCAGTTGTCATCACTGTTTTCCCTATTTTATCTGATCATATATATATATATATATATTCTGGAGTTTCAATACGATATACAAATAAATATTTTCACTGAACTGAAACAAGATATTGTACCACTAAATTTGTGCAATTTTGCAACATAAATTGAACAAAAACAGAATGAAGTCCTTTGCGCTTAACTCTTAAATTAAGAGATTAAGAGTTTAAATTTAGAATTAAGGGCAAAGGACTTTACTAAACTGAAGTAAAATGGACAAATAAAACTGGAGGATATTAAAGAATTGCTCTCTGACAAGGGGGTTACGTAATTGTCTGGTTCTTACGTGCCAAACTGGTTAGATTGTTAGGAGTTATAGAACCATAAATGCACTTTATGACAAACCTTACGACGAAAGGATTCGCTCCGCATCTCCGCAATACCCCTTTCGATTCCCGTTTCTGAATTGTAAGAACTGGTCACTAACGAAACGTGTCTCACGTTTAAAACAACGCCTTTTTCCTGCCGCGGATGCATCCCACTCGAGAGAGAGAGAGAGCATTTAAAAGAACAAAAAACTGAAATTGGGCGAACGGTATACGACGGAATGGTGGACCGCGAACCGCAAATCCCCCCCCCCCCCCCCCCCCCCGGTCAGTAAACGCCTCTAAAACGGCACATTAATTTCGCAGACTCCGCATCAAAACCAGTTGCTAGTGAATTTAATTAAAAAATATCTACATCCTATGTGATGAATTCGACAAACCTATTCCTTTTTGCATGTGACGTCACGTGTAGACGAACTTCCGACGAGCAACTAATTTCATGTACTATATATATATTAAAAAAAAACCTCTTTTATATCAGGTCTACGATAGTTATAGGTGATATACGAGTATATGACTGTCGGTGATAATTGCAGTCAGAATTAAGCTTCAAGCTGAAATACATTTTTAATCCACACATTTTTATTCGTGATTTGCCAGCCTTTAGCTCCGCCCACCACTTCAGGAACATAAACAATGACGTCATGCAAGAAGGGGTTAATTGCGATTATTTTAATTATAAATACCATACCATAATAAAGAAGATACAGTCTATTTGTCTGTGCATTCGCAAATTGGAAATTGAGCAAATCACTTATTTTGAATCCTTCAACATCATCACCATATATATATATATATAGAGAGAGAGAGAGAGAGAGAGAGAGAGGTGTCTACTCCTAACATTATTTTCAGAAAGATTTTATAATCAAATGACAGATTTATTTAAGGAAAGGTGAAGGAAGTTAGTTACATAACTCAGTCTATAAATTCTTTCTTCTCTCTCTCTCTCTCTCTCTCTCTCTCTCTCTCTCTCTATATATATATATATATATATATATATATATATATAGTTTTTACATTTGTCGTCGACCGACTCTTTAGAAAATGTAATTTTTATATCTCTAACTTTTAGCGTATTTACGCCCAGTAAAGCCATATTAAATAAAATAAATAGTCCAGCTTCACAATTATTTATGTCATTCTAAATTGTAAAACCAATGTATTTGTTTTATTATTAATAAAGGTTATTCAATTCAATTCAATTCAAAATTCAATTCGAGTTAGAATGATGTATAAACCAATCGAATTCCTTAGAGAGAGAGAGAGAAAGAGTGTGTGTGTATTTGGAGAGAGTAGAATCAATTCTGAAAGTCTATATATAGAGCTTGTCTGTCTAGTCTTCATGGGAGTACTTTGGCAGTTTTGTAATGAGCAAACCCTTGTATTCATATTCATGTTGCAAAATATTTCAGAATTTAATAAAATTCGATTATATATATATATATATATATATATATATATAATGATTTTATTCATCCATAGCAGTTAAATTTTATAACGGCTCCATTACAACTGACGTGTTAAAATATCAGCCTGTTACCTCCTGCTGGTGGAACACCCATCTAAGCCATGAGTTATGTTGGTGTCGACGCGCAAGTATAACTTAGCCTAACCCACCCTAACATAACCTAATCTTGCAAAATTTAACCTGAAAAATCATTTTATGTTTTGCAACATTCGACCGCCCAGCGTGACTTCCGTTTTGGTGAATTTTGCATTTCAGGGAGCGAGTATCGGCGTATTGCTAGTGTAAAAATGTTTCAATGGTTGAAAGAGCAATAAAAATAAGTTATTCGAAAGTGATTATTTTTTGTTTTAGTGTTACAACCCTAACGAAGAAAGGATGATAATAAGGAATAAAGCTGAACCAATTCTCCAGCGCTGCATAATACAGTATACATATTGTAGTGCGTTTGGTCCGACCACCACCACAGACCTCTTCCACCCACTGACTCATTGCCGTCTTCGACTCCAACCAGCCAACCAACCAACGAACAACATTCCGAGACAATGAATCTCAAACAAAACACAAACTCGTCACTAAAAAACTCGAGTCGGAGGAGCTAAAATAAAGTCTTGAGAGGCCGTCTGGCCCGCGTTAAGCCTAACAGCATCTGGCTCCGCTCGTATTATGGGCGCAACACTTCCCGCTGCATCCATAATTAGCGCGTCTCTCTATAGCTTTATAGGCCTACGCGACGCCTTCAATGCCCACACTTGGATATATTTTATTATATATATATACACACACACACACACACACACATATATATATATATATATATATATATTATATATGTACTGTATATCGTGTGTGTGTGTGTGTGTGTGTGTGTGAGAGAGAGAGAGAGAGAGGAAGACCAAAAAGAAATGACTGGACGTGTACGACTATTAACATAATCTCCGAAATACAGATGTCGCTAGTGTAACAAAAGTTTCAAAATAATGTCGTATCACAATTTAAAAATTACCACAAAAGGAGAAATTGAATTTTCATCCCTAATTTAAAATTTTAATTGATGAAGTCAGTGAGAGAATCAATGATATTGACACTATGTTCACAGGTAACTTTGAAGATGAAACCAATTAAATAAATATATCCATACAGTTTAGGTGAACAAAATACAGTCCAAATACAGAACTATAAAAAGCACGTGAAGTCACATGAAGTTGGTATCTTTATTTCCTAATAAGTTTTGAACTTGTCTCTGGTAGACACCTGTTGCTAGGCAACAAGCCATAATGGAAGTGCAAACAAACGCGCGCAGAGGCCAGAACACACACACACACACCACACACACACACACACACACATCTCCGCATAAACGAGGTACTGACCTTTCATTCCATATAAAAAACTAACCTTAGTGTCATCGAACCGAGGCGTATGTAATAAGTTTCCCCGACTGACGCAATTACGGGATCGAAGGGTGTGTTTTGTTAGTCCTTAAATATCCTACCCTAACCAAATCTAACCGAACATGACCTAACCTAGCGTAGTCTAACCTAATCAGGACTAACCTCCCTTTTCGCAATAGTAAAAATATTTCTAGATTTTTATGATTTTTAAAAAAAAATTTCCACAGGTGTTAACATCACAAAAAATATTACCTCCGCACATTCAACCTCACTTTTGTCCGGTTACAAACACAAACACAAACACACAAACACACACACACACACACACACAAGAGTAAATAGTGACCTGTAGACGCAATAATTAATAATGAATTTACAGAAAGCAGTTCAAACGTTTCCAGCTTAAATGTTTAATAGGAAAAAATAAGTGAATTAAACAACAACAAAATTCAATTTAATATTAATTAATATTTTCCTTTCTTTTTATCTTTCAAATAAATGCGTTTCTATCGCGTTCTAATGAGTACCGGTTATTGTACTAGTCTCTGTCTCTCTCTCTCTAAAAGTTTTTAATTAGATCGCTAAATGGGCATAAACGGAGAAAGACTTCCTGTACAAAAACATTTCCTTCGCAACACCTTGACCTAATTAATTGCTTGATCTTGATCTTTTAGGCTTATTTTCTTCTCATTATAGACCCCAAATAAAGTAGTTTGGTTAGTTTATAATTTAGTTATGCATAAGGTTACACTCCATATAATAATAATAATAATGATAATAATTAAGAAATAAAGACCCCATTGATTACTGGGCCCCATTTTGGTCGAGAATAATAATAATAATAATACTAATAATAATAATAATAATCTGTAATTTTAAAATAGGAACATTTTATCTATAAGATGGAGGTGAAATTAGGGCACAGATAAAACTAAAAATGCGAGCTATAGGCCTAACCATCATTACGTAACCCTTCAGTGCTATGCAGTTAAGTGGGTCACCCCGTGACGTCATAGTTACGTCATAGTTATAGCGCTTAATGCATTCGTTGTACAAGACCATTAAATGAATGTGAATAGTCAGTCAGTCAGTCACACTCACGAGAAGACCTTGAAATTTTCTGAATCATCTTCAGTAAAAATTAGGTCACTTCGAGTATTTAAGATTAGATTATTTGCTTTCATATTTTAATCTTTATTAGAAAATTTTAAAGAAGGTTTTCTCTTCTTTAATAAATTTGCTACGTCCATTCTTCCCAAAGATGCAATGTAGATTTTGATGGAAGAATTACCTACCTTACCTCTCAAAGCGGATGTGCTCACCATTTATGACCACTGAAATGAACCTGATACTGCAATGTGGTTTTTGCAGCTAAAAACAAAATAAGCTTTTCATTTTGCATTATTCCTCAGATGAGTTATGGAGAATGTGAGAGCTTGTTTAAATACACACACACACACACCACACAACACACATATATATATATATATATATATATATATACACACACACACACAGTATTTAATCATCGATGCATTATAGTTTAAGTGGAAGTATGAAGAGTTAAACATTTATTTACACAGAGCACCATTCCAGGGTACGAGCAGCTCGCAGCAGCATTACCAAGTAAATAGGGGGTCAAAGTACTGACGATGCTTTCGTACGTTGTTCACCCCTGAAAACAACAACAACGCTCTGTGCATTCCCATTTCAAAGAACATCCATATCGCTATTCAATTTATTGCAATTTTCGTTAGTTTGTATTGCAGACACCCTCAGTTATTATCGATCTTGGTGCATGACTCCTCAGGAGCAAGATGCACAACAAATTTGTGTTTCCTCCCAATACACACAACCACACACACATATATATATATATATATATATATACTTACTGTATATTGGTCCAATTTAGTTCTAGAGCGTGCTACGTCGTGGCCGCTATCGTAACACCAATTCCCATCGATCAGCGAAGTTAAGTGACATTGAGTCTGGATGTTAGTTGGATCGGAAGCTGCACTCTGCGTCCAGATAATGTTGTGACCCGTGGTTCGGATCCCACGTAAAACTATAGATCTCCTCCGTTATGTGACCTTAATGTTGTGAAGGAAATTAAACAACTTCATCAGACATAGTTCCGGAGCGGATGCTTTCCCGACATTTTTAGTACCGGAGCGCCGTTCCAGTATATATATATATATATATATATATATATATAAATCTTGGTTAACCTTGGTTTTGTTTCCGCTTGAATTGTTCATTCTGAAGAAGGTCAAGCTTACCACTCCACCTTAGACCTACAGTTAAACGTGGAATCAGAACCACGCGCCATCAGCAGTCCAGCGTCTTAACCACTGGGCTATACAGAATACCCATTTATCTACCAACCAATTTTTTTTTATTGTGCGGAAAGATGAACAGCTGGAGTTTGCTGCGCGCCGCCTGCCGTCACTGGGTCTCGATCCCGGGGCCGATGGATTCGTAGTCAGCGACGCTAACCACTACACCACCGAGGCGCATCCATATATATATATATATATATATATGAGAGGAGAGAGAGAGAGAGAGAGTAAAATGTCACTACAATGATATATTTGAAGTATAAATCATATTTCATCGTCGGCCGTCGAGTTAAATTGAAAGCCTAAGCTCTGTTGCTTAATAAGTTATAGATTGAATATAAAGTTCATGACTTATGCAATCGAAACTTCTCCAATTTTACCGTATTTCCGTTTTGTGATGCCATTTTGACCACTAAAAATTGATTCACGCAAGAAATATTCTGACCAATCAACAACGAACTTTTTAAAAATTTCAGTGAGACAGATTCCAGATTTTTAGTAATAAACACATTGTACTTATGAGGAACCCGAGAGCTTGTCCACTTGTGCTCAGAGAATAAGATGAAACAAGGTTTCTCAATGAATTTTTTACAACGACTTACCTTGGGAAGATCACGTAAGTTACGCATCAAGAAAAACTTTTGAAAATATTGCCATGAATAATGCTCAAATATAAAAATATATAAAATATATATTCATCATAAATATTTTTCACGTGTTACTTTCGTGAAATAATTTTCATATATATATATACTGTGTGTGTATATCAAACTTTTTTGTCCTTTCTTACTTAATGCACTATTCATTCGTTCCGGCTAACTTTTAGAGAAAATACATTTAAAAACTGTTTGTATTATTCAAAAATATGCCGTAACATTTGTACTGTAACTAATACTAATTATTTTGGTTATATATGAAGGCTCATTTGGTTACATACGAAGATCATTGAAGTAGCTCGGGATGTAGTCCTGAATAAGGGATTAAATAATAATATGGATTTTCCTCGTAATTCATCGATATTAACCCTTTAAGACCTGACTACGTACGACGTACGAGTGATCACCACAGACTAACTACGTACGCCGTACGATTTAATTTTCACACCCGCATTTGAAGGGGCGTACAAGAAACGCCGTATGTGGGACGTACGTTCCTCCCGCGCATGCAGTACCGAAAGGGTTAACTCGTATTCGATGGGCGATAACAGTAGACAACTTTCTAAGTTCATCACGAATTTCTGTTGGACTGAAACCATGGAGTGAACTAAAACTGATCTTAAGAATATTTCAAACGCAAATGCGTTTAAAAATGAACTGAAAGGTGCACCCCTACTGCGGATAATAATAATAACAATAATAATAATAATAATAATAATAATACACTGATATTACTCGTATAGCTGTACACAAACTACACATGGTTGGAAAAATTAAATGCACACCACGATGTTTGTCCTCTAAAACAAATGGCAAAGTTCATCAATGAAATGTCAGAACGTGTGTCAGCTTTACTTGATGCAAAGGGAAAAGTACACGATTCTAAATATATTGATTCAATACAGCTGATATTATTTATTGGCTTTTATTATCAAATTAAAAACTATGGAAAAAAAATCGCCGAAGGCATCTATTTATTTCTGTCAATCCTCTGTACTACATTTTATTTTATTGCGTGTTAACAACTTAACATGCTTGATAATAAGAATTTTTTAACTATATAAGTCCAAACTGTGTGAGCCCAAAGATAGTGAGAAAATATAAAATGTATCTTTTTTTGTTTTTTTATATGTTAATATCTCTTTTATATTTCATATGTTTTGTTTTGTTTGGAACAAAATTGTGACGTTATCTGGGCTTTAAAACGGCAACACTCTGATTTCCAACAAAACATTAATTAGAATGAGGCGAATTGTTGTCATCAGTCATGTGGAAGGTCTCTTAGTCCGTTAACTAATTTCAACTCTGCTGCCAATAGCTGTTATTTTACTGTCAGAACTAGGGATACGGGTCAAGGCACTGCCTCTCACAGTGCCCTAAGATGGAAGAAGGGCGTAAAACGAAGCAACCAGCCAATCATTTAAAGGGTATCAGTCTTTTTGAGTCTATTGATGGAAAAGTATATAGAAAAGTGTCGATACGTAGCGTGAAAAAGGACTTGATAAGATATGCAGTGAAATGATTAAATGTGGAGGTAGAAATGTCTTTTAAGTATAACTGGAAGAGTATACGGAAGAGGGGCGTTGATATATGGAGTATAAAAGACTATGGATCCGTTGGTTGGAGATGAACAAAGAAGTTTTAGAAGAGGATTTATGGATTTGTTGACATTTTTGAATGATTATTGAAAGTGAATTTAAATAAAAGTAAGCTTCTTGTCGTTGAAAAAAAAAAGAAAGGAGAATCACCATGTAATACTGTAGTGAATGAAGAAAATTTACAGGTTGTGAAAGAATTTTAATATGTGGGGTGCTCCACTGACAAAAAAGTACAAGTATATTTGAAGTTAAAAGTAAAATAAAGCAGGGCAAGAAGACCATGGACGCGATAAAACTCCTGCATGGTAGGAAGGAACTGCTTGTGTAGGTGCAACATGGTTTAAATGAAGGTGTATTGGCACCAGTACTGATGTATAGATGGGAGAAGCTTGTTTGACGTAGCAGTTCACTGTAAAAAATTAGAGTAATCGAGATGAATGATTTAAGAAGCATGATCGTATAAAATGGATTGACTGTATGAGAAATGAGAATGTTTGGAAAAGGTGTGAAGTAAATGTCAAAGGAGATGAAAATAAAGGATAGTATGCTGCGTTTGTGTGATCATGTGGAGAGAATGAATGATGATAGGATTATGAAGAATACATATTATAATACGGAGTGCGCAGGTGTAAGAAGTAGAGGTAGACCGTGCAAAAGATGGAAGGATGTAGTCAATAAATGTGTGTGTGAATAAACGCGTTGATATATGAAAATGTAGCACAAGAATTATGAAGAGTGGAAGCGGCTTGTGAGGCGTGTAAATGGAGATATTGGTCTCACTTGACCTGCCATTTAGAGGTATACCCTAACTTTATCATGAAAGGTAACGCTGGATCCCCGAGGTTAGGGGCTACCTTATTCCTGGTGGGCAGGGCCGCCGAGAGGGCAGGGAAGCCGGGATAAATCCCCGGGGTCCAGAAAGAGGGGGGATAAAATCTAAAAATATTAATAAAACAATTGATTAAATAACAGAGAGGAAATATAAGTAATGAACATACATTTTATAGAGATTATCAGAGTCAAACTGAAAGAGATAAAAAATTATCTGCGGTCCACCAATGCCCAAGACCGACTGACAGATCTGGGAACCATTGTAATTGAAAGCCAGTTAACCCGTACTTTAAATTTCATAAGAATCATTTACCACTTTGCTAGAGAGAAGGCAAAGAAAGTACACTTCTAATTATGAAAATCTTGCAGTAAACAATTGTCTTGCCTGCATGGAATGGTACTGCATTTGTAAATTGTATGGTGATAGAATTAATATAATTGATTCGAAAAATAAAATGGCCATTTTCTTCCGAGTTCTTTATTCATACTGTATGTTTTGAATAGTGACTTGGACATATAATCAGTTTGTTTGTTCTGTACACAAAAAATATTCATAATAAAATAGTGAGTAAACAGGGGGGGCCCATATACCAATCCTTCCCCGGGGCCCGGGGCAGCTCTCTGCGGCCCTGCAGGTAGGTGATTCCTTTATATATTTGTGTATATATATACTTGGTTTGAGTGTCTTCGGCCCCGAGTTCAAGCGTCGTGCCAACCCCATGGAGAATAAGAAATGGGCTATTAGATAATTAATGAAGGAATGAATGTATGAACTAACTGACGCTGTACGCAGCGCTTAAAAGAGTTAAAAAAAAGAGTTGCCACATTGCTTGAAAATTATTGTTACAGTAATTTCAGCGATTATAAAATAATTTCCTACAAATTTTAAGTTTAGAAACGGGATCCCCACTTATTTTCCGTTCTCATGAGTGGAAAGTTTTATAAATTAGAATATAATCCAGCCGAGGACTGTCCCAAGCCAGTCTCAGAAGTGGGAAGGGGTGCAAGGAAAAGCCCGCTGGGAATAATTTATTTGGCTCGACCCATTTCTCTTTTTAAAGGGATCTTATTTTTCCCCGTTGATGGCGTTACCACCCGTCTCGGTGGCCTCACCCGGACGAAGAACGTTAAACGGATCAACCAAACAACCAAATTTGAGCGGTCCTGAATTATTGTTAGTTATCAAAGTGTAGCCTAGGCAAAGCCTAAGCCGACTAACGCCTCTAAAAAACTAAGTTAAGCCTTTTACTGCTTACTTTTATATATAACGTAAAGAAATAATATTGGATTTAATTTTTATCTTATATATAAAAGTAAAGAAATAATGTTGGGTTTTAGAGTAAAAATATTTTCCTTCCTCTGATTGGTCAGCTTTTGGAAGAAGTGAAACATGGTTCCTGATTGGACAATTCATAATTAGCAGGCGGAATTAACGGAATTTAATCCAACTTGGCCTGAATACACATTGGTAAGAGACGTACACTGTACACGTTCCTCCTCCATAGGCGGAGACTGTAAAGTGACAAACATTTTCAGACGTTATTCCGTTACTATTTTGTTGAAATATACAGGGTGTTTATAAAGTCCCTATCTATTTCAGTGAAAACGTAGCGAAAAGGGTAGAATTCAATAACACTATAATAGAAGGCATACATTTAATGAATATTTAAACATATGATTCTACATGAGCACCATCAGTAACTCTACAGAGTTCGAATCTATCAGCAGCATTGCGGAACACATTTTGGAGCATGACAGGGGTTATTTTTGCAACTGCTGTTACGATACGAGCACGTAAATCTTGCAGATATGTAACCCTCGTTTGATAGACGTTTGATTTGATAAAGCCCCATGCAAAGAAATTCAAGGGCGTTAGGTCAGGAGATCGAGCCTCCCAGGGCGGCCCGTTGCCTTCACGTCCGATCCACCGATTTGGAAATCGTTCATTTAGGTACTCCCGAACAATGTTTATGTAATGACAAGGTGCACCATCTTGTTGAAGGATACTGATGGTACTCATGTAGAATCATATGCTTAAGTAGTCATTAAATGTATGCCTTCTATTATATTGTTGTTGAATTTTGCCCTTTTTGCTACGTTTTCATTGAAATAGATAGGGACTTTATAAACACCCTGTATATATCGTATACAATGATAGGTCTCATATTCTAGCCTAAGGCTTAAGTGACTAAAGAGCCTACAGTCATCGAGATTTACAAGCTGTAATCGCAATCGTAGAAATGATAATGAAATCCATATTTTGATTCTGAAATTGAAATTAAGAAAACTTCAAACAAAGCTCAAAATAACCGCATTAATCATTGTTTCTTAAATTACATGATTAGTTATACTATATCTCGTTTAAACCTCATTATAACACTGACTACTAATAAAGTAAAAAAGTCATAAAGAGTAGAATCTAACTAATGAATACCTTAAAAGTATTTTTTGAGTGATTGTTTTGCCGCGTTACATCATGACTCATGATAACATACTTTCTTCGATCTTATCATTGTTTTATGGGAGATAGGGCGTTGCCATTTTAACTTTAACTCCTAATAGTCTTACTGCAGTGAAAGTAACCCAGCAAAAAATTCTAATGAGAACCCATAAAAAACAGTTAGTACGTACCTAATGCAACCTATTTCCATCCAGCTGTCAGCAGTACAGTTTTGTACATTTTTTTTTTTTTTTGAGAGAAGCAGTCCAGGAAGGAAATTTAAGTAGATCTGAAATTCACTCAGACATTTCAAATGCGATCACTTTTCATTCGAGAAGTTTTAAAGTACTTCTCTCAATTATTCATTTTAAACAGATGCAAAGAGCTACTTTTACTTTTTAAATATAAATTTTATATTTTTTACAATATTAGTCTCAAACTTATCTTTAACATTAATATTAATGGTGCGTTAAATTGCTTCGTCTTTCATTCATATTCTAAAATCTTTGCGAGATGAAATGAATCTCCAGTAAAATTATTGAAACAATCCATATTAGGTATGAGTCCTATATGGGCTACAACAGTGTGTCATACATTTAACAGTTGTAAATCATTAACGATCCGAGTACAGTTGTTGTTTTTTAGGCAGGAAAGAGGGGCCGAGGGCGAATACCACCCAAAATGCCCCATCATAGAAGGAGAAGGATATAGCCAAAATCAAGGTCCAAAGTTTCTAGATGCCTGCACACTCTGCGTTTGAAAGATTGGAGGGCATAGACAGGGTGAAAGATGGATTCAGGAAGGTCGTTTTACAGTTGACCGGTTGAGTAGATGAAAAATAGAAAATACCGATTGACCCTTGCGTTAGAGACATGGACAGAAAAGGGATGAGGAAGTGTCGAAAGTCTGGTACTGCAAACGCTCCTTAAAGGAGGAAGCATGCAGTTAGAGAGTTCAGAAGAGCAGTGACCGTTATAATAGCGACAGTAAAGAGAGAGCAAGGCAACATTGCGGGGAAGAGAGAGATTGAAGACAGTCAGTAAGAGACGAGAAATTGATGAGACAAAAAGCCTTTGATTCCACCCAGCCAAGTAGAGCTGTGTGGGTTGAGCCACCCAACACATGAGAAGCGTACTTCATACAGGGGTAGAGAAGACCCCTGTACAGAGACAGCACTTGAGAGGGGGTGAAGAAACTGTGGAGTCGGTACAGCACACCTAACCTCTTAGAAACTGTTTTAGAAAGAGGGTATATGTGATCTTTCCAGGAAAGATTAGTTATGCATACAGATCACGGTTGAGAGGACGCTTTGGGAAGCGGGTAGAGAAGTGAAGAGTGGAATCATTGGCATAGAAGTGAATAGGACAGGAAGTGCGAATTAAAAGGTCATTGATAAATAAATGGAAGAGTGGGTGACAGGACAGACCCTGAGGAACACTACTATTAATAGCTTTAGGAGAAGAACAGTGGTCATCTACAACTGCAGCTATAGATCGGCCAGAAAGGAAATTAGAGGTGAAAGCACAGATAGAAGGATAGAAACCGAAGGAGAGCAGTTTGGAAATTAAAGATTTGTGCCAGACTCTATAAAAAACTTTTGATTTGTCTAGCGTAATAGCAAAGGTTTCACCGAAATCCCGAAAGAAGGATGAACAAGAATCAGAGATATGCAAGAAGACCGCCAGTGGAGCGTCCCTTGTGGTACCCATACTGACGATCTGAAAGAAGATTGTGAGGAGAGAGGTGTTTAAGAATCTTTCTATTAAATAAGAATAGATTAAAAAACTTTAAAAAGGCAAGAAATCAACGCAATTAGACGATAGTTGAGGGTTGAGAACGGTCACCCTTCTTTGGGAGAGGGTAAATGAAAGCAAACTTCCAGTAGGAAGAAAAGTACCAAACGAAAGAGTTTGCCTTGGCAGGTGTAGCGCAAAAAACATAATTCTTAAAAACAACAGGAGGGACCCTATCAGGACCGCACACCTTCCTGAAGTGTACCCCAGATAGGGCTCACTATAAATCGTTGATATATAGTGACCATCATTTACCACTGAAATCCAAATATTTGAATTACAAATGAGGCTTACAAGAGAGTCTGAAATTGGCGCCGTGCAGTGTTCAGGCTAACTTATGGGGCCTGTTGCGCTCAGTAGCAGATCTAGGATTTTAGAAAGGGGGGCGGACCTTTACATATGTAAAAATTACGCCAAAATAATGTTTAATTATATATAAATATATGATACATAGACTGGAATTAAAAATACATATATTAACTGTTTAAGCACCAGCAGGCAAATTTTTAGCGTTTACTAAAATGTAGTTAAAGACCAGGTTTCTGGTAGTAAATATTGGAACTAATTTGATTGGCGTTATCTAATCCATCTATTCAAAGTATTACCTGAATCAGTCATTTAGAGAGAGGAAGATCGTGAATGTGAATACTACGCAAAGGGTTTACAAGCACATTAACCTTGTGTCTACAAATGCTTACAACCATTAATAAATTAATATGTAAAGCTGGAAAGTATAATTTAATTGAGTATACGAAGGGAAATATTATTTTTATACACAATTTCTAAAAATAAAATTGAAAGGTTAGTTGCCAGGTATTTACAAGGGTGGTGTTGATATTTTTATAATTTAAAAAGTATGTACTTTTTGCTTTTAGAAATTTAAAAAATTATTATAAAAATAAAGCATTTGGAAGGGGCGCCAAGATTGACCAAAGGGGGCGCCAAATTGACAAAAAGGGGCGCAAAATTGACAAAAAGGGGCGCCAAATTGACCAAAGGGGGACGGCCTCCCCCCGTAAATCCACTAGTGGTTGCGCTAATTTCTGGATTATTACCAGCATCACCGGGATTCGAGCCCCCGATCTCAGTGTCTTCACTTTGCTTACAGAGAAACGGTGTTACCAACTTTGCTACTGGCGTTGGCTTTCAGATGGGGTAGCTGTAGTACATAACCGCATATTTATGCCAGAGAAACAAGTAAAAAGCGTGCCCTTCATCGAGCAGAATCTCCAATGATAAATGACCAAATCGTCGAAACATAATCATCCAAGTTTAATTTTACCTGTTACTTCACTTGTAGGTGAGGTTAGTTTAGTTTAAGTTAGTTTAGGTTAGCTTAGGTCACGATAAATTAAGATTCGATGATTTTCTTGGACACATTGGACAACTCACCACTCTCTGCATACACTGATCAATAATGGACACGTGACTGAACTAAAGCCTCTGGTTACACCTAACAATGAAAAGTGACAACTAACATGACCCAAGATGATATACAGACCAATAACATTTTGGAAGTCAATCCTGTTTTCACAGAGAAGCAGTTTGATAAATACATTCGAATAAACTTATATGCTCATCAAGCACTTCAATAATCCGGTTTTCAATCACAGTTCAACACAGTACGGGTATGGGCAATGATTTGGGACACTAAAAGATTACCGTCGTTTTCATCGAAGAAGTCTAAATGCTTGCTAAGTGTATAGGCCCCTACATGTTACAGGTAAAGTATGAAATTAGGCATTGTATACAATCCCTAGGCATTTTGTAAAATGTCTACCTACAAGTTTTAGGCAAAGTATGAAATATAAAGATTTTTATGCTTTTCCTAGGTATTCTATATAATGGCTGACGTCATATCGGCAATGTGTCAAATCGAATTACCCGCACATACGCTGCGCAAATGTTTGTCCTTGGATTCAATTTCAAAACATGTGTTGTCGCAAAGCTTCATTTCATTCAAAATGGCAGAAGGAGTCACTGATCGTGTAGAAGTTATGAAAAGACGTTTTCATGTGGAATTAAACAAAAGTGGAAGTGTCGCTGCGAAGAACAGTGTTTTTTTTGACTGATGAACGTTACGAACAATTAGTTAGTGAAATTGTTAATGTTAAGCGTTCTCGCAGTTCTCGGCGTGCAGAAGCAGTCTATTGAGTTCAGACAACGCACCGAAAGATAAAGAAATATCACTTCGATCTGTTGCTACTCAACAATCAATTGGAACAGGACAAGGATTTGTGAAATGCTCTTGCAAAACTAAGTGCAAAACTAAAAAAATGTTTCTGCATTAAAAACATGGTTTTGTCAATCTAAATGCCACTCGAGTTTATCATGTTGTAACAAGTAATGAATATGATTTTGAATATGAATTTCATTTGTAATATTAATATATTTAATTATAAATGCAGTATTTTAATATTATTAATATAGTGTTTGTTCATTTGTTTATGTTGTAACCACCAATGTTTATTAATCATATGAATTTCAATATTAAAAATATTTTGTTTCTATAGTGTCTGTTTATACCATTCTCTAATATCCCTGTATACAGTAGATTAAAGTTATTTTCCGTGAAGATATGTAAATAACAGTTTGCCTAATACAGCGTTGGCATTCTATATACTACCTAGGAATTATATAGAATACCTAGCCGTAGGGTTGCCAGATTTTTCAAATGCCCATGCGGGACAAAATTTTTTCTGAGGTTTTTTTTTCAAGACCAAATTTTTTTTCAAATTGAAACTAGATTTCTTCAACGGTTACAGCAAAGAAAACTAGAAAAATTTTATTACAATAATATTTAACAATTAAACATCGTGAATAAATTGAAATTATTATACATAATATTGAAGTTCTAAATCAATTCATCCCTAAAAAATTTGCTTAAAAAATATTTGGTGCTACTATAGCGTGATTCCTACCTCAATTCGGCGGTCTACCTTTTAATTATAGCTTCTTATCTTGTTTATTAATTGCTTGTTTACATTCCAATGTCCATCGCCCTTGATGATTGGTTAGGTTTAGTCATGATATTTTCGTTAGTTTTAACGAAAATATCGTGACTAAACCTAACCAATCGTAGGTAGACCACATACTATAGTAGCACCGAAACTATTTTTTAAATAAATAAAATTGAATAATAAATAGCATTTTATTATTATATTTTCATTTATACCTTGGATAGGAATCACACACTACAGTACTGTAGTTTCGAACCAAAACGGGTAGGAATCACCCTATAGTATCGAAGTCACCGGTAGGGATTTTTGGATCAAATGCGGGACTGTCCCATAAAATATGGGACGTCTGGCAACCCTAACCTAGGAAAAGTATAAAAATCTTTATATTTCATGCTTTGCCTAAAAACTGTAGGCATTTTACACATTGCCTAGGAATTGTATACAATAGCTTGATTATATGCTTTGCCTGTAACATACATTCTTGAGAATCATCTCCTTTCATGGTAATCAGAAATACCGATGCTCAAGAGGATTGTGTCACACGATTACACCTCCAAAACCGCCGCTCACCGGAAAGACGAAAGGGGGGGGGTGCCATTTATTCCCTGGACACTTTAAAGCTGTCACATTGAAGGGTGTCTAAATTCTACTCGTTTACTGCAAATAAAACACAAATATTTGAACATTCGAATCATGGTGAAATTATTGGTAGCGGAAGTCAAGTGGTTCTTATACCGAGCTTGTTTAGGCCTAATGTGGAAGAACTTTATTGTCACGGGATCACTGAAGTACCTGAGGCCAACCTGCCTCATGCGGCAGTAGACCTCGAGAACTATTGGGATGTTAACTGATGCCCTGTTACGCCTTCCGGCCCAATACAGGAATACCTCAAAATTCGTCGTTTCGCAGATTCGTCGTCAATCTTTCACTACCTATAGTTTCGCAATCCGTCGTCCATATTCGCAGATTCGTTGTTTTTTTAAGAACTTTGAAAACAATCGATCGAAATTGACGAAATTCAATTGTTTACCAACGCAATATATTATTATATTTTGCCGAAAAACGAGTAGAATTTGCTTAATTAATCTGTTTAATAACCTAATACAGTAAAATGTTTTCTCATTGAAACATGTTATAATCTACCTCGAATTTCGTTGTTTCGTATTTCGTCGTGTTATTCCAGAACGGAACGAATTAACGACGAATTTCGAGGTATTCCTGTACTTTATATCGCAGCTCTGACGATCACCAACACAATTCAGAAAAATCACCACAACCTATGGAAACGATACTGCTACCACACAAGTTTAGTTCCGTATGATGACAGTATCGTCACATCAGTAATTTACTGTTCAACAAATTTGAACTTTTCCTTTTTTTTCTCAAATGAAATTAATGATTCCTATAGATTTTTGCACGCTGATTATGAAAATGACCACGAAATTCTGCTATCACGTCAGGTTTTTTGAGAAAATAACTTTTTTATATTCGAATATAATAGAATAATTTATACACAAGGACAATATTAAAATGTTTCTTTACATAATTTATTTTCCTTGATGATTTTCGCTTGTAAGTGACATCTGAGGTTTCCTTTATTAACGTACAGCAGTAATCAACTAGCATATTTGGACTTCACTTGTGGTATCGTTTCTCCAGCGCAGAAATGTCCTGATGAAACCTCTCTCCATGTTCATCGGTGACATCTCCCAGGTTTGGCAGGAAAATATCAAAGTGCAAATATAAAAAATGAATTTTTAAGCTCTATTACATCCCTCAGATCTGTAAACTTGTAGAAGTTCATCAACCAATTTTGCATAATTAGGCGATTTTTTTGCTGCCTAAAAAAATTCTGGGTCACTGCTTTAAAAATATTCCAAGCTGTTTTTTCAGATTCACTTAGGATTTAATGAAAGATGGTGCCTTTGATGAACTCATCTATTTGTGGACCAACGAAAATTCCCTCTTTTATTTTGGCATCACCAATCTGGTGAATTTTTTGCTTCAAGTACTGGAATCCGTCTCCTGCTCTGTCCATTGCCTTAACAAAATTTTTCATCAATCTTAGTTTGATGTGTAAAGGTGGCAAGTAAACTTTTTCAGGATCCACCATTTTATGGCACGCAACATTTTTTTTTGTCCAGGAGTGAAAGATTGACGAGGTGGCTAGTTCTTAACAGTATAATGAGAATTCATTGATCTGCTGTCCCATTCACAAAGAAAACAGCACTATTTTGCATATCCAAACTGTAAACCAAGAAGCAACCCAATAACTTTGAGATCACCACAGATATGCCAGTTGTATCTTTTGTAATTTATTTTATTCAGGAGAAATTCCATATTTTTATACGACTCTTTCATATGGACAGCATGTCCAATACGAACTGAAGGATAGATATTTCCAGTATGCAACAGGACAGCCTTCAAACTAAGTTTTGATAAATCGATGAAAAGTCGCCATTCTAAAGGTTTATGCTTGTGTCCTAGGACTATCATCAAACTATCAATGTCATTACAAAAAGAAAGATCACCAGTCACAGAAAAGAATTTTGATATATATTTTATGGTGTTTGCGAAAAACGGATATGCTGGTATCATTTGCAAGCAAGTTCTATCCTTTAATCTGGACCCTAAAAGTTCTGCTTGATTTTTCGATAAATTCAAATCTCGAGGCAGATCATTAAGCTCAGGTTGAGTTATCAAGTGGGGCTCTTTTTCTTGAGTTTGTCGATACTCTTCATCCTTATATGACAAGTTCATAGGCTCATTCAGCAGGTTCATCATCATCATCTAAGCTCCACGATCCAGAGGGCTTTGGAACTGGTAGAGTTTCACAACGAACTACTGGTCGCATTGCGGAAGGCAGATTCAGGTATTCAATTTTCTTCATATTTTTAGAAGAAAAAACACTGACCTTAGTTAAACAAAAATAACAATCTTTGAAGTGATCTTTATGCTCTCTCCAAACTATGGGGACTGGAAATGGCATAGAGGTACTCGTACCTTTTAACCAACTTCTGATGGTCACAGCACAACGCGCACAGCATATATGGGGAGCCCAAACTTTATCTTGATCCCCAATTTTGCAGTCGAAGTAGAGCTCATAAGCTTTTTTTAATTAAGGGAGTAATGTTTCTTTTGTGATTTTGTATCACGTAATCACCGCACACACAACAGAAACTGTAAGGATTGTTCACGCATTTACGCGACATTTCAAATTACATATAATTTTTTCCTTCAAGGCGCTATTTTGTGTAACACGTGCACAATTAAATGATTAGGTAAATAGGAAAAAAAACTATAAATCAAACTTCACTGAACATGAACAGATCTGCACCATGAAGCAGCTTGCGGCAGACTGAATGACTCATAACTCTAAGTAGCCCTCTATGACAGATAACACAGAAGGAAAATTGACATGTTACAACAAGTTTGAACGTGTCAGGAGCAGGAATTACATCATCCTACATTAGCTAAAACATTTTCTGCTGGGATACTCTCAGCTTTGGGGTAGATGCAGTTTTAATAATTTGTTCAATTTATCATCTACAGTATATACAAATTTGGTCAAGAGATGAGCCCCAAACTTCTCGAAAACCTGACGTGATAGCAAAATTTCGTTATTATTTTCGTAATCAGAGATGAAAAATGCAACGAAAACAACTTCTATCATCTGAGAAAAAATGTTGAACAGTGTAGTCGGTGTATGAAACAAGTTGAAAATATATATATATCACTTTACTTAAATCACAGGTAAGAAAATGGTGAAATTATAATACAGTACAAGATTACAAGTCGTTTATGAATTAAATGAAAATTTTTTAAGGGTATTTCAAATGTCTTTGGTCTTTAATTAGGAAGAACTATGTTATCGAGACTCACAGAGTCCCCTGGAGTCCATTTGACTAATTAATTCTGTAGTTTAAGATTAAATTTGACTGAAATATTCGGTGAGAGCCCATCCATCGTGTTCTGCCTATCAGGTATGTCTAACTCATGTGCCCCGCCAAAGTAGCTCCTGCCTGCCTTCAAGTCATCCAGCATTGCTTTCCTTTTCCTTCCCCTTGGCGTTCTACCTTCATATCTACCCTCTATCACCTCCTTCAACAATCCTTCTCCTTTCAACACATGTCCGATCCATTTCTTCTGTCTTTCTCTTATCACCTTAATGAGTCTTCTTTCCTCCCTCACCTGTTGCCGTACTTCCTCATTACTTTGGTGTTCCTTCCAGCTTATCTTTAGCATTATTCTCCAATTCCACACTTCAAAATTTTCCAGGAGTTTCTTTTCAGTTGTTTTCAGTGTCCATGTTTCTGCTCCATAAGTACCACACTCCATATCAAGGTTTTTACTAACCTTTTCTTCAGCTTCAAGTTGAGTTTACCTGTAAGTAGTCTTTTCTCTCTCTCAAAAGCTACCTTACCCATACCAATTCTAGATCTTACTTCCTTAGTGCAATCTCCATTGTTGGTTAATAAACTTCCCAGATATTTAAACTGCTCAGCTTCTTCTAAGGTCCGATTTCCTATCGTTAGGTTCATTTGTGCTCCTTTCCTTCTTGCAATTTTCATTACCTTTGTCTTGGTCTCATTAATTCTCATTCCGAATTCTTCCGCCGTTGTTGTCAAGCTATTGACCATTCTTTGCATTCCTTCCTCAGTACTACAAACAAATGCCTTGTCATCTGCAAACCTTACAGATTTGACCAATTTATTCCCACTCTGATTCCCTCTTCCAGATCTGAGAGTGCTTCTATTATCATTGCTTCCGCATAGATGTTAAATAACACGGGGTACAGGGAGCATCCTTGCCACCCCTCTCCCAACCAATCCAGGCTCCGATTCTCCTCCTGCAACTCTAACATTCACAGTCTGGCCAAGATATAGATTTTTATCAGCCTACGGTCCCTCCAGTCAACATTAATATTCTTCAATATTTCCATTAGTTTCCTCCACTGGACTCTGTCAAAAGCTTTTTCAAAGTCAATAAAACAAACAAACATTTCCTGATCATGTTCCAGCATTCTCTCCCATCATTCTCATAATACCAATAGCTTCTCTTGTTCCGCATTTTGACCTAAATCCAAATTGATCTTCTCCAATGTACTGTTCAGCTCTGTTCGTTAGACTTCTGGTTAGTATCCTTAGCATTATTTTGATGCATGACTGACCAAGCTTATGGTTCGAAATTCTGAACATTTGGTGGCTCTCGGTTTCTTGGGGATAGCAATCATAGAGACTCTAATAAAGTCAGCATGCCAGTCTCCACTTTCATATTTCTGCACAATACATTCACCTCCTCGCTAGCATCACCTTCAAGACTTTTCAGAGGTTCTGCTGGTACATCATCTGGTCCTGGGGCCTTGCCATTTCTCAGGTCTTTTACAGCCGTCTCTACTTCTCTTTCCAATATGTCCGGTTCCATACAATCTACTTCCACCTCATCTGCTTCCTCCATTTCGATGTTATTAGGTTTGTTCTCTTTATCATACAGTTCTTCAACATACTCAATCCATCTCTTTCTTATATCTTCTGGTCTTTTCAGTTTTTCTCCATTTCTCCCCTCTATTTCTCGCACTTCCAAGCTACTTCTTTTCCATCTATTTATGTCCTTAACTTTTCGGTACATTAAATCAGTTCTTCCTTTCCTTTCTAATTCCTCCATTTCCCTGCACTACTCTTCAAGCCACATCTCTCTCGCTTTATCAGTTTCTCTTCTCAGTTCGTTATTCAACTGTCTATATCGTTGTCTCCCTTCTTCTGTATTTATATTCTTCCATTTTCTTCTTCCTTCCATTTTGTCAAGCATCTCCGTAGTGACCCAGGGTTTCCTTGCTTCTCTTTTCACATAACCGATATTTTCCTGTGCACTCTCCTTTATTGTATCCCTCAGTCTACACCATCTTTTTTCACTTATTGCCTCCTTATCTCTTCATTCACCTTTTTAGCAAAACCTATCCTTTGTTCTCCCTTCAGTTTTTCAGTATCCCATTTCTTCCCTACTTTAGTCTTTTTCAAAGTCTTCAACCTCACCATATTTTCCATTACCACCAAGTCATGATCGGAGTCACCATCTGCTCCAGGATAAGCTTTCGAGTTCTTCAATGCATTCCTATATCTCTGTCTTACCCAAATAAAGTAACTGGAATCTTTCAGTGTCTCCTGGGTTTTTCCATGTGTATCTCCTGCTTTTGTGATTTTGGAACCAAGTATTAGTCACTATGAGTTCTTACCTTCTTCAGAATTTTACTAGCTTTTCCCCTCTTTCATTTCTCCTACCTAATCCGAATGGTCCAACCTCCCTTCCGTCTTTCCCCCTCTCCAATCACACTATTCCAGTCCCCCATGATTATTACGTTAGCATTTCTTCCATGGGCTTCAATTATTTCCTCTATTCTATCATACATTTCTTCTACCTCTTCTTCCGGATGGGTGCTTGTTGGCATATACACTTGCATGACAAATGTATCTTTTTCGCCTTTCGTTCTTATTTACACGATTCTATCTGACACAGTCTAACTCCTCTACGGTGTTTCTTATCCTTCCTCTAAGTAAAATAGCAACTCCTCTCTCAGCCCTGTCGCCACCAGAATAAATCACTCTCACGTCTCCACTAATAAAATCTCCTCCTTCTCGCCATCTGACTTCCGACAACCCATGACATCTATGCTCAGCCTATTCATCTCTTGTTTGATGTTCTCTAACTTTTCTGGTCTGTTCATTGTTCTTACATTCCACTTCCCAATCTTTACTCTTTTGTTGATGTCGCAGGGAATTCGCCTGATGACGACCTAGGAAGCCCTGCTGCTTCCCCTGCCAAGCGCGACATTGCCTATCCTTTGACTGGCAACTCTGTTTGCGCTGTTATTCCTATTTCCCTCTGTGGTGGACATTTTCATCAGTTTAACAAGGGCATATTAGTGAAGTGGTTGCCTATTGCCTTCTTCACCGCAGGATAAATGAATTTAGTAACAATTGTCAAGGTTTGTGAACTTCCTCAGAACAGAAGAAATATAACCTAAGACTTTTATTCTTCACATAAGCTCGAAATTAGGGTACAAAGTCTTCTAACTTCCAACTTTCTGTTTCGCAAGTTGTGTCTCTTCACATCTCAAACAATTATTACCAAGTACCGATGAGAGTACTTACATGAAATTCTTTTCGTATTTTCAACAACTTCTCTCGCTTTTTGCGCGGTGTCCATTTTATAACCCATCCAGGACCGTGGCCTTCCAGTTTTCATGGCACCCCGACTCAGTCTGTCTTTAATTCTTTGTTTCCCACGTTTCTGGAACTTAAAAAACTTTTAAAAACATCATATTAAAAGTTTTCAATAATCCTAGCTGTTTTATATTACTAAATCACCCGAGTGAACCTATTTTATATTATTATAATTTGAGATAATTAATTCCAAATAATTATTTTTAGGGTAAGGTGTTTACTAGAAAGGAATTTATCAAAATATAGACGAGTTCTGACGTTATTGTCAGTAAAATATCCGATTGGTTGGAAAGCCTTACGTCCACTAATATGATAAATAATAGCGCATGCGCAGTTTAACCCAAATCTCAGATATCGTACCTGTTGAAAGTCACGTGGCCTATCTAATTTTCTTCATAACACGTGATGACCTATTTTTTCTTGTTATTTATGTCAAAATGTTACTATATTTTGCCTAATTTTAATTGTCAAACATTTTTTTACTCTCAACAGCATGAACCCAACATCTGAGGAGGAAATTTTAACCTAACTTGGGTGAAGTGATGACCATACTATAAACACAAAAACTGTCATTATACCATCTTGGGATCCAATGGAAAAGATACTTGATATTAACTCGCTGTTTTCCCAGTTCGCCTACATCTTAAGAGCCTCTTATGCACCCTATTTATAAATTTACTTCTGTTAAAAAGATTTATGCTGAAACACTTCAAGTGTTGAAAGGTATATTACCTTTCAACCTTTCAAATGTTCCGTGTGATGATTCCTCATTTCACGAAGGTCAAGCTTGTTGCCCCTTCTCTATATATATATATATATATATATATATATATATATATATATATACTTTACTTACTTTTGTTGAGTTTGAACAACGGTTCAGGATCGACATATATCGCTGTGTGTGTGTGTGTGTGTGTGTGTGTGGTTGATGCGACAAAAATCATGAATGTGGCACACTGACATATGCGTGTGCAAAGAGAGAGAGAGAGAGAGAGAGAAAACAAATAAATGTAATTATAATGTTATATGAAAGACTTTGTCTTTTCTTTTCCTGTATGAGCGCAGTCCAAAGTCTTCTTGTACGTGCCGTTAAAGGAAGCAAAATGTTATACCGCAGAATACCTGTATTATATTAAGTCGAAGTCTTTTAGTGAACAGAAATTGAACGCGTTTACTTAAAAATTTGCCGAGAAATGATTGTGTACAAAGGGAATGTGTGTAGGAGGTTTTCTGTAGGTTCTCTTCGTAAATAGGGTGTCAAAACTGACGTTATGAATGACTAATTCTTCTTCGTAATTTATGTGCTACAGTATTAATTACAATTCTTTTCCCACATGGCCGAACAAATGAAATGAAACATCATTTTCCTCAACAAACCAACTAAAAAAAGAGTTGCGTTAATCGAGTGAAAAGGGACAAGAAAAATGAACGATCCGAGAGACTTTGGAAAGGCGAAATCTCTTATTAAGTTTAATAATTAAATACAACAACTAATGGATCACCTCAGCACCTATTGGGAGTATTAAAAGTAATCATACTCTCTTTAAGTTATGGAAAACTGATATTATTACCAAACAGACATACAAAAATTACTGCAGCAGACTCAATGCAGTCATTAAAAGAGCAAAAGCATTGTTTAAAAATTAATGGACAAAAATCCAATCCAAAAAGGCTATGGAACGCTGAAAGAATTAATTAACACAGAGAAGGTTAAAACAAATCCCTTGTCCTCCCTCACACAAGGCGGAAATTCTTACAGTGACTCCAAAGACATGGCCAATTTATTAAACAACTTCTTTGCAAATATTGGCTCCAATACTGTATCCTCGATCCCAAGTGTAGACATTTACTACCAACAATATATGCCACAATCAAATCCAAACTCATTTTTCTTTGATTAAATTCTACCAAACAATATCTCTCTAGCAATAAAAAAATCTAAAAAATAAAAATTCTGGCATCAATACGATCCCTGTAAAACTATACAAATTAATATCCAATGAAATTGCAGTACCACTCAGTAAGCTAATGAATGATTCAGTAACACTAAGTATACTGTATTCCCTGACAGTCAAAAGGAGGCCAGAGGGCCAGAGGTCCTGTATTTACGTTGGGAAACCCAAACATCCATCCAATTATCGCCCTATTTCCGTATTGCCAACTTTCAGTAAAGTATTTCAAAAATCGTGTACAATAAACTTATTAAATTCTTAATATGAAATACGATATTTTAACTGAAACACAATTTGGGTTTAGAGGTAGACATACAACGGAAGATGTAGTAAACATGTTATTAGAAAATGTGTATCATAACTTAAACAGTAAAAAACACTGCCTTGATCTTCCTCGACTTGTCTAAACCATATAATACACTTTCGCATGAAATCTTATTGTATAAACTTCATATATACAGAACAAGCAGAAATATCCTAGATTGGTTTAAATCATATCCTTCAAATCGACATCAGTACATCAAATTAAAAAATAATTTATCTGACAAGGCGATGCTAACTACAGTAGTGGAATCCCACAAGGATCTATTCTTGGGCCATTACTATTTCCAATTCACGCCAATGATTTTCATCTCTCAAACACATTAAATTGCGTACAATACACAGATGATATCACACTTCTTTCTATTATAACTCAGACTTTCTGATTAATGAAACGAACACGCAATTAGAAAATGTGTATAAATGGATCTGTGTTAATAAGCTGTTACTGAACCTGACAAAGTCACCGTATATGTTTATTACCACAAAACATATTAATACAAACTATCAAATAAAAATTGGAAATACTACTCTTGCAAAGGTGAATCAGGTTAAAGTACTTGGCATTAATTTAGACGAAAAATTAAATTTCAAAAGTTATTATGTACAACATATTAAATCCAAAATATCAAGATTTTGTTCATATTTTTTAAACTAAAAAAAACCCTTCCTCAAAACGCACTCCTTAGTTTATATTATTCCTTCATCCATCCACATTTATTATATTGCATTATAATATGGAGTAGATCAAAGAGATATAGGCTATAAAACATCCTTTGGAACTTTGGAAGTAATTCATAAAAACTGTCTGCGAACTCTCTCGAATAATGACAAGAAGACAAAGTCACACTTCTCCAATACTTAAAACTAAATGACTTATACAAATGTTCAAAGTTATCAATAAAAAATCAACATAAATCACCCATTCAAAGAGCAATCATTCCCATTAAGTACACCATCGTTATAACACCAGACTGTCCACGGATTTTATACACAAACCTAACCATACAATAGAAACTGCAGGAAATGCACTCTCTTTCAAAGGAGCAGATGTATGGAATGCAATTCCCATGCGTATCAGGCAGGCTTCATCACTGAATGTATTTCGCAAATCACTAAAACAGCACTCCATTACCTCCTACTGATTTATAAGTTCACTACTGTCATTATTACTATCTATAGTAAAGAAGTTCCCATTTTATAATCAACTATTCAAAATATGCTAATTTTATTAAGCACTTTTAATTCCGTAATCTATTCTTTTTTTAGTTTTTTATTAAGTATTATTTATTTTCTACTAAATATACAATAAATCATTTAATTTAAAATTATGTATCTTTTGTAAATTTTTAAGTATATTATTATTATTATTATTATTATTATTATTATTATTATTTGCCACTTTCACTTCTCTTATGTACTATGAGTAAATAAAGTAAATGCCATTAATTTTGCTGGAAAGCCTCGATGCTTCCAAGGGCATATTCAGATGAGATTACTGTGAATATATTCATATCATATCAAATATCTAAAAATTGTAAAACTCTCTCACTTGTACAGTATTGTTTTCTGAATAAAGATTATTGAATTCTGAATTTTTTAATTTTGATTGATAATACTGAAGACTAAACATTTGCCGTACCAGTTTCGTTGGTATCAAAATAAGCGAGTAGTGGCGTGAATGAGAATAAAAATTAGGCGGTGAATGAGATAAATCTACTCGTATCGTGTAGAAGAAGGAAAATGTAATGATGGGGTTGTTTAGCCTCCTTCGCAACATCTAAGGTCATATGACGGAGGGGACCTACAGCTTTATATGGGATCCGAACCACTGGTCGCTACATAGTCTGGACGTAGAGGGCGGTTTCTCGTCCAACTACTATCCGACCCAATGTCGCTTAACTTCGCTGATCAACTGAAATCGATGTTACGACATTAGCTACGACATAGTTCTGTGGGAGAAGAATATAGTTGTATGAATGCGAATGTGAATGTACAGTAGTTCTTGTGGATAAGGCGTACGGAAGGAACGTCTGCAGCTGCGTGACAGTAGAGAAAATGTTTGAATAATAGAGGCGTCACTGATAAGCAGTGGTGTATATGTAATTTTTGTTTCGGTATATGCTAAAAAAAATAAAAAATTAAATACTTCAAAGTAATAGGGTGTATTTTAAGTTATCTCCACTTAACAATGTAATAAAATCAATGTATTTATTATAACAGTTTCCACAAAGCACCAGTGGTGGGCACCGTTAACCAAAAAGTTAACTTCGATAACGATAATCCGTTAACCCCAATTTTTAACCCCGATAACGATAATCCGATAATTTTACTACAAAGTTAACGGAAGTTAACGATAATCCGTTAACGATAACTATTTCTTTACTAACATTTAAAAAAATCAAGGAAAAAAGCTTTAAAACCCATAGAAAATGTTTATTTATGCAAAATCCAATAATAAATAGGTATTTAACTGTATTTTTATCAAGTTTTGCAACATTTTGCTTAATAACTTTTTTTTTTATTTTTAATAAAAAATGTACTGATTACATGTTTTGAAACCCTTGTAACCACTAACCATTAACTAAATTTTAATTTACCAGAGAATTATTATGGCGGGAACTGAAAGGTAAAATTAAATTTTAGGCACATTTATTAAAGACTATGACACAATGTGCTGGTTGCCCTTCAGAAAGACCAACTTCTCAAAGTTAGGCCCAACTGCCAGTCTTGACCTCTTGGGCCTCCCCAACCTCCCCTTGCGAGATCTGGAAGCAGACTGAAGTTATGGCGGTTTGAATTCATTCGCGGAGCGGTGATCTTCCGTGAATGACTCCTCGCAGTTAACGTGTTAACGGACTTTAACAGACTAAATATCGAGTTATCGGAAGTTAACTGGTCCGATAACGATAAATGGAAATTAACTTCCGTTAATAGTCCGTTAAAAAAAGGTAACTTCGTTAATTAACTGTTATCGGATTAACGCTTTAGTGCCCAACACTGCAAAGCACCTATACAAACATGACTGTTTACTCGTTGCAATTGACCATTCAATACTTTGGCGTATGTATACCTTCAGAATTAATATTAGAAATAAGTATACGGCGTATACCCGCGTATACCCACCTCGAATACACCACTGCTAATAAAAGAAATGTTTGTTTTGCTACTTTTCAGAGACAAGGAATGAAGAGTGATGACACTAAGGTTAGGTTAAATTAAGCTTGATTAATTACTTTTTCAGGTATATGTATTTAAAAAGTTTGATACCTCACTTATGCGGAGATGCGCACATATGTGTGTGTGTGTGTGTGTGTGTGTGTACGCGCGCGCATGAAGTATTTCTATACGTTGTACTAATTATATTCCAGTCAACAAGCTTGAACTGCAGTTTTACTAATTCAGCCTATAATTATTCTTTACATGCAAAAAGGAAATTGATGTTTGGCAAAGAAAGACGCTTCGTATTATTATACTAAACATTTCAAATGACAAAATAATGATCTAAAACAGTATTTCGTATTTTAAATGTTTAGTAAGTTACGAAATGTTTGACCAAATATCAAGTTCCCTTCGGAGAGTGTATACAGCACATAACGCTATCAGAAGATAAAGGCTACGGCATGGCCACGTGGCAACACCCTTCCCATCAGATCAGAGAAGTTAACGGATATTGGGTCTGTTCAATAATATAATTGGATGGGTGACCGTCTTCCGCTTTCGGATGATGTAGAGACCCATAGATGGACGGTTCGGATTGGACGTAAAGCTGTGGGTTCCCTCCGTCTCATGACCTTAGAAGTTACGAAGGAAGTTAAACAGCCATAAGCCTTATTACCATCACAGGATAAGGACATAACTATAACCCTTCACTTTCCTGCATTATCGTCAAGCAGCAGGCTTCTTGAACCAGCCAGTCACTCTTTTGTTAGCAAAATATGGAATACCGCCTACTCACGCGGGACTGGACACACCCATCTAACTTGTATATATGATACTAACAAACACAGACAATTAGGTCTAAGAATTCTGTCCAGAAATATGACCCCAGGACTCTCGGTTAGGGAGTCAGATCCCGTTCCTCAGCTAAGGCGAAAGGATAGAAACCTGGCCTTTCAAGTGACAACAGACTAAATGAGAATACTGATGAAAGTCTGAACAGGTATCACGAATTTAGGAACTCCTTATTTTTAACCTCTGTCGGGGCCCATGAGATGGGTCTTCCGCTTCGTCTTTTGCATAAATCTTTGTGAAATAGGCTTCCATGTAAACAAACAAATTTTATAATCTTGAAACATTACAATATGATCCTTTGTAATCCTAATAAACTTTTGAAAAGAGGAAACAAACTTCATCCAGTCATCGTGAACACCATATACTATATATATATATATATATTTACACATACACACACACACACACACACACACAAAACGTTCCCTCATGGAATTTGTTTATAAACAAAAGATTAGACAATGTTAAGTTTTTCAGGATTTCACTGATCTCAGAGCTTCAGAATAACATACATACATACATACATACATACATGTACATTATAACATTATAACAAACCTCGTGACAAAGTATAAACAGCCTGGGTACGAATTGAAACTATCAGGGACTTTTTTAAGGTGCGGTGCACCGACGGGTCCCTTACCTTGCAGGCCCCTTATCCTCCTTATTCATTGTGATGCAACAGTCATTAAAAATCCTCATACAAAACTCAAACAAATATTGATGAGGGTTAATATGCAGTAAATGCCATGACCGACATTTCTAGCATTTCTAACCTAACCTAACCTAACCCTTACTTATAAGGGTTTCTAGTATACACTAGAAAAATATATTTCTTGCTAGAAATGCAGGTCATGGCATTTACTGCATATTAACCTTGATGAGCATTTGTTGTTTTATTTCAAATATACATCTTTCAATTTTATAAGTTACCTCCAAGATGCTCAGCCTCTCAAATGTTCGCTATCCGCAACGTTCCGAGCCTCCCTGAGGTAACAAGACGTGCCCAATACAGTCTAATACGGAGAATTAAAAATTCAGATAATTCACTCGTCCAATTCCCTCCTTGTCCTGTTTTATGTCTTCTAGACTGCGGACCTCTTGGTATGAAAGTGTGTGTCTATAGCTTCACTTAACTCCTGCATCAGCCATCCCATTATACTACTTTTTATTTTTATGAAACTGCTATTACTATTATATTTGTTATTATGGTTATTATATCTCGTCTCCTTACGTGTATCAATGTTATTTCTTCGTTATCGTAGTCCTTATTTTGTTTTTGTCTTTAAAGTTAGTGTTTAATTGGTTGTGTCGTTGATTTCCTTCATAGTACCTTTATTTTGAGGTTGGGGGATCTGTCTCCTGCCAATTAACGGCATTATTGTCATTATCATTATAATAATTTTTGTAATCTTAGTAATGGGTAGGGTTTATGCTATTATTAATATTATTATTATTACTCATTTCAGTACGTGTCTTACGTTTATCTCCTTAAGTCATAATTTTTAGTTTGTTTGTTTTTAAATGTATTATTGTTTGATTTATCTTTTATAATGACAAACATATTATACATACTATGTTATGGGATTTATATCGTGCCAATCAAACTTATCATTTGTCATTTATCAATTTCAATCATCAGTACTTTTATATCGTTTTTCTTAACATCGTCTTTTTTTATCTTTTCGCAACTTTTAGATACAAAATTTGTTAATTAGTTTTAGATATTAGATTAGTAATAAATGGTTCATATAATTCTCAATAAATGATACGTTTTCATTAAAAAGTACGCCAAATTGAACTTATAGTAAATAATTAACATAAATCACTGGTATGCATCAATTTTGCTGTCAAGGGTTTTGTAAGTGATTCTTATAGGGTTTTTCGTGCTAATTTCGAATCTGCAATCCGTTTTTCTCAATCAGCTCAGGTTATCCGGCTATGGCCTCATAAGTAAAATAGAATTTTTCGTGATTTTGTCAAAGCGGAATTGGAACAGTAACACCTATCATCACTTGTTTCACTTGTATAATATCTTTTTTTTACTTTTCAGGCATATAGATAAAATATTTCATAATGAATAGAGCGTGTAAAAATGATCCCAATAGATTCTGCTACATATGTGGGACGGATACCATGCCAAATAACCAGTCCCAAATCACTAAATTTGTGAAGACAATGTATAGAGCATACTTTGGAATTAAGCTAGGGGACCAGGACAAAAATTTCGCCCCTCATATGTGCTGCAAGACGTGCATTGAAAATTTGAGAAGATGGAGCAAAGGCAGCGCGAAATCTTTGCCTTTTGGAATTCCCATGATTTGGAGAGAAGGAAAGGATCACGTGACAGATTGCTATTTCTGCATGACAAACCTCCAAGGTGGGCTTATAAATTTATTTTTCTTAAATATTTTTAAATCCTCGTATGAAACTTGACATAATATTCACCATAATGTAATATTCACCATATATAGCATAATATTCACCATAATGGTAATCATACATTTACATATACATATTGTTATAGAAAATACATTTACACATACATATTGTTATACAAGTTACATTTACATATACAATGATTGTATATTTTCTTTCTTTTTCATTCATATTGTCCCCGAAGGGACAATATGAATGAAAAAGAAAGAAAATATACAGACTCCATCGACCTATTTCATATCTTACAGACCGCAGCCTTCCCTCACGAGCCGCCACTGTCTGAATGCTTCTTCTATTTCATATGCAAGTTTTATATCCATGTTTCTGTGTTTCTATTTTCAGGAGTTAACAAGAAGAATAAACACATTGTTGTATACCCTGACATTCCTTCTGCTATGAGACCTGTACCCCATGGTCCTGGAATTCCAATACCCGACCCACCTCAAACCCTGGACTTCGATGATTCTGATGATGAATCAATGACCAATGCCAATGACCAGTCCCAGTCGTATATACCTCAAAATACCGCTTCAAATGAGCCGAGGCCTCTCAACCAGGCCAAACTTAATGATCTTACCAGGGATTTAGGACTTTCCAAATTAGCTGCCGAGATCTTGGGCTCACGACCTCGAGAGGACAACTTGCTGGCTCCGGGAACAACATTCTCCTAGTATAGGAAACGAGAGGAAGAATTCTGCAAGTTTTTTGCAGTGCACGAAAATACCTCTTCCTTAGTGTACTGCTGCAATGTTGAGGGGCTAATCGAATCCTTGGGCCTGCCATATAACGCATCAGAATGGAGGCTATTTATAGACTCGTCTAAACGAAGTTTGAAAGCAGTACTTCTCAACATTGGGAATAGGGTTGCATCAGTCCCTGTAGCACATTCCGTACAACTTACTGAGAGCTACGATAACATGAAAATTTTACTGGATGCTCTCGTATACGACCAACATAACTGGAGGATCTGTGGAGATTTGAAGGTAATACTAATATCATAAGTAAACTATTGCTATTGACTATGTTGTTTTTCCAAAGGTTATTTGAGAGCGTATAAGAACACTTAACTTCCCCACAGAAGTGATACAGTCCAATGCATAGATTTTTTTATCTGATAGAACAAATTCTCTAAATTCTTTAAATATTTTCATTTTTTTTCAGATTGTGGCATTTGTATTGGGAATGCAAGGGGAATACACGAAATACCCATGTTTCCTCTGCAAATGGGATAGCCGAGCGGATGAGAAGCACTATGCACAGCGTGAATGGGCATCCAGAGAGAATTTTGAACCTGGGTCGCATAATGTCGTTTCAGTGCCCCTTGTACCACCAACAAAGATTTTGCTCCCACCACTTCATATTAAGCTGGGCTTGATGAAAAATTTCATCAAATCAATGAATAAGGAGGGTTCAGCATTCCGATATCTCGAGAGTAAATTTCCTCATATATCTGATGCTAAACTAAATGCTGGGGTTTTTGATGGTCCTCAAATTCGAACTTTGATCAAGGATACTCAGTTCGTAAACGCAATGACTCCAACTGAGAAGAATGCCTGGCAGGCATTCAAATCAGTTGTCACTGATTTTCTTGGCAAGCGTAGAAGTCCAGAACACGAGTCCGTTGTCGAAAACTTGATGGAAGCTTTCAAAGCTCATGGGTCGCGCATGTCCATAAAAATGCACTTTTTGTGGTCCCACTTGGACTATTTTCCTGAAAATTGCGGGGATTATAGTGAGGAACAGGGTGAACGATTTCACCAAGATATCAAAATGATGGAAGAGAGGTACCAGGGAAACTGGGATATGAATATGCTGGCGGACTATTGCTGGTGTTTGAAGCGAGACGTGCCCGAAGAAAAACACAGACGGAAAGCCAAAAAAACTTCATTCCTTCCTCAATAAACATTTTTCCATATTCATTGTATGAATAAAAGTATTTATTCACGCAATGTTTTCATTTTTCACGAGTGTTCTTATAATATTACTCGTATCTACAGTGTTTAAGCTAAAAAAATCAATAAATTTGGGGATAAAATTGGACTTATAATAAATGGCCAATAGAGAAAAAACCTGACCTGATTGAGGAAAACCAATGTCATTTTCGAATTCAGCATGGTCGAATTATATAATACGAGTTGAAAAAACCCTCAGAGCAGACAAAAAAAATTTCATATGCATACCAGTGTAAGTTATGTTCGATAAAGCGCACTCCTCAGAAGAACCTCGCACCAAGAATTCTGAAAGCTTAAATACGTCTCTGGAAGCTATTGGTGCGCATCGTGGGGAGAAAAAGAGAAGGATGGGTTCCCAGACCAATAATCCTTCCCTCCTGTATCGCGGGAGATGGGAAGCGAGCTGCGCTTGCTGGCGCAAATATTAAATACAGATCAAAAGATCACATACAGTATTTACATAGATAAATATCACATAAGATATATAGTGATCATTAAAAGGCTTTTTTTTACATGGAATATCAGTGTTATATATATATATATATATATATATGCATAACCGGGCATTTTTGCATATGTAAAAAATAGGATTCGAGCCAGGGCCCTCTGACTCGGGGACACGAGCTTCGACCGTTCGGTTACGAGAGGATGAAAGTTAATAACAACGTGGCGCCATTTCATCACATTTAATTCATATTTATTTAGGCAAACACGAGGGTATCACAAGATGCAAATATAAAAGCATAACCGAGCAGATAGATATGAACTGAAAGGTTGTCCATTGACTAGAGGGAGTGAAGGGAGTCAATAACGTAACTATATACAGGGTGTCCGAGAATTATCTGTACAATTTTTGGCTGTTATTAAAAGTCAACCATGAAGTGTAGAAATTCTAGTGTTGTCCCATTTTACAGAGAATCTCTAAGTTTTTTCTAATACCACGTTTTGACAAGTTTTTTCAGAAATGTACGCGGGTGACAGACATTGATGATTTAAAAGCAAGAATCACAGCTGCTATTGAGCGAATTGATGTGGATATGCTGCAGCGTACATGGCAACATTTGGATTATCGATTGGATGTTTTGCGAATCACTGATGGTGCACATATCGAATGTTTGTAACAACGTTACTTTAATAAAAGAAACTTTTGAAAATACAAATTCTAAATAATCTTGTTTAAGAATTTTACGTGTGTTATCAAGAATTTTATTAAAAGATGAAATTGTACAGATAATTTTCGGACACGCTGGAATTTCTAAAAAACTTGTCAAAACTTGGTATCAGAAAAAACTTAATGAGATTCTCTGTAAAATGGGACAACACTGGAATTTCTACACTTCATGGTTGACTTTTAATAACAGCCAAAAATTGTATAGATAATTCTCGGACACCCTGTGTATATATATATATATATATATATATATATATATATATATATAGAAGTGAAAGCGTTAAGCGTTTTCCCCGGGTGATGAAATGTCGCCAGGATGTTTTTAACTCTCTTCCTCTCTTGGCCGAATGGTCAACGCCAATGTCTCCGATTCAGACAACCTAGGTTCGAATCCAGGTTACGGATAAAATTATATATATATATATATATATATATAATATATATATATATATATATATATATATATGGAGGACCATACGACTACAAAACACGACACTGAAGGAAATTGAATTTGAAATACTCGAAGGAGAACGCAAAAGAGGAAACATAAATATAGTCCTGGCAAATATTCAAGGGCTAAGGCCGAACCACACGACAAACAAAGTTTCATACCTGCAAGGATTTATGGAAGAAACAAGGAGTGACATCGCATGACTCACAGAAATACATCTTAAAGACTGCCAAGGAGATTGCGAAAATTGCGAAAACTGCACAGATAAAAGAGAAATAAAAATTGATGGTTACTACATATTACGCGCTGACAGAACAGAGAGACGAAAAGGTGTTTGCGTTCTATACATACGTGAGAGCCATATAACCAGTGCTGCGCCCATTAACTCCTAAAGTTATCGCTGCTAACGCCAATGCTAATTTTGTCGTTAATTTTTTTGTGAAACCACACTAATTTATATATGTTTTGCCTTCCATAATTACTTACGTATATTAGCACGCAACTTGATAAAATTGGTTGCTAAGGTAGAAAAATGTGACGTTATACTGTAGTCTAAGAAAATGAAAACATTTTCATTTAGGAGTCGAGTTCCTTTAGTATATATTAATAGGGAAAACAAACGAACGGAAGAATAAATTCTATTCAGTTTATACGTCTGTATTTAATTCAAATACGCAAACTGAAACTCAAAGAAGTGATAAAATATTGAAAAAGAGAGTAAATCATACCAGAACCTGAATGTTCCATTCATACAACATATTACAGAATAAAAATGGATATTACTGAAACAGTGATGTGTCGAACTGCATTAATTTTCAAAACAAACAAAAATATTTGGTGGTCAGTATTCTTAAACTATCAAGAATTTTATAGCTACTTCAAAGATTTTTGTTCATTTTTTTCTCGAAATTCGAATCGGACAGGCCTGATCTTTTATAGGCTTAGTAAAAATTAGCGATTAGCTGTTAGCGAATGACTTTCTTTAAAAACTTAGGGCTGCTATCTGTTTCGCTAACAATTTTGAAAATTAATGGCGCTAACAGTATCGCTAATAAAAAATTAGCGGCGCTAAAATTAGCGCCGCTAATCCCAGCACTGCATATAACAGCTACAGCTACATGGAACCTGGTTTTTTTTCAAAAATGTCTGGATGTATGATACACCTAATGTTTCAAATTTTAGATGTATTTTCAAAATCATAGATGTATCATTATATATATATATATATATATATATATATATATATATATATATATATATATATATGATACACACAGACCGTGCATGGAACAAGGAACTCTTCTGGGATAATTAAATCCACTATAGTCCGAATAAGTAATGGTAAATAACAAATACCATAGTTTTTCTTTTTCATGATGCAAGCCCGACGTGGGCAACGGGTCCCTCGCAAAGAGGTCCCATAAATATAGCTTCCCTCACCAGCTATCTGCAAAGCAGACAGGATTCAGCTTTGGGACATGGATCTAGGGTTTAAAGCAGCCTAGCCCCACTACATTTAGAACCTCAATATAAGTAAAAGACTCGTTGCATTCACGTCGGATTGAATAAATCAAAGAAAAAGGGGTAACTATTATATTTTTAGCCAAAACCAAAACTTAAACCTCAACTGGCAGAATTGAGCGTCCACTTTTCAAGGCACATAACATGTCCGTTTCATGATGGGAATGAACTCAGAATGGTTCCCTGAGTTTTTTATGATACACACAGACCGTGCATGGAACAAGGAACTCTTCTGGGATAATTAAATCCACTATAGTCCGAATAAGTAATGGTAAATGACAAATACCATAGTTTTTCTTTTTCATGATGCAAGCTTGCATCATGAAACTCAGGGAACCATTCTGAGTTCATTCCCATATATATATATATATATATATATATATATATATACACATTTTAACTGCAAACAACACACAGTATAATTAATGCAAAGAACGACGCTTGTGTAGAAAAGCGTTACGTACAAGATGAGGAGGGAGAACGAGCAAATGAAAAATGAGGTACCTCCCAGGAATCGAACCCGGGATCATCCAGTTGCCGGTCGGATATGCTATCCACTATACGAAGTGGATATATATATACACACCAAGTGGATATATATACTGTATACAGTATATATCCACTTGGTGTATATATATATATATATATACCGGTATATATATATATATATATATATTATAATATTATATTATGTCTAATTTTATTTTATAATGCCAGCAATTACATGTTTTATTAGAAAGTTTATTGTATATTTTATATATATTTTTTGAATAAAAGATTTTACCTGGAGGCTGAATTTGTTTTGTGATAATTCTCTATTCTTATCAATTATTATTTATGTGTAATAGTACATGTTGATTCAAATTTCAAGGTGTATTTTTGAAACTCAACATGTATAATACACCTAAAATACACAAAAAAAAAAACCCAGCATGGAACTCTTAGAATAAAAACTGAAACATTTAACGTGATATTAATAGTCATCTATAGACCTCCAAACACTCCAACTGCAAAATTCTCTGAAGCCATTGCCAACATCAGAAACCTAATAAAGTCCTTAAACATCCCATCCCAAAGTATAATACTCTGCGGTGATTTTAATTTTCCATTTATAAAATGCAAAAGAATGGGAAGAAATGTATAGCTTCGCGAAAAGAAAAACAAAAACGCAGACCACTATCGCACCCTTAAGAAATAATGGGTTGACTGATGATATGAATCAGCTTTCAGTAGCTACCCCAAATAGAGACGAAGCAGTACCTGACAGAAATATTTTTTTTGAAGAGGAATTAAATGGAGAAGGATAACTAATTTTGAATTTACCGCAGTGAATATAGCGAAAGCTATAGGACAAATGAAATTACATTCAGCTGCAGGCCCGGACAAATGGAATGCCTTGTTGATTAAAAACTGTAAGAACAAATAGCCTACACCCCTTTACTGGATATAGAGACGAATCCTCGGACACGGGGGAAATACCGAACATACTAAAAAGAGCGAACAGTGTTCCTATATACAGTATAAAGGGAGCGGATAGGTCTCAAGCAAAGAACTATAGACTGGTATCACTAACATCACATCTCACCGAAATATTTGAAAGAATAATAATCAAGGAAAAAATCTATGATTTTTTGGAGACAGGAAAGATTCAATGGGAAACAGCACAGATTCCGATCTGGAAGATCGTGCCTCTCACAACTACCGTAAAAGAACACTTAACAATATCATAGACGCACTTGAGAGCAAGGATAACTACAGTGTAATGTATGCAGATTTTGTTAAAGCATTCCATAAGTGTGATCATGACATAAGAGCACATAAAATGAAACATGAGAATAACAGGCAAAGTAGGAAAATGGATTTACAACTTCCTCACGAAACGGCAGCAAACCGTAAAAATCCAAGGTATATCATCAACATAATCGGAAGTACACAGCTCAGTTGCACAAGGAACAGTATTAGCCCTACTCCTATTGATTACCATCTGACATACAGAGACGTTAAAGTAGAAGACAACAGTATAGTAACAGCCTTTGCTGACGATACAAAGATCAGCAGAAAAATCGGTAATGCAGAAGAGGTGGAAGCCCTACAGAGTACAGAGGGACACAAACAGAAGATACAAATGGTCAGAAGACAATAACATAATTTTAACATTCGAGAAATTTCAGCTCTTGAGATATGGAAGAAATGAAAAACTTAAACAGACAGCATAGACAGGAAATTCAGAGAAACACGTAAGCAAAGGATTTAGAGGTAATAATGGCCAATGATACAAAATTTGAAACACAGAATCAGATAGCGATAAACAAAGCAAAAAGAGTTACGGGACAACTATTGAAAACCTCCAAAAGAAAGGACGAGAAGGTGATGATTTCCTTGCTGAACACACTGATCATAGCAAAGCTTGAATACTGCTCAGTTTTGACATCCCCATACAAAAAAGAAGAAATTAATAAACTAGAAGTAGTCCAGAGGAATTTCACAGCCAAAATTGATGGCTGCAAAGAACTCAACTATTGGGGAAGACTACGTAAATTAAATCTGTATTCTTTGGAAAGGAGAAAAGAGATACACCATAATTTACATATGGAAAATAATCTAAAAACTGGTACTTAACCTCAAACTAAAGTCAATTAACATCCAGACAACACTGGAAAATAGGAAAGGTAGAATGTGTAGTGTTCCCAAACTAAAGGGCCGAAAGGGACATCCTCAACACTAAAGGAAATTAGCTTGGTTGTCAGGGGGTCAAGGCTTTTTAATCAACTTCCAAATGACTTCAGGAACGTCACAGGGGTCAAAGTTAAAATCTTTAAAAGAAGACTAGATGCCTGGCTCAGGACTGTATCAGATGATCAGGGTGTGCTTGGTTATGTGCAATGGAGATAGCAAGAAAGCAACTTGCCCCTTCATCAGGCCAGGCCTAGAGGTGGGGGCCACCAACTTAACTTTCGTTTAAAGAGAGACCGACGGACGGAACTTTTACAGTTTTTAGATATTTAATATGACATTAATATATTCTTAGTACCCTCATCTGAATGTGCCCTTGGAAGCATCGAGGCTTTTTAGGCAAAATTAATGGCATTTCGTTTTTTTATTACATAAAAATAGTGAAAGTGGCACGTGATAGTAATAGTGATAACAAAAAATAATAATAATAATAATAATAATATAGCAATAGTAATAATAAATACAATATAAAGTTCACAAAATGTTAAAGTAAATAATTTATTTTATATTTATTAGAAAATAAATGATGCTTAATAAAAAAATATTAAAAAAAGAATAGATGACGAAATTAAAGGTGATTAATGAAATTAACATATTTTAAGTAGTTAATTACAAAATTGGAAATTCATTACTATGATAAAAATGACAGTAGTAAACTTATACATCAGTAGGAGCTAATGAAATGCTTTGCAGTGATTTTCGAAATACATTTAGTAATGAAGCCTGCCTGATATTTATGGGAATTGCATTCCATACATCCGCTCCTTTGAAAGAGAGTACATTTCTTGCAATTTTTATTGTATAGTTAAATTTGTGTATAAAATTCCTGGGCAGTCTGGTGTTATAACGATAGTATATTTGATGGGGGTGATTGCTCTTTGAATGAGTGATGTATGTTGATTTTTATTGATAACTTTGAACATACTGACAGTAATACTGAATTTGTATAAGTCATTTAATTTTAAAATTATTTAGCTCTTTAAACATTGGGGAAGTGTAACTTTGTCCGTTGTCATTATTGGAGAGAGTTCGCCGACATTGTTTATGATTTACTTCCAAAGGGTGTTTTTTATATTTCTTTGACTTACTCCATGTTGTAATGCAATATAATAAATGTGGATGGATGAAGGAATAATATAGAGTAAGGAGTGCGTTTTGAGGAAGGGTCTCTTTTAGTATAAATAATATGAATAGAAATCTTGGTATTTTGGATTTGATATGTTGTACATAACTTATAAAATTTAATTTTTTGGTCTAAATTAATGGCAAGCACTTTAACCTGATTCACCATTGCAAGAGTAGTATTTCCAATTTTTATTTGACAGTTTGTATTAATATGTTTTGGAGTAATAATCGTATGACTTTATCAGATTCAATAAAAGTTTATTAACACACATTCATTTATACGCAAAAATGGGTTATAAAGATGGTCAAGATGTCTTTTTAATGAGTTTTATGGAAAGGAATAATGATTCTTTGATGATATAGGAGTAAGAAGGTTAACTAAAGAGGGATCCTCTCGTGACACCACTTTTTGACCAACATTATATGGTCTGAAAGTTGTTCGTAAATCGTTATTATTTCTAAGGTTATTATTGAATGTTTCACCAACAGTGACCTTGACATTCAATAATTACCAAATTTAGTACGTGTATATTATCATGGGGGGGGGTCTGGGGGGGGCGAAGCCCCCTCGGTTAGCACACGCAATCGGAGAACACATGGGTTAAGGTTAGGTTAGGTTATATATATATATATATATATATATATTATATATATATTTCTAGCCCGTTTGGTTTTTGCTAATATCCAAAATACATTTTTCTAATGTATTTTGGTGTGTTTGGTTCATATATGACCTTCATTTCTAGCGTAAATGAACCAAAACATAGAAAAACTTTAATGTTTCATAACTTTGTTTCGGTTCATTTGCGCAAGATATGAAGGTCATATTTGAACAGAACACCAAAATACATTAGAAAACTGTATTGTGGATATTAATTTCAGTGTTGGTGAAACATTCAATAATTACCCTGAGATCCTTGTCTGAATGGCGTTGTTGACTGAAAAGGCATTATACCAACCATACACACACATACCACATCAAGCAGGATACTCAAACTCCTCCCCAGACATAACGTTCTGTTCCCCCTCACTAGCAACACATACACACTGGAGAACAGAAAAACAACTGTCATCAGACCACCTGCCCATCATCATTACAACACGTTCTACACTCTGCCCCAACAGCCTTAGGCACACTTACAGAAATTACAAGAAAGCTGATTGGGAACAGCTCAAAATATAGACTGAGGAACAATTCACCACATTAAATAGCACAACCATCATAAACATCATTACAACACTCAAGACACTCAATCAGATTATCAATAATGCAAACAAATACATACCCAAGGGCAACATTAGGAAATACAACCCAAATTACACTAGAGAAATAGCCCACCTCATAAGGCAACGTAACAACTTCAAACATAACACACAAACACCACACACAGAAGCCATAAAACAGCAGATACAACAGCTTAACACAGAAATAAACAACAAACTTAAAGAAAAACAAACAAAAACATTTAGAGAATTCATAACACTAAACCATTCTACAGATACATCCAGGCTATACAAGCAGTGCTGTGCTCGTTACTTTATAAATGTATTGCCGTTACCGTTACCGTTACTACAGTCTAAATGTAACGCCGTTATCGTTACAGTTACCATTTTTAAAAAGTAACGAGTAACGGCACCGTTACTCGTTACCGTTACTTTTAATGAAATGTAAATATATTATATATATGCATAGGTATATTATAATTTATATATACATAAAATATTATATTAAATAAACATTCGCTTGTGCGAGTATGTGTTGGTTTGTATCCACTGGTTAATGCATAGGCTATGAAGTCTGTGCATGCCTTCATTGCGTTATGACTTATAAGGCATAATATTTTCAAAAAAAGTGAAACAAAATTACTGCAAGATTTATTACTAGGAATTGCAATATAACAGAGGATGTACGTAGCAATAATAATTACTGTCGTAGCATACTACTGACACTAATTTACTAATGCTAGAATATACCAGGAAAGTTTAGTTTTACAAAACAATAATACGAAATACTAAAGAAATGAATCAAATGAGTTATTGTGCATGGCAATAATAATTGAAATTTATTAGCTAAAAATACAAACTTAAGAACTATTATTTAAAAGATCTTTTTTGGCCTTTTTAAGAAAACAAGCTTCTCAAAAGTTGCATCTAAGAGCGAGCCTCGTTTCGGACGTAGTATATCCTTTCCTACTGAAAAAATCCGCTCAACAGCGGCACTAGATGGTATACGAGTGCTAAGTTTAATAAACATATTTTTAAAGTTAATGGATGGGAAGGCTGCAGAGCTAACGTACCGTGAAGGCCCAGATGAGAGGAATGACGAAATCTCTGTTGAACTTAGGTCCCTCCCTGCTCCAGGGTTCTTCGCCTTTTTACTTTGACAGTGCTGTCAGTGTCGGGGGAGAGGGTGGATGGGGGTAGGCTGCCAGCATGCCAACGGCCAACCTGCACACCTCGCTCATAGTGAAGGGACAAATTTTAACGGTTAATGAATAATGAGTGAGGATCGAAAGAAACTAATTGCGAGCTACGATAAAAAAGTAACGAGTAACGACTAACGAATGTATTTCCCTAAAAAAGTAACGTCGTTACTGAAAGAGTTACTTGATTTGAGACGTAACGCCGTTACCACTACCGTTACTAAAAAAGTACCGCGTTACGTAACGGCCGTTACTTGTAACGCGTTACTGCCCAGCTCTGTATACAAGATTATAAACAGCATTACCCCCTCTAACAACGGCATTCACACCTCACACGCGGCTATCTGTCGCAGGGAAAATAATATTCCAACATATACACAACAAGCTAACATTCTAGTTAATCACTACGCAAAGATAAGTCACTTAAACAGAGACAACAACCGGAAACATGCAGACAGACAAACAGCCAGACACAAGAAAACCTACAGACTCGACACGACCATTACACCCTTCAATACAGACCAGACCACCAAGATCACCAAAAACATTAAGAATTCGAAGGCTACAGGACCAGACAACATATCTAACATACACCGTAAACACTTGGGCCAACAGCTCTCACAAACTTAAGCAAATATTCATACCAACACTATTATTCCTGACATATGGAAACAAGGTAAAATTATTACACTACTCAAACCAAACAAAAATCCAACAGAACCAGCTTCCTATAGACCCATTATTTTACTATGCACACCTTCCAAAGAAAGTAACAGAAAGACTAATCTTACAAATCACCAACCCACACATACCACTATCGCCTACTCAACATGGATTCAGACCTCACCACTCAACCACGACATTACTCACTAACCTCACGCAGCACATCATGGATAGCATCGACTCCAGATGACCAGCTCAACGTACGCTATTACCAACAATAGACATTAGTAAAGCATTTGATGGTATCCCACGCTTCCCTCTCATAAACAAAATACTCGACACAAACATGCACAATAACACCAAAAGGTAGCTGAGCAACTATCTTTCAGGAAGATACTCACATGTCACATTTAATGGCTCTGTTCTCTCACCAACACTGTTCAACTTATACATGCATGACATTTCTACACCCATAGATAACAAGCTTACCTTATCATCATATGCAGATGACATCACCCTAACATCCACCCACAACAACATCGACACCGCTACAAATAACCTACAAACATACATAAACAATATACAAGACTGGCTCACACACAATAGACTCAAAGTAGCGCCCACAAAATCAACCATCACCTTGCTAACAAGCAACACAAAAGAACACCAGATAACTCCACAGCTTACACTAAACAACACCAACATTCCACACACTCATAGGACCAAAATACTTGGGGTCACATACAACACATCATTATCTTTTGCAAACCACATTCAGGACATTAAAAACAAATGTACGTTAAGACTTGACACGCTTAGGGTACTAACAGGCACAAACTTTGGACACCAGCAGGAAACAACATCACTCATATACAAACAATATATTTGCTCAGTTATGGACTATGCTAGCCCATGCTGGGCACCCATTATCTCAAACACACACATAAACACCTTACAGACAATACAAAACAACGCACTTCGTATCATTACAGGATGTACTCAAACAGCACCAATAGAACACCTGTACACAGAAACAAAAAATACTGAAAATTAGGGAACATTTAGACACGAGGGGAACACAATTCATGGCAGCAGCGACAACTAACCCACAACACCCTTGCCACTACATGTACAATCATGCACCAACACCTCGCACCATTAAGGTAACACTAGAGAGACATTATAACCAAATACTCCATTCCATACCACACCCCACAGACATCACACAGTACAGAAAACACACACACACACACACACCCCTAACCCACAAAGTACTGACACGACTCGGTCCGAATGCGGTCCTAGGTGCGAAGGCGCCACCCATTGACAGGCCAGAGACCAGCCTGAGCATATCAGATCGAGTTAACTTAGCACGATTCCGATGCTTGGAGATGAGTATGTAAGAATCATCAGATTTTTAGCTCGTTCATTCATTTTGTCAACTATCCTCTGAATATGCATTTACTTTCAAGCTAATATGGTCAGATTGTAGTTTTAAACTACAAATAGATTTGACGTTGATATCTATTTTAGTCTCTTTGCCTCGGCAAAGCTGGATATGGGTTTCATCCAAGACTGTCATATATCCATTTATAAATCTAACAATATTATTGATAGAAGCAACGAAATCAATAGGACCCAAAGACCAAACCTTGAGGAACGACACAACTGACTGGTTTACCGTTGTAGATTAACTTTTTAATTCTGACGTATAAAGTATAAAGTCTATGAACCAAAATGTACCTATATACCAGTTGTTTTTATATTTTTAAGTAATATCTTTATAGCATGGCTTACTGTATGCAGGACTCCGACAGAGTAAATAATATAAAAAGGTAAATTTTTTAGCAATAATACTTCCTTAATCAATCCTTAGTTTGATTATGATTTGGGCTTATCTTGATCCGTTTTCATGGACGAAACGGTAAAAATTTATTTCACAAAACTTAATCAACATTTAGTAATACATATGATTATAAATGCTCTCTTCTCTCTCTCTCTCTCTCTCTCTCTCTCTCTCTCTCTCTCTCTCTCTCTTCCAAAATGATGGAACTGGGAAATGAAAAGGGAGAGTAAATGAAAAGGAGGTAAACACACACACACACACACACACACACACATATATATATAGATGCGCCTCGGTGAAGCAGTGGTTAACATTGATGACTACGAATCCAACGGCGCCGGGTTCGATTCCCGTGGCGGCAGGTGGCGCGCAGATAATCCAGCTCTTCATCCTTACACACATTAAAAAAACTGGTTGGTAGATAAATGGGTACCCTGGGTAGCCTAGTGGTTAAAACGTTGGCTACTGATCAGGAGGTCGTGAGATAGAGTCCAGGCGAGGACTTTGTAATTTCTGACATCCCGTGATGGGTCCTGATTCGGATTCCACGTTCAGCTATAGGTCTAAGGTGGAGCAACAAACTTGACCTTCGTCAGAATGAACAATTTGAGGGAAAAGCAAAACCAAGGTTTTATATATACAGTGTGTCCGTAAAGTCATGGTGGGATTTTAAATAGCTATATTATTGCAACGAAACATGATAATGAGATGAAAAAAAGGCAAATTGAAGAACAACTCTAAAAGAATAACTTTATTTAACGTAGTTCGATATGGGCTCCTCTGGTAGCCCTGCAGACATCTAGGCGGTGATTCAATTCCAGCCACACACGCCCAAGAACATCAGGAGTGACGGATGCGATAGCTTCCGTGATTCGCTCGTGCGAGTGATGAATATCCCTAATGGGTACACTGTACACGCTTTGCTTGACGTAACCCCACAAATAAAAGTCCAAAGGTGTCAGGTCCGGAGAGCGTGGAGGCCATGGCTTCCATCCTCCTCTTCCTATCCATCTCTGTGGAAATTTTTCATTAAGGAATTCTCGAACAACGTTGGCATAGTGCGGAGGAGCACCATCTTGCTGAAAGATGACATTATTGTCAATAAATTGGGGTTCTGCAAAATGTTCCAACATAGCGAGGTAGTTGTGTGACGTCACAGTGGGTTCCGCGAAGAAAAATGGGCCAATCACTCGATCTCGTGCTAGAGCACACCACACATTAACTTTCGGGCTCTTACGCTCATGTTCAACATAGGCATGTGGACAGCCTAGACTAACTACGAGATAAAGGTTAAGCTTAGCCTAGACTAACTACAAGATACAACTTTGAGAGTTGTTCTTAAATTTGGCATTGTTTCATCTCATTATCATGTTTCGTTGCAATAATATAGCTATTTAAAATCCCACCATGACTTTACGGACACACTGTATATAGGGTGTCCCAAAAGTCCTGCATAATGTACATTGTACATGATATTAACTTTCTGGGACACCCTGTATATATAAACCTCATTTAACCTCATTTTAGTTCCGTGCGTTGGTCTCTCTTCATATATATATATATATATATATATATATGTGTGTTGTGTGTGTGTATGCTTGCATAGGCAACTGGGCATAAGTGAAGTCGAGTACAGTATATGTAATTCACAGATGTAGTGGGACTATATATTTTTGTGAGGTAAAACTTTTGGTATCTCAAAACATTAAAAATTTATGTATATAAGAAAATCTGGAAGCAATTTTATTGTGGGGAAAAAAGATATATTAGTCCTGATTAGGCTAGGATTACGCCTAATCAGGCAAACTTAGGTTTGTTAAAGTTTGGTTTGGTTAGGTTAGGCTAGAGCAAGTACCTCACTATTTAATGACTTAACAGAAAACACAGATTTTCACTTGCATCCAAAACAACACACCCTTCTCGGTTTGATGTCACTAAGGTTAGGTTAGGTTAAATTAGCTTTCGTTAATTAGTTTTTATATATATGGACCTGTGTGTGTGTGTGTGTGTGGTGTGAGAGAGAGAGAGAGAGAAAGAGAGAGAGAGAGAGCGGTAACAGATAAAAAAAGAGAGAATTTTATCGCATATTTAGCGATCAAAACTGAATTGAAAGCGTCCCTCTGATTAAACTCTTGGTTTCCCTGAAACCGATGCACGCTATCAATGGGGTCTTTGAACCTGAGGTTGATGCTCTCACCTCGAGTCTTGTCAGGTTTTTAGGCCTATCTTATCACCAGTCCTTTTGTTTCATTGAGTGCAACGCAACAGAAAGGAGAGTCCTGAAGGGTCAGTGATTAAATGGGCTTCTTATACTTGCCATACACAAAGCGAGCTCTTTATCAAAGTCCAGCATCAGTTGTCAGAAAAGTAACGTTGAGAGGAAAAGAAAAAAGGTTCTTCCGAGTACTTCTGAATCTATTCAGCATCTCTTCTAATGCGAAAACTTTTAATTTAGTTTTGTGAAATCTAAAGTTGTCTTCAATTCACATTTTAATGATAATAATAAGAGATCAAAGTCAGTCCATGAACAACAATCAGTAATTTTAATACCTGAAGCTCATATAATATAATAATATAACGTTACATATTATAGGACATTTGTTGCAACCACTTTTTTATCGCAATTATTGCTCGCGCGGTTCGTTTGTTCAGGCTCTGGTTATCACTCGGATGACCCTTCTAATATTATACGTCCAATTTTCTTGGCTTATTTGAAGCCCACTTTTATTTTCGAACTTTCAGCGTTACTTTACTCTCAGCTTGCAAGAGAGGACTGTTGCAAGGTAGCATAGAAACAACACAATCCCTCATATAGTTTATTTCACAAAATTGAAAAAAAATTCCTCACAGTGGAACATTAACTCAAAATGAGTTTGCAAGATGTACATTTACACATTTTTGTTCAAATATAAAATTTAAATCCCAGAAAAATGTTTTCAATTACTTGGATTAAGTTTATACAGAGAGGTTTTATATGTGACTCAAGAAACAGCACTTAATTCAAATTCCTTAAAATAAAAATTTAAAAAAAAAGAAAATTTAGTGTCAAAAGTTCCGCGCAAGTTTCGCAGGTTTTTTTCGAAAAAAATTTCTCCAAATAGATTTATTTACATAAACTTTTCAAACGTCCTGAGCGAACTCCGCAGATTTCCTTCGGGAACAAAATCACCAATAGATATTTGCCCAACAAAAATTGTAAACTTGTCTCCGGAGGAAACATGTGAACAACATTACATTAAAAAAATGCCGTACACTTTCGGGTTTTATTTTCACTAAGTTCTTTTCTAACACGCTACTACCTCACTTACAAAAAGAGGTTTGGAATCATAACTTAAATTCATGAAATAGCGTGCGAAACAGTGAAACAATGAGATTCAAATTATTCGAACAAAAGATACACTTTAAAGTCGGCTTATAAAATCAAACAATGCCACAGATTTCAGAGATTTTTCAACACTTCACCTTTTGAGGGCTATGACTACAATTGAAGCTATACCTCTAAGTCACACCTTAGACTTAAAAAGACTCTCCCCTTCAGTATCTAAATGACCTATACAAACACTACTAACCTTCTAGTAGTCAAACCTCAACTTTCCTATAAATAAACTCCGCCTTTTCGCAAGAACAAATTTAAAACAAAATATCCTATCAGTGGTCTTTCCTTAGGCGCTGTATTTTCTGAGCCACTCTAGCTTTTGGCATTTAACAAGTGAAACAGCTCTCAGATGTTTACATTAAACTTCACCAGCTCAAAATGAAAAAGATCCTAAAGCTAAAGTTCTTTCTCAATTCGCCGCCATATTAACTGCAGCCTATAAATCATGTTCTGTGGTGGTCAAAACAACACTTTGTTTTTTCCTCTCTCTAGTATCGGATTGCATTTCGCTTTTTCATGTCTCTATTTTAAAGATTCAATTTTCACGTGAAATTAAAATCTTATGAAAATCACATCATTCTTTCTTTCTATTACTTATGATTCCTCAGCGTTATGACACAGACTATTCTCTCTCTCTCTCTCTCTCTCTCTCATATATATAAATATATATATAAACCCCATCAGAATTTGCACCCGCCCCCTCTAAGTTGAAGTCGTGGGCCCTAGCACTGAGCTAGAACGTCTGAAAATTAACACAACTTGGCGCATACTTCAACACCCGTAGAAAGATAAAACGTTATATATATATATATATATATATATATATATATATATATACACACACTTTGGTTGGTTTTGGTTTTTGCTTCCGCCCGAATTGTTCATTCTGAAGAAGGTCAAGCTTGTCACTCCAACTTAGGCGTACAGTTTAACGTGGAATCCGCACCACGCCCCACCACGGGCGGTCAGAAATTACAAGGTCCTCGTCGTCCGGACTCGATCTTACGAACTCCCGATCAGCAGCCCAGCGTCTTAACGACTAAGGTACGCAGGGTACCCATTTATCTACCAACCAATTTTTTTTATTGTGTGCAAGGATGAAGAGCTGGGTTATGCTGCGCGCTGCCTGCCGTCACCGGGTCTCGATCCCAGGGCCAATGAATTTGTAGTCAGCGATGGTAACCACTACACCACCGAGGCGCGTGTAATATATATATATATATATATATATATATGACTCCCATTAAAAGAACACGAACATTACTCCTTAATCGAAGGAGGTAACAGCAATCGCTAAGGATTATTGTCTAGCAGCATCCACTTCCCATCTTATAAAGTACCAGTACTTTGAACCTCTAATTAGAGACATTGCTTACTACTTAAAAGAAAAGAAGTCATTCACTCCGAACTAACATGGATTCAGGACTGGAACTGCGTGCTTATCATAGTTATTAGACCATCAATAGAACATACTGGAAACTTTGTGTCGAGGTCAAAATATAGGCGTAATATATACACACACTGATTTTGCTAAAGACTTCGATCATACAAGCTTAAAAATTCAGAAATTACTGGAAAGGTTGGACGATAGATATTTAATTTTCTGATTCAGAGAACACAAAGATTATTAGTAAATGGAGTTAAATCTGATATTTCAGAAGTCATCTCCTCCGCTCCACAAGGTACATTATTAGTTCCCTTGCTGTTTATAATAATGATTGCAGACGCTGATGCAGATATTAAGGACAGTAGTGCTGAATTGTGTCTTGAGGACGACATAAAGCTATGCAAAGGTGACATAGAAAAATTACATAATGACATTGGAACACTATTCAGGTGGAAGACAACAACATGAAGTTCAACGAAGAAAAATTCTAACTCATAAGATATGGTAACAACAAGGTGCTACAGAATAAAGGGTAATGTGCTACAAAAAGAATGAGGAACCTCCAACAAACCAGTCTAAATATACTAAAGATCCAACTGGGCATGTTCTTGCGCAAAGCCCATGACCAGTCAAGCGTAGCTGGCTATGAGGGCAGGACGAGAGTTGAAAGCAGCTCTCTCTTTCATCAAATTCTGGAAAAAAACGTTCCCAAACTCCGCTATAAATTTCCTACAACCTTTGCCATTTGTTACCCCACTTCCTGACCATCCCAGTCCCACCCCCGTAAAAGAAGTCTCCTTCCTATTCCTACAATTTTGTCATGTAAATAAATAAATAAATAAATAAAATCGGAATGAAAATAAAAGGTACCGGAACGCCGTCCTGGCGCGTCCTGGTGACATAGAAAGATTACAAAACGACATTGAAACGTTATTCAAGTGGGTGGAAGACAACAACATGAAGTTCAATGAAGAAAAATTTCAACTTATAAGATATGGTAACAACGGGGTGCTACAAAATAAAGGGTACTGCAAGCCAAACAGAAAACACCGAACGTAAAGTCAGGGATCTTCGAGCAATAATGTAATTGGATGCAGAATTCAGAGAGCAATATAACATCAAAATCACAACATCTAGAAAAATAATGGGGATTATCTGGAGGAGCTTCCGCAGCAGGAAAGCAAATATCACACTAAAATTATGGAAGAGCTTAGTCCTACCAATAATTGAATATTGCTCAGTACTCACAGTCCCATACAGAAAATGAGACATTGCAAACATAGAAGCTATACAAAGGACGTTTATGTCTAAGATAGAGGAAAAGAAAGATGAAGTCCACTGGTCTCAACTATAATTCCTGAAACTCTACCTCCTGGAAAGAAGACGTGAGCGGTACACAATAATATACATATGGAAAGTACTCGAGGGTTGTGCCCGTAATCTTAGAAATGAAATAAAAACACACCAGAATGAGAGAAGAGGCAGATTCTGTACTGTCCCAACTGCAGTGGGACAAAGGGCCATGAAAACAAAGATGGGAAATACCCTCAGAATACGAAGCCCATAACTTTTCAATGTACTGCTAAAAGAACTGAGGAACTTCCAGCACACCATCCTGAATAGTTTCAAGAACCAGCTGGACAGGTTCTTGCGCAAAATCTCTGACTAGACATGCATGGTTGGCTACGGCTCTCCACTAAATCCCGCAAATGAGGCGGGATGTTGCAGAGGAGTAGACTGCAAGTTGATCCTAAACCGTTGTTTGAAACCATCATATATATATATATATTATATATATATATATATATATTATTAGTATTGTGAATATTGTTAATATGTATATTGGTAAAAAACGCTGTAGAGGAAGAATGTGAGTCAGTTGAGTGAATGTCTTTCTTTCCCTTCGCAGAAGCATCAGTTAAATGGCCTCAAATGTAGCAAAGTTCATTAAGTCATGATTTATTTCCTATTTTTCTCTTCTCGTTCGGGGTAACTAATTGTTTTGTTTTTTTATCGCGAAATAGATTACGAGTGCTTATAACTATATTGTATATCGTTACGGAATTGAGTACACGCGCGTGCGTATCCAATAAAGTTGCGAGTGTGCAAATAACCGGTTAGGGAGCGTACGTGTGGGATTGCACTCAGAAGTTTCGTTTGTCACGAGGAAATCATCATCCGTTTCTGCGCAAGAAAAAATAAAATGCCAACTTCAGTTCAGACGATTTGCCAATGGAAAATTCTCGTCGCGGCAAATGTCTAGAACGCGACTGTAATACCACTTATGGCATCGGCTGATCCTGCTGGCGGAGTGCCACATGTTAGGCATACTGTATGGCTCTCCTTTGGCCCTGTCATTGCTGGCACTCACTCATATCGGATCATGGCGAATCATGAGAGATGGCGAGGAAGGGAAACTTAAAGAGAGGAATATAGGTACTGTCTTCTGTGGAAATTATTATTATTTTTGTCAAATGACACTCAGTTAATTAGTGTGTCTATGCAATTACTTCCTCCTTTTAGTCGGGAAAAAAAAAAAAAAAAATATATATATATTATATGTATTCCTTCTGATTTATTATAACGATTGTGTGGAATTTCTTAGCTGAACCTTTAAAAATTGAGGAACATCAAAGATAAAGAAGGAAGACTTTTATTAGCAAATTGTTTCACCACAATGTTGATTAATGTTGACGCTGTCGTTGGCGGAATGTTGAAACATACGTCGTGGACACGTCGCATCACAGTTTCCCGTTAGATTAGCGAAATTAAACGACGTTAGGACTGTTTACCGGTTGAATCGGTAAACTTCCTCCTCGTTTAGATGATGTATCGACCCTTAGACGTGGTTCGAATCCGACGTAAAGCCGTAAGTCCCCCTCCGTCACATGACCTTTGCTGTTGAGAAGGAGGTTAAGTAACTCCAGCAAACATTACTGAAACGCGGTTAGGATTTCTGTTTAAATTTCAACATTTAAATACAGAATAAATGTAAAGTTACTTTATTATTAATTAATAATAATAATAATATAATAATAATAATAATAATAATGTATTTTGTATGAATGTTAATCACCACTGAAATTGTTGATAACGATAACAAAATTTGCATATCATTTATTTGAAACCTAAAAATTCTTGCTTGATAAGCGCTACTAATCTCTATTTAATATTTTCATATCTTTTCTCATGAATGCAAGATACGTTCGTATCAGGACAAGTCTGTATATATATATATATATATATATATATATATATATATATATATATATATATGATGGTTAACCAAGGGAATATATACTGACTGGTAGAAACTAAATTTCAGGTTAGATCAATTTAAATCATAAGTTGAAAATTCTGTTTCATTCGGATCTCTCTTATATCTTCCCGTATATAAAATTTTAATTATTTACTAAACCAGATTTCCCCTCAGTTGTGCCAATGAGTAATGTACATTTGTGAAAAAATGTTCTCGTCTTCTCGAGCCCCCCCCCCCCCCCCAAAATGGAACCGAAAACAAATTGATTAACCATTAATTTTAAGTGTAATAATATATTTTGCACTTTTAACTGCCTTCTACAATTAAGGTTTATTTCATTATTATTGTGAACAAATTTTCAGATTTAATGAGGATTTTTGTTAAGGAACCTCAAGATTATATAGTACATACGATTTGTGCTTTCCTCGTAACGATACAACATTATCGTTAGATGAAAGCTTTGTAATTCAGTCATTATTTAAAACTTAAATCTTTATTTGAAGTCGTTCGTAGAAGAAAAAAGAAATTTCTCTCTATCTCTCTCTCTCTCTCTCTCTCTCTCTCTCTCTTTCTCTCTCTCTCTCTCTCTCTCTCTCTCTCTATCTCTCTCTCCACTGCTCTTTCTGACGAAGAAAAAAGGGGAAACTTCCGCATTTCAATGTTCCAGAAAGAAAGCATTTAAGTGAAAGAGTTGAATGTCCTTTCTCTAAAAAAAAGAAGAGTTAGGCTATGCAAAGAATGAAGCTTTCTTCTTCGCTTTTTTTCTTTTTCTTTTCCTTCTCGATGTTCTCCTCCTTGTTGCACTTGACTGATGTAGTCTCTGCACCAACGTCTCTTTCTCGCCTGTAGACAACTCAGTCATTGCCCTTTGAGGTCGTAGGATACATCCTTTCGTCCTTTCTTTCGCCTGTCTGTTTGGTCGCTTCCTCGAAAAGAAACTCACGTTAGGCTTACGAGAGTGTGATCCAGTTTAGAGGTGACTTTGAGCCGCGCGGGGGAAAATGTTGCCTTGGATTATTACTTTTCAAGAGATTGCCATTTATCACTTCTTGGTCATTACGTGAATACAGACCACTAAAAGACAGGTAAACGAGTCACTGTAAATACAGTTTTGAAGTAATAATTTCATCCGAAATACAGATCTATGAATACACACACAAATATTTTAATAATGCTTCAGTGAGTGCAACACCAAATTTAAATCCCCCCAATGCAAAAACGCCCTTCGAATGTTTTTCCTGTGAAGATTTAACGAAAGCCAATCTGCACTCTCTGTCCTCTATCACCTTCCAAGTCTTTGGGGCCTGCTACAAAAGACCTTCGATCATTTCCAAGTTCATAGGGTGCATTAAAACAGGTGCAGCAAAGTGCACAGAGGAGAAATAACTGTTTATGTGCTCAAGTAAACTCAGAAGTTCGAAGCCATATTTAGTATATATATATATATATATATATATATATATATATATATATATATATATATATAAAGTAGATTTAGAAGTGAAACAAAGTAGTGAATAGATATCGTTTCACCGGTTAGTACTCATAGTACAACTGCACATCAAAATGTTAAAATGTACACTTGGAAACTTTAGTGCAAATGCAAGATTTTTATCACTAATCGTGATCTGGTGTTGGGCAGGAATAAAGTTCCATTTGCAAAGCATTACAACCACAAGGTTTTTATTTGGAAGGGGGCGGGGGTTGCCCTCAACATTCATAAGGTCGAGGCTTTTGGGTGGTTGATCGGTGAATAGAGGTGTACTTTCGGATAATGACAACAGGGTTCGAACACGCTTACATAATTACAAAGGATGATAAATAGCGGATACTTTCATGAACTCTGACCTTTGGAGAAAGAAAGGATTAGGAAAAATAGTCTCACATTCTCCGAATTAAAGCATATATATATATATATTATATTATATATATATATATATATATATATATATATATATCCCCGCAAGGGGGTTCTAAGCTCGTGCTCTTGAGTGCTCTTTGTGCTCGTTTGTACGTGCTTGTTCCTGGAGGTTTCACGTGCGCCCTCCCGGCCCTAGCACCCAAGGATGATGGGGCTCGACCCTGCAGTCCTTGTCATCCTTGGTCTTTTTCCACTTCGACTGTCCCCTCCACCCTTTCTTTTTCCTCTGTCTTTCCTCTCACTTTTTCTTTGTTTTTCCGCTGAGATATGCCCTTTAAATAGAGGCGAATCGGTTCTTCCTAAAAAAAAAAAAAAAAAAAAAAAAAAAAAAAAAAAATATATATATGAGAGAGAGAGAGAGAGAGAGAGAGAGAGAGAGAGAGTCTGTGTGTGTGTGTGTTGTGTGTGTTATTGTCGTATATATACATTAAATAATGATAACTTGATAACTTGTACATTCAAAATACACTTAATTTACTAAAAAGGAATGATAAGATGTATAAAAGTAGAATTTTAAAATGTGGGCAAATGTTGTTGAAAGCGTAAAAGTGGAAATTCGAGCAAGGGCCTAAGGCTCATTTCCTTCCTTCGCTGCTCCAGATTGCCAAAATGAGTAAAGAGGTTTTGGGGAGAAGCGAGAATTTATCTCCCTCTGGGTAGATAAATTTTTGTCCTTAATAGGTTGCATCTTGGTTTCTCTAATGCAGATCACAACAGAATACATTTGGAGCAAGTACGTACGACAGGTTGGAATTATATGATAATTGTTAATCAGAGTATGAGCGTGCGAAAAGATTTATTATCGGTCGAATGCCAATGGATCACTTACAGTATTTTGCTAAAATTGCAACAGAATTCTTGGAACTATGATAAAAGTCGATCATACTGAATATTAAGCATTTCGTTCCTCTTTGGCGACGACCAGATCACATATTGATAGCAGTAAATTAATAGGCTTTTTACTCCATCCAAAAACTTTCAAAGTTGTATTATTCACTCGCGAAGTATCGCGTGATTGATACTCGGGTGTAGGCTTAGGAGTTAGGAGTGAATCTCATATCCATCAAGGGGTTGGAATAGAACTTTAACTCGTAAGGATTCCACTTTCCTTAATTACGTATTTGATCGCACTCTTAAGTAATTCATATTAATTTGCCAGTCTCTGTAAAACCAGGAAAGTTTGAAATGATTATGTGATGCAAATTAAATAACACATTTTTCATGTGAAAATGACTGTACAGTTTGGTTAATTCTTTTGTTAGAAAGTAGAGGAGAGTATCTGCGAGAGTTTTATTCAAGTAAGAAGCTAAGTGTATATGACGTGAACTAAATCTGCTATACTTTGGTTCCCTGTATACACGTCTTCTTCTTCTTCTTCTTCTTCTTCTTATTATTATTATTATTATGTTCAGAATGTATCATAATGACCGTGAAACTAATTATGAGAGAAATTAAAGCTATACTTTGACGCACTTCTGTTATTTAAGCGTAAAATCTTACAGTCTAACCCTTTGTTTCAAATCATCCACTTCACTAAATTTATTGTGGTTACCGCCAGACGATTTTATTCAGTCTCAGGGAAGACCTCCCCACAAGAAAAGGCTAGAGGTTGTTTGTCGAAGGGTGCATTCAAAGGATCAACTTTATGCTACTTTAGAATCTTAAAAAGAGAAAACATGATCGCAGTAATGCATCCTTCGATCAAAGAATGTTTATGAAGCTAACATACAAGTTCCGTCCACCGTCTCAATTTCATGCAGAAAAAATTAAATTAATTTAAACTTAATAAGCTAAGCAATTAATATCGTTTCCTATAACATTCCTATAAAAATATATTTATTTGATATCTCTCTCTCACACACACACACACACCACACACACATACACACACACACACATATTATATATATATATATTCCTTTAGCAACTTTAATAAACAGGTAAGAATTTTTATAAAAAGTCTGGAATGTGGAAGATAGAACAAAGAGAAATATTATTTTTTTTTTTACACATACGGTGAATGGCGTCAATGAGTTACGTGGGCTGAGTGAAGCTGACCCATATCCAGGTCATTGCATGTCTGACCCATATAGGCCTAAGCCTAACATCCCATCGGGCCTAGCAAAAAGCCCGAGGCAAACCCTAAGCCTAGGCCACGCACTTCGAAGGGAAATCACAGATTTAAGAAAGCAACTTAGATACGCGAAGCAGAGGTTTTGCCAAAGAAATAATTTGCAATGGCGACGAACAGACACGTTTCCTAGAAAAGAAGAAGAAAAAAGAAAAAAATATAAAAACTCCAAAACGTACATCTTGTTTAGGCTTAAATTTGGAATTCTTTGAAAGTTAGGCTAAAATATAGTTTTATTTATTTACGTTTTATAATCATTTATAGTTTGAGTTATCAGTTAGTACTTTTCTATTTTGACGATAGTAATTCAAAATTTAAATACATGTATCTCTCTCTCTCTCTCTCTCTCTCTCTCTTTATATATATATACACGCACCTTGTTCCTTAAATGAGCTAACAGATGTTTATATAATAATATTTAATGCAGAAATGTATCTTTAAAACTGAAAAGACAAAACGGATCCACTCGAAGTTTCAGGTTTCATACTCAGATTCATATTCACCAAAACACACACACACACACACACACACACACACATATATATATGTGTGTGTGTGTGTGTGCGTGCGTGTGTGTGATATTTAATCTTTCCATTTGAGCTGTTCTTATATAGTGAAAAAATTAGAAATAGGTCTGTTGCTTGAACTATTCCCGTGTGCTTAATAGTCTTGCATATGGGACATGATGTATGTACTGTATGTTCTACTTATGCGTGTATTGTTGGAAATATGATAACCTATTTCTTAATACGTCTTTCTCTTTGTCATGCAGCTGTATGCATTATTGACATGCAAGCTTACGCAGACGCTCGAAACTAGCTGTTTTTTTAAAAGTAATTTCGAAAGTAAGAGTAAATTTATACTTGTGCGTAATTTCGAAGACCTTTTCTCCCTCCTTCATCCGAGATTATTGAAGCAGACTGACTGTTCCTTCATTTTAATGAGCACTGCGCTACACTGTCACGATCAAGAAGGCTATTTTAAACTTTTACAAGCCAAACATCGCGATTCAAAATTCCTTATCAGTTTATGTACATAATTAGTGATAGAAAAATCATGTACGATATGATATGTAGTTATCTGCACACCCATAAGAAGGGGCGGAGGCATTTTCCTGCTATACGTAGTCCTACTTAAGCGGTCTTTTCATCTTTGACTAAAAAAAAAAATCTTATAAAAATCTGAATTCTCTCTTGAGAGTAGCGTGGGACAAAGAAACAGCTTCGTGCGTGAGGACTTACAAGTGTATGTGAAAGAGAGAGAAAGAGAGAGAGACAGACAGACAGAAAGAGAGAGAGAGAGAGAGGAGAGAGAGAGAGATTTTAATATTTTTACAATTTCTTAATTCATGTTATTCAGTAATTTAGAATACAAATTTTAGTCATTATCTTAAAATCAGACGTTCATAACTTCTACAGACAAAATACTGTGAATGTGTTGAGTGGCCTTTTAGTAATTTTATACAATGCTCCATTTTACCCACGAAATGCCACTGTGGGATGCTTTGGGTACGTCGCTCTCTGTCGCAGTGATGCCTCTGCAATGTAGCTTTACGGTACTGAATGTCAATGAAGATCTGTAATACTTTTCCATGCTTTTTTTAATGAAATAAATATCAAGTTTGCTGGAATATTCTGGGCTTATACTGCTTCTCCCACGGCTTACACACACACACACACACACACACACACATATATATACACGGTTAGGGTTTATTATTTAGTAAGTAAAATTGCCAGCATGAGGGCTGAAAACTATTAAAACTAATAAGGTCTGTGATGTATTTACGGCAAGAAAAGGTTTCCCTGTTGTGAGCTTGTGTTGATAATTTCTCAAGTTACAAAATAAAAATTAACACTGTATAAGCCTCGGCTCTGAGTCCCAAGTAAAAAGTATAGGAACCCTCATCAAATTATCGATTACGTGCGTACATACATAAGAAAAGTGTATATTTTTTTGCGATTAAAGGGTTCACTGTAAACATTCCTTGAGAGAGTTTCAAATAACGTCTTTTAATGTTTTCTTAATCGTCAAGAAGGAAATTCTTCCCAGGAAAATCCCACTTTGATGTAAGAACCGAGCGTGTCCTATGGCATAACATCAAAAATGCGGACGGCTAAACGTTAGGCTTATTTAACTCGTTCTGAGAGAACCGTCAGCCATGAAGCTAGGCTTAAACATGCACAGGTTGGTCTACTCTTTGCATCTCATTAACCATTTGGAAAAAGTTTTGTTTGTTTTTATTTTAAGTTCGAATAATACATGGTTGTTTTCGTCTTTGAATGAGTTACGTATTATTTATTATAAAAAGGTTATTTTGCGCAAATATTAACAAAATTGCACCGTCGTACATCAGGCAGCTGCATCTATATGGCGGAAAGTCATGTGAGTTGTGAGCTGCCAACTCTATGCTGGGCCTAAAGGGTTGAGTCCTTTCAAAAACTTTCGAAAACTTTCTTTTCTTTTCGATCGTAACTAGTACTATAAAATTATGCACTATCCTAAATATTTTTTTATTCATGAAACAAGTTTTATATTCACTTACTTCAAAGAATAAAAGAACAGTTCAGAATAGGTAGAACGTTCTTTAAATATAATTGTAATTGAGCTGCAAAGATAGGAAAAACTTTTGGCGTTTTTGTATATTCAATTTCGTTCAAATCTTTTGATTCCATTCCATAAAAAAATTATCTGAAAGGTGACTTGCATTTATTTCCTTAGGACAAATTCTCCGAGGAATTTTAGTTTGTGAAATTTTATTTTCATTAAAAAATAATTCCTTCTACGCTCTCCCAAACACGCACATACGCGTATACGCATAAAAGGTTTACACGGCTGACCCATATATATTTATACGCACAGCTCTCGAAATCTGCTCAGGTATTGTTACCACGTAATTTTTTAAAAATAAGTTGCCAAGTTTACCGCAACTTCACTCGATTTTACTTGAATTATTTAACTTTTGTTTCTGTCTCTTTGATTCTCTTTAATAATTTAGGTAGACATTTCTCCTTTTAATCAATCGTTTGAATAAATAAGTAAATAACTTTGTTATTTATAAGAAGGCACACGCTATATACTCCTTAAGTATGTTAAATAATTCCGCATAATTGGTACGATTACGAACTTTGTATACAAATATAAAATGTATTCAAGTTTCTTAATCACTCTTTATTATTTAACAAAACATTTTGATGCGTATTTCATGCTTTAAGTTTTGCACTTTTTAACTGACATTTATTTAATTTCGGTTTTGATCTTCTCTTTATTTATGCGAAACGCGATAACAAAATAATTTTAATAAAACGCCAAAAGTTAAATCAAAGCCGCCATCTTTTCTTCATTTGCGTCACATTTTTTATTTATGAAAAATACTCGTAAATGGCAGATGGAGGCCTTAAAGTTGAATCGTTCATTTAGTTTCTATGGCATTGGAAAGAAAGTACATTGTATATATATTATATATATATAATATATATATATATATATATACACAGTATATAATACCTTACCAGGATTCAAATCTAACACCTCTTGAGTAGAATGTGAGGGCGCTAGCCAGTACGATACGAAGGGATAAGAGTTCATATAATCTGAGTATTTCATCGTGCAAGGAAACACGTAACGCTCTCGCGCCCAGAGGCATTTTACGTATTAACTTTACAATTTTTTAAAAATATTTAGCTAAATAAAATTATGTAGCGTTGTGGCCAGCACCTTCACCTTCTACTACTCAAGAGGTGGGGGGTTCGAATCCTGATACGATAATTTTGCATCATGCAAAATCGTGCTTGTTCATACATGATATTCCATATATATATATATATATATATATATATATATATATATATATACAGGGTGTAACAAAAGTCCGTTCTCGTAGGGAAATGAGATATAACAGAATTAGTGCGGAAACACTTCAAAACGTAACCGACAGCTTACGAAGACGAATAGAAATGTGTGAACGGCTACAAGGAATGCAATTTGAGCATGTACAGTACTGGATTAATTGGTAAATTGATTGTACTGTTTGTAATGTATAGTTAAAACTATTTTCTCGTTCAATTCTGTTATATCTTATTTCCCTATGAGAACGGACTTTTGTTACATCCTGTATATATATATATATATAGACTATATATATATGATACACACAGACCGTGCATGGAACAAGGAACGCTTCTGGGAAAATTAAGTCCACTATAGTCCGAATAAGTAATGGTAAATGACAAACCACTATATATTTTTTTTTCATGATGTTAGCCCGACGTGGGCAACGGGTCACTCGGAAAGAGACCCCGAAAACATAGCTTCCCTCACCAACTATATACAAAGCGGATAGGATCCAGCTTTAGGACAGGATCTAGGGGTTACAGCTACATCTTCCCTACTATATACAGAATCTCAATATAAGCAAAAGACTCGTTGCATTCGCGTCGGATTGAATATATCAAAGAAAAAGGGGTAACTATTGTATTTTTAGCCAAAAACCAAAACTTAAACCTCAACTGGCAAAATTGAGCGTCCACTTTCAAGGCACATAACATGTCCGTTTCATGATGGGATTTAATTTTCGCAGAAGAGTTCCTTGTTCCATACACGGTCTGTGTGTATCATGAAAAAACCTCAGGGGACCATTCTGAGTTCAATCCCACATATATATATATATATATATATTATATATATATATATATATATACTGGCCCAGCTGCGGTGGGACAGGGTGCCCATGAAAACGAGGATGGAAAATACCCTTAAAATACGAGGCCCACAGCTTTTTAATGCCTTACCAAAAGAAGTGAGGAACCTCCAGCACACCGACCTGAATAACTTCAAGAATCTGCTGGACAGATTCCTGTGCAAAGTCCCTGACCAGCCATGCGTAGTTGACTACGAGGGCAGGAGGGGGATCAGACAGCAATTCCCTCATTCACCAGATCCCGTAAATGAGGTGGGATGCTGCAGAGGAGTCGACCGCAGGTCGATCCTGAACCGCCGTTCAAACTCACATAAAAGAAGGAGAAAGAAGAAAATTATATATATATATATATATATATATATATATATATATATATATATATATATATATATATATATATATATTAAAGGCCCGACAAGAAACCTCAACACTGAAGGAAAATAGCTTGGTTGTCAGGGGGCCAAGACTTTTTAACCAGTTTCCAAAGGACCTCAGAAATGTTACAGGGGTCAAAGTTGAAGTCTTCAAGAGAAGACTAGATGCCTGGCTCAGGACGGTACCAGATGAGCCGGGTGTACCTGGCTATGTGCGATGGAAAGTGCAAGAGAGCAACTCGCTCCTCCACCAAGCAAGGCCTACTAGAGGCGGGACCACCAGCTTGATCTTCGTGTAAAGAGAGACCAACACACGGAACCTAAACGAGGTTAAAATATATATATTATATATACTATACACAGACTTTGCTAAAGCGTTTGACAAGTGTGACCATGGAATCATAATACATAAACTGAAATATATGGGAATAACAGGAAAAGTAGGGAAATGGATACATAATTTCCTTAGTGAGCGGCAGCAAGTCGTTACAGTATAAGGCGTATCTTCATCAGAATCAGAGGTCTCAGCTCAGTACCAAAAGGAACAGTATTAGCTCCACTACTCTTCATAATCATGCTAACTGACATAGATGAGGACGTTACCAGAGACAGCAGAGTAACCCCCTTTGCGGATGACACAAAGATTAGTAGAAAAATAAGAAACCCAGAAGATATAGAATCTCTACAAACCGACATAAACAGAATCTACAAGTGGGCGGAAGACAAAAATGTGAAGTTTAACACCGAGAAATTTCAGCTGTTATGGTACGGAAAAAAGAGAAGACCTAAAATCCATGGAATATTATACCCCAAATGGTCAGGAAATTCAAAGAAATTCTAGAGCAAAAGATTTAGGGGGTTGTAATGACAGATGATGTGAAATTTGAAACACAAAATAAGATAGCAGTAAACAGAGCAAAGAGAATAACGGGACAGGTATTGAGAACCTTTAAACGAAGGGATAGGAATGTAATGATTCCTCTACTGAAAACACTGATCATACCCAAATTGGAATACTGCTCGGTTCTAACATCCCCATATAAAAAAGAAGACATTCGACTGCTGGAAGGGATCCAGAGAAGCTTCACAGCCAAGATCAATGGGTGCAAAGAACTAAATTACTGGGAAAGGTTACGCGAACAAGACCTATATTCACTGGAAAGGAGAAGAGACACACACCATTATTTACACTTGGAAAATAATGGAGAAACTAGTCCCTAATCTTACTCTGAACCCTATAATTACCCAAACAACGGTGGAAAGTAGAAACGGTAGACTGTGTCGTATTCCCAAATTAAAGGCGAGACAGGGAACATCCTTAACCCTGAAAGAAAATAGTTTTGTGGTGAGAGGACCAAAACTGTTTAATCAGCTGCCCAAAGACCTAAGAAACACGAAGGGAGTTGCAGTGGACATCTTCAAAAGAAGATTAGACGCCTGGCTCAGAACAATCCCCGATGAGCCGGGCGTACCTGGCTATGTGAGGTGGAGAGCACAAGAAACCAACTCACTACTTCACCAGGTCAACTCGAGAGGAGGAGCGACAAGCTTGACCTTCGCGAAATGAGGAATCATCGCGCGGAACTTTTGTAAGGTTATAAGGTAAGGTGTATATATATATATATAATGAAATAACGGAAATTAAAACTGGTTTATAAGATTTGTTTTGGAATTATGAAGGCGAACTTTATTATTATTAAAATTAAAAGCTGGCAATAGTTACACAAATGAGAGGAAAATAGATACACAAATATACATATTCATTACCTGATAAAAGTGCCCACACCCGTTCGATGCCCAAACATTTTGTTACCTTAGTTTGCATTTTAAACTTAAGTTTGGGTTTAAAATTGTTTTCAAACTTTGTTTGTTGAAGAATTATTCGAACGAAAGAAAACGTCGTCAAATCAACGAATCTGAAATGTACATCTTAAGAATTCCGCAAAGACGATTTTTTGGAGTTTCTTTTAAAACGATTTTATTTTCATCCGATTTTCACGAAACTTTCGAGGATCAAATATATCCATCGAACTTTTTGCCCCATTCCCCTTTTCGGAGTGATTCCATTTTCTATGACTTCAGGGGGAACTCAGGAACGTTAATCGCTCAAGGATCCTTAAGAACTAAATACTGTAACGAAACTCAAATACAGGTTTTCATAAACTCTTCGACTTTCCATCAATGACGTCAACGTTTACATTTCGTATTTTTTCCCGACTTAAAATCCTTGACTCAAAATCACACTTATTTTAAGATGGAAAAACTTTGTGTTCAAATTAAGAGGCATATTTCCAATAAGAACAGTAAGAATAAGAGTAATTTTTTGTAACAAAAGAATAAAGGACAGTTTTTAATAAAGAGGCTTCCACTTTTAAATCATAAAATTGGCTTATTTGTATACTTTCTTAAAAACAGAGTGACATAACGAGTAGGTCAACATCGAAAACAATTGTGCATTCTCTCGCAAATGATATATATATATATATATATATATATATATATATATATAGAGAGAGAGAGAGAGAGAGAGAGAGAGAGAGAGAGTTTTGTTATTTGCTTTATTCTGATTGTGTAAAAGTAAAAGAATTTTTGGATAAGTAAAATGGAAGTTGGAACACTTTGTACAAAAAACAGCCTTTTTAGTTTTACGTTCTTTGTTTGCGTCATAATAATATTTGTGGTTCTTCGAATACTTATTGTCACGCTACTGTGAAACTACACTGTAAATCACACTGTAAACCACACTGTACGAGGGGCGAACTCGCCATATTGATAAATTTGCGGTTGTTCCACGAATGAATAGTTCAACGGTCCCCCCCTCCATCCACAGACACTTATTATGGCCAAATACCCCCCTCGTACACTCAAAATGTAGTTATTTTCAATGCGTGTATTTGCGCTATGTTCCTTTGGTGCACAATAGTCACATAGTTTAAACGTATCTATCACAAAACTGGTTTGGCGAGTTCGCCCCTCGTTCTCGCGACGCCTCATATATATATATATATATATATATATATATATATATATATATGTTACAGGAAAAACATATAATCGAGGTATTGTATACAATTCCTAGGCATTGTGTAAAATGCCTACAAGTTTTAGGCAAAGTATGAAATATAAAGATTTTTTATACTTTTCCTAGGTATTCTAGGTATTCTATTGAATGCCCGATTAGGTTAATTGAATGCCAGGTTAGATCAACTGTACGCCCTTGACGATTGGTTAGGTTAATCCATGATATTTTCGTGGGAGAAAAGTCTTTAAGGATTTTATACATACAACTATTTAGTTAATAACCTCATACAGATAAGTGTTCAAATGATGAAACAAATCAAACAAAAAGTCTATACGAATTTTATTCATACAAATATTTTGTTAAATTGTAATTTAATCTTCAAAGAGTCCTCCATTCGCTATGATACATTTATGGATTCTCTCTTTGAAAATCTTCATTGTTCTTCTGAACATACTGAGTGGGATCCTTTTCAGTTTTTCAGCTATTCTGCGGCCAAGGGCATTCACACTGGAATAGATGAAACCAGGAGTGTAGAGTTTGTCCCGCAAATAAGCCCAAAGCCACAAAATCACATGGGGTTAAATCAGATGATGTGGCTGGCCACTCGATGGGACATCGCCGCCCAAACCATCTTCCTCCAACGTTCGTATCCAGAATCTCACGGGCAGCTGCAGAGTAATGTGACGGCGCTCCATCATGTTGATAAAACCAATTCCTGACAACGCCATTCGTAAACTGTAGCAAAACTTTGTCTCTCAATAGCTGGCAATAGCGTTTTCCATCCATCGTATCTCTCGATATGGCAAAGGAAACGAGTCCTGATAACCAATGCACGCTCAAACTGTTAGTGTAGCCGTTTTAACGGGTTTACCCAATCGTATTTTGGGATTTTTTAAGCCCAGTAGTCAACGTTGTGTTTGTTTCCTTTACTCGTTAAACCGAAGACACATTCATCTGAAAATCTGATCTTTCGACGAAATCTGGATCACTGTTGAACTTTTGTGTCATTGTTTCAGCAAACTGCAGCCGTCTATCAGAATCATCGTCGTATAAGAGCTGAGAGTAAGTGAATTTGTAATCATGGTATCCCTGCGATTTCAATATTTTTGCTACTGAAAATTTGGAAATACCCAATTCCTGTGCGACTTTTCTCGTTGAAGTTGTTGGGTCGATTTGAAAACTGGCGAGGACATTTTCTTTGTTGTCTCCTGTCGCCGTTACTGGCCTTCGGCTTCTTGAACGATCTTCTATCAGGTTCCCTGTTTCCAAAAGGTTGAGCTTCCAGTATCGAAAAGTGGTCGCATTTTGTAGTGGTTTATTATATTTTTCTTGAGATAAACGCAAACTTTCTTCACAGTTATTATAAGAAATAGCCCACGATATAAAATACACTTTTTCTTCATTGCTGTGTTTCATCCTTACTGACATGACGCTGACTTGGGCTAGGGCCTATGACCTTCCTGTTCTAGCTTAGGGTCATTCCTGGCCTTGTGTAGTTGCTTTGAAAAGTATCGCATACACTGCAGTGATATCATTGGAATTTATTTATTATTAACAAATTATTTTCATGTATAAAATAGTTAAAGACTTTTCTCCCACCCTTTATATATACTGGGGAGTTATTCCTCTTCTGAGGTAGTCTTTTTTAAGCTTTATTCTGTTTTGAGTTTACAAATAAAGTTTATTTCCGTGTGAGTCTACAGATATATAAAGATATACAGAAATAGCCGACACATTTTAAATTCATGTAAACTCCTAAATAATGCTAATTAATTTTTTCTTTCTATGCAGATTATAAAGGACTCCCTGTAAGATTTACTAATATGGTAGAATGGACATATATCGAAAGAGCAAAGATTCTGGAACTGTACTTCAAGTTCGGTTCAATAATTCAGGCTCAAAGAGACTTTAAAAGAATTTACAATGTTAACAGATGTCCCACCAGGAATACAAGACTCTCATATGCCAAAAGAATGTGAAACTGCCAGTGCACAAGCCATGCCTCCTCCAGGACGACCCCGAAGGATTCGGATCCTGACCATATTGCAGTTGCGCGTGAAGCTCTTCAGCATGAAGCTGTCCACGCCGTTCAACGAGAAAACTGTCAAAGGCATTGAACATAAAGAGAACATCCCTTCGGACCATGCTGACGGATGATTTGCGCATGTTTTTCTACAAAATTCAAGTGGTTCAAGAACCTAATGAAGTTAATAGATGAAACAGGATGGAATTTTGTAAAACATTTCTTCGCATGTGCGAGGAGAGTGACAGGTTTACCTAAAAACTAATCATGTCAAATGAAGCCCATTTTGAGACATAGGATTTGATGATCAAACCTGGTTCCAACAGGACGAAGCAACTGCCCATACTGCTCTTGCGTCAACATCACTCCTGAAGGACCCGTTCCCACAGAATCTCATTTCACGATTTGGAGTTGTTTCATGGCCAGTCAGAAGCCCGGACGTAACTGCGCCCTATTTCTTCTTGAGGGGATACCTTAAATCAACAGTTTACCAGACAGGACCAAGGACCAAGGACTATTCAAGACTTACGTAGGTAAATTGAACTAGAAATCGCCAATATTCTACTTGAAACTTTAAGGAAGGTGATGCAAAACACAATTGTCCGTATACGTGAATGCATACACGAAAATGGTGGACACTTAAAAGGCGTTGTTTTCAAGACTTAGGTCCTGAAACTGTAGTTTCGTATGATATGCAAATATTCTCATTTTCTGTTAAAAGTCTCTTTTTACATTAAATATAAATGTATCACGTATTTCCTGCCCACCTTAAAAAACAACTATCATTTTCAATAATTATTATTTTCTAAGTTTTATTTCGTTTTAAACTTATATGTAAAGTTTTATTCCATGTTTCAGTCTACACTCTACACTCACACACACACACACACACACATATATATATATATAAAACAATTATTACCTGTAATTGGGATAAACTGGGTTGATTGAGTTCAAATTAACAACAACATAGATTGTTGTTAATTTTTGAGTGGCGAAATTTACTAAAAAAGGAGACGAGGAAACTGTGATGAAAAAATAGATAAAAATAGAGGCCTGTATGAGGAAGGTTTGCGATTGCGGATACTTGTGGTTTTTGGTCCAGTTTGTGTAGAACAAGCCTAAGGTAGTATGAATGTGATTGTGATTATGAACAACGTCATTCCGACTCTAAAAGCACACTGCGTGGCTGAGGGAAAATAAAGATACTCGCGTTTCCTAAAAGAAGTGTTTTATTAATTTTGGCTTTGTAATTTACGAATGTTGGCCTTTAATTTATTGTTAATTTAACCTACGAGAGAGAGAGAGAGAGGAGAGAGAGAGAGGAGAGAGAGGAATGTACTTACATAACTGTTACTACGTTATCCAGTCTTTAATTTATATAATTTTTTACTGAAATCTATCACATCTTCTGTCTATGCCAAAAGGAAGGAATCTGGTTGTTGGTATCAAAACGCCCCGCAAAAAAGGCACTCAGTCCAAACTGTTATACATTCTCTTATTGGTTAAAAGAAAAGGCCTCACTGTAAGCGTTTACACGATTGGTTACCTTTTAAAAGGGCCAAAACTCTCTCTCGTCTTTATTTTGAAATAAAAAATCGTTATAGGCAGTGATCAATTTTAAAACCCTTCAATCAACAATCAAATTAATTAACAAATCATTAAAATCATTATTAAATTTCATTTAATTAAAAATCATATTAAAAGAGAAGAAACGGAAACAACCGTGGAAAAGGGAACATTTTAACGAACTCCGTACATGACATTTTATACCATTGCATAACAATTTTTTTTTTCACTCTTTGCAAACATGTGTATCAAACAATATTTTAAATGAATAAAGCAAAATTTCTGTTTGAAAAGCTGCTACAATAAATTAGGAATAAATTTTCCTTTAACCTTCGTTACAATAAAGTTGACTATTTCACATTCTATTCCAGCAATTTCTCATTAAGAACCGCTTTACATTCGAAAATATCATTTATGATTACTATCAGCGGAAAAATGAAAAAAATTCAAAACATACTGACCAGAGCACAGATACTACAATCAAAAGAACATAAATTTTAGCACAATTTAGAATATATATATATATATATATATATATATATGATACAAATCCACAAGGAAAAAGAAAAATGATTCCAAGACCTTTCGTGTATTCAGAATTACACTTCGTCAGGGAATACACGAAAGGCCTTGGAATCATTTTTCTTTTTCCTTGGGGGTTTGCATCATTCATTCATTTCACGTGTTTAATTTTGAAATTCATCCCATATATATATATACAGTATATATAACATAAATTGCCTGAAGTGTCACTTCACTGCTTGCTTTCAGAGAACACTTTATCATATCAAATTGTCGCATATCATCTTTGCAACATCTTCCACGGTGAAGAATTCTCTCCTGCTGCGCAAAACATGCCTCTGGCTGTAAATGATTTCACAATTAATTTACGGCGCACTCGTATGGACAGTAATGTGAGAAATGCTCCGTTCAACACTGGGTTGCGCTACCTCAGGATTTCGGTGCTTAACCACTGTCTTACGATGAGGGACCATTTCTATCGTAAGTTCACCAGGAGGAGGCAGTAGTATGGGCGAAAAATGGGAGAGTGCAGGAATGTTGCAATGCGAAGTAGTATGGGGGAAAAATGGGAGAGTGCAGGAATGTTGCAATGCGTAGTAGGATGGGCGCAAAATGGGAGCGTGCAGGAATGTTGCAATGCAATGGTGATCAATATGTTGCAATGACTATGCAACAAAGGGGGTTACGCAATGAAGGGAAGGGGGTTATGCAACAAATCAATGCTGCAAAGGGGGAGGGAGGGGCTTCGGGGGGAGAAGGGAGGATTACCTCCCCCCAAGGGGTAGCCTTGGCCTAAGAGAGGGAGAGAAAGGAGAAGGAGGAGGTCTTTGGGGGAGGAGGTGGGATGTCCTCAACCCCCAAAGGGAAACCTAACCTAAGCCTTAACCTAAGAAGGAGAGAGGTGTTCGCCTGGCTCCAGCCAGACGCATAATGAGAGTTCATCTGAGCGCCCGCTGTCTTATAAGGTGTAAATCCGCCAGTTGGCTTAGAAGGCGTAAATGGCTTGTTCAGGTGTACATTATTAGGGTTGAGTTGCCAAATTGCGCTATTTATTTAATTAAAGCATATATTATTGACAGTTGGCTTAGAAATCCGTCAGTCGGTTTATAAGGCTTAATCTGGCGTAAATGGCTTGTTCAGGTGTACATTATTAGGGTTGAGTTGCCAGATAGCGCTATTTATTTAATTAATGCATATATTCTTGACGGTTGGCTCAGAAATCCGTCAGTCGGTTTAGAAGACGTAACCAGTCATTTGGTATACATATAATTAAATAATATATCGTTTATATATACAACCAAAAGAATCAAATAAAACACCATTACATCATTCTCTTTAGTTAGACGAATTATTGGAATCCATTTCATGAAATATATAGAAAATAAATATACAATCCTATACAAACGATGGAATATATATGATAAAAAAATAGTATAAGAACTATGAACGAGGAATATATATATATATATATTATATATATATATATATATATATATATATAATAAAAAATAAAATAAAAATAATATAATACAAAATGATTGAGTATAACCATCAACATAACAGTACAGGAGAAATATATATACCTCACAACCTTACAAAGGTTTCGCGTGATGATCTCTCATTTCGCGAAGGTCAAGCTTGTCGCCCCTCCTCTCGAATTGGCCTGGTGAAGTAGTGAGTTTGATTCTTGCGCTCTCCACCTCACATAGCCAGGTACGCCCGGCTCATCGGGGATTGTTCTGATCCAGGCATCTAGTCTTCTTTTGAAGATTTCCACTGCAACTCCCTTGTGTTTCTTAGGTCTTTGGGCAACTGATTAAACAGTTTTGGTCCTCTCACTACAAAACTATTTTCTTTCAGGGTTAAGGATGTGCCCTGTCTCGCCTTCAATTTGAGAATACGGCACAGTCTGCCGTTTCTACTGTCCACCGTTGTTTGGGGAGTTATAGGGTTCAGAGTAAGATTAGGGACTAGTTTCTCCATTATTTTCCAAGTGTAAATAATGGTGTATCTCTCTCTTCTCCTTTCTAGTGAGTATAGGTCTAGTTCGCGTAACCTTTCTCAGTAATTTAGTTCTTTGCACCCATTGATCTTGGCTGTGAAGCTTCTCTGGATCCCTTCCAGCTGTCTAATGTCTTCTTTTTTATATGGGGATGTTAGGACCGAGCAGTATTCCAATTTCGGTATTATCAGGGTTTTCAGTAGAAGAATCATTACATTCCTATCCCTTCGTTTAAAGGTTCTCAATATCTGTCCCGTTATTCTCTTTGCTCTGTTTACTGCTATCTTATTTTGTGTCTCAAATTTCGCATCATCTGTCATTACAACCCCTAAATCTTTTGCTCTAGGATTTCTCTGAATTTCCTGTCCATTTGGGGTATAATATTCCATGGATTTTAGGTCTTCTCTTTTTCCGTACCGTAATAGCTGAAATTTCTCGGTGTTAAACTTCATATTGTTGTCTTCCGTCCACTTGTAGATTCTGTTTATGTCGGTTTGTAGGGATCTTATGTCTTCTAGGTTTCTTATTTTTCTACTGATCTTTGTGTCATCCGCAAAAGATGTTACTGTGCTGTCTCTGGTAACTTCCTCATCTATGTCAGTTAGCATGATTATGAAGAGTAGTGGAGCTAATACTGTTCCTTTTGGTACTGAGCTGAAGACCTCTGATTCTGATGAAGATACTCCTTGTACTGTAACGACTTGCTGCCGCTCACTAAGGAAATTATATATCCATTTCCCTACTTTTCCTGTTATTCCCATATATTTCAGTTTATGTATTATGATTCCATGGTCACATTTGTCAAACGCTTTAGCAAAGTCTGTGTATATTACATCATAGTTTTCATTACTTTCCAGTGAATCAATAATGTTGTTGTAGTGTTCCATTAGCTGTGATAGGCATGATCTGCCTGACCGAAACCCGTGTTGGTTATCATTGAATTTTTTCTGCGTTTCTAAAAAGTCATAGATTTTCTGTCTAACTATTCTTTCAAATATTTTAGTGAGATGGGATGTAAGCGTTACTGGCCTATAGTTTTTGGCCTCGGATCGATCTCCTCCTTTATATATTGGAACTATGTTCGCGCTCTTCAGGATGCCCGATATTTCTCCCGTGTCTAGTGATCGTCTCCATATTCAGTATAGGGGCTCAGCAATTGCATTCTTGCAGTTTTTGATCAGTGTGGCATTCCATTTATGCGGTCCTGCCGCTGAGTGTGTTTTTAGTTTCCCTATGGCTTGTGTAATATCATCCGTCGTAAAGTCGAAATCCGTTATACTTTCCCCTTGTGGTTCTTCAAAGAACGCGTTTCTATCGCATATCAATTTGTCAGTTTTTGGGATACTGAAAGATGATTCGTACTGAGCTCTTAATATTTCAGATACTTCTGTTAGATCATCCGATAAAGCACTGTTCTCATTTTTTAAAGGTCCGATAGTCGCATGGTTTTTCGACTTTCTTTTTGCAAAATTATAGAAGTACTTTGAGTTAGCCTTTATCGCTTCTATAGCGTCGTCTTCTTCTTTTTCTGTATGCTTCTCGATTAGTTCCTGTATGAAGACATCGATACTTTGCAGTTTATCATTTAATATTTTTCTGATGTTGTTATCTTTACAATTACTTAGTTTTGCAGTCACTCTTTTTCTCTTTCGAAACTGTGCTCTCTTTTGTCTTTCGAACCTGCTTCTCTTTCCTCTTTGTTGTATCTTTGGGACATGTTTTTCCACAATTTCTAACGTCTTCTCCTCTAACGTCATTAGCATCTCCTCCGTTGTCTTATCCTCGAAAATGGTTTTGCAATCTATTACTTCCATGCTGGCTGTCACATCTTCCCAGTTTATAGTTTTGGAGTGAAAATTAAAAATTTCGAATTTACTTTTTTCTGTTGTGCGTGTTCTTTTCTTTCCTCTTGTCTTTATATTCGTTGTTATTTCAATGATGTTGTGGTCCGATATCATAGTTGGGGATATTTCTACCTTCTCAATTAGATTACTGTTGTTTGTGAATACCAAATCTAGGCAGTTGTTTTTTCTTGTTTTCTGTTATTTCTTGCGTTAACATAAATTCATCAGCTAGAGCTAGTAGCATTTTCACCTCCTCCTGGTCTTCTCGTGTGCCCGCCTTGTCCTGGTGTATACATATATTTTTTTCTATCCTTTTATATTTCATGAATGGGAAATTAAAATCTCCACAGAGAAAAATATTTGGGGTTGGAGAGTGTAGATCTTTTACCAGGTTTCTTACCTCTGTAATGGAATCTGAAAATTTTGAGGTTGGCGTGTTTGGGGGTCTGTACATTACAATTAGTACCAAATTTAATTTTTCAATTTTTGCTGCTACACATTCTACGTAGTTGTTTGAGGTACTTATAGCCATTTCTGCTATGTGCCTTTCGGGTGTGTAAATAGAACATCCTCCTTTACGTCTCACTGTTCTTTCGGCTCGGAGGATGTTATAGTTGTCAATTTGTATTTCTTTTTTGTCAATACAGGACTCACAGTTTTCACAGTTCGTCTGGCAGTCTTTTAGATGAGTTTCCGTGAGGCATGCAAAGTCTGCTCCGGCTTCTTGCACGAGTCCTTTCAGGTATACAACTTTGTTCGTGGAATGGTTTGATTTAAGGTCCTGTATGTTGGCTAGGATTATTTTTATTTTTATTTTTCCAATTTGTTTTCCAATGGGGGTGCCGGTTTCGTTGCCTTGTGGTCCTCCGAGAATTTATCTCTTTATCTTTTTCGTACCTGTTGTCCCGATAGCGCATGAAGTGCCTTTGTTCGTACCTTCCGTCCGGCTCTCGGATTCCTATATTTATATTTGTCAGCTGGTTTTTTAATTGCTGGATAGTTTTAGCAGCTGAAATGTGTTGGATGCGTCTAAAAAATTGGCACTCTTCTTTGATGTTTGTTTTTTCTGTTCGCTCGTTGCGTTCCTTTGAGGGTGGTGGTATCTGCATTTTTTTCCGTATTTGCAACTCCCATATCTTGCATAAGTGTTGCAGACCGTAAGATGGTGGAACATGCATTTCTTATCAGATTTGCAGTATACACTTGTGTACTGCGTTTTGCATAATGTGGGATGTGCATATATGCATTGCCCATCCCTATATCTGCAGTTTCCTTTCGCATAGTATTTACATACGATCTTTTCTACGCTTCTGCTTCCTTTCTTATTATCTTCAAAGTCCTTAATTTTGGTATTATCATTATTTTTCTTTGATTTTTTATTTTCTAAGTTTTTAGTTATTATCTTTTTATCATTTCGCTCGTTGGGCCGTTTGACTATTTCGTAGCTTTTACTTATTTCTTTTCTTACATCTGTCTTCCTTTCGTATTATATAGTTTATATCGTTATTTGTTATTAAACTATTGTTCGTTATTATGCTGTTACTCGTTGTTTCGTCTTCTCTCTCATCCACCCGGTTTTCCGTTGGGACCATGTCGGACCCATGTGTCCCCATTCTTTCGTTCTTTTCTGCTATCTCCATTTCTTTAAAGACCGCGAACGAGTTTACGGTCTTTGTACAGGCGCCACATAGAAATTTGATCCCCCACGACGTGTTTCGCGTTCGAGACAAGCGTTATTTCCTTATCATTCCAATTCATGCAGATAAAGTCATTTAATCGTTGGCAAAAATCACATCTAATCGCTAGGTCTTCCGTTGTTACTAGATTGCACAGATAACAGATTATATATATATATATATATATATATATATATATATTAAATAATTAAATATATTGAAAATAAATACATACACTTTACCTTCCACTGCATTTAACTAAAATAAAAAAATAAAATAAAAAAATGTAAGAAATACAAAGCGATGGAGTATAACCATGGCGTATAACTCAGAAGTGATCAGTCTTTCCTTGTGAACAGACGTGTTTTATCGAGTGTCCAGTGTTACCAATTGAATAAGTGGTTTTCGTTGGAGTGTCTTAAAAAATAGTGTTGGTACATTCTAAACTAAATTACTTCGTGTTACTAATCATTCATTAACGGATATATTTCATTTATTGACTTTATTCATTACTATATTATTTGATTAAACCAAGGTTAGTGCACGTGGCTTGCCTTGTTTGTTTTCTGAATCTATTACTAAACGAGGCTTCATAAGGTTGGAAGTCCCTTGTTTGCCTTGTTTGTTTTTCGAATCTATTAGAGAACGAGGTTTCATAAGGTTCATCTTCCCTTCCTACGAGGATCAAGTAGAGTGTGGTCATCCAACGTGGGAAAAAGGAAAAACGGAAAAGAAAAAGTCGGTCGAATAGCGGACAGATAAGTTTCATTAATACTTTTTCTTTTACAGATCTTTCGTCGGTAGTTTAATTAAGTATATATTCTTTAGTATAAATTTGTGTTACAAGAACCTGTTTCTGCGTTTCAAGAACATTTTTGCGGGCTTGCGCAGGTGACGGCACAATAAGCACGCGGTAGACCTACGTTATAATTTATTAATTTCCAAACGCTCATTTTTTGTTTTTTAATTAAGAGCATGGCACCCCCGTCGAGTACTTGCAGTCGCTGTGAAGGGAAATTTGCCGCTTACGCGTTTACAATGGCTAATAATAATGAACAGTTAGTTTGTAGGTGGTGCTCAAGCATGGAAGTCCTGAGGAACGAGTTAGAACGTGAGAGGGAGGCCAGAGTGAGGCTTGAAGAAAGCGTGATGCTCCTGACGGCAAAATTAGAATCCCTTGTGACTCCAGTTACGACCCCTCCTGCCTCAGTTTCTACTAATAATATAAATAGTACTAATAGCCCTCTCTCTTCCCCTAGTTCCCAATCCTTCGTTCAAGTGCGTAATGGAGCCCCATTGAGAAAACCTAAGACTTGTCTACCAGTAATAACAAACAATAAGTTTTCTGTTTTAGGTTTCGAAGATGCTGATGAACCGGAAATACGACTCGTTGGCGATTCCATTGTTCGAGGGCAGCTCGAGGAATTCTGTGGGAGAAACCCTCGTCGTAGGCGCCGTTACTGCTACCCTGGTGCAAGGGTGGAGGATATAACTAATAGTGTTGACCATTTTACAGACGGAACCTCTGAGGACACAACGTATGTTATTCATGTCGGTACTAATAACGTTTTAAATTCTAGATCGGAAGAGCTGCTGGCTAGGTACAGGGACTTACTAGAGCGACTAAAGGAAAAAACTAATAAGATTGTTTTAACAGGTATACTTCCTCGAATTATCCAACGTAGCGATTTCTACAGCAAGGCGACCTATATCAACAATAACCTAAAGTCTCTTTGCCAACAGGAAGGAGTGCATTTTGCGAATTTTTGGAACAGTTTCTACGGCAGGAGGGACTTGTTCCTCGGAGATGGACTTCATCTTAATGACGTTGGAGCTGCGCGTTTAGGAAGACTATTTCATAATACTGTCTCTTCTTTTCAGGCTGCCGTAACTCGAACGGTCCCAGCGTAATTTCCTCAAATTTCCCCTGCGCTCGCGAAGGTGTCGCAATTACAAACAATTTGAAGGTTCTATCCTTAAATGCTCGTAGCCTACGAAATAAAATAAACGAATTTTTTTCTTTAATTGCTTGTAAAGACTATGATTTAATTGCGATAAATGAATCGTGGCTTAGCACTGAAACACGTGACTTTGTAGGGGAGTATCAAATTAGAGGTTATAGACTTTTTGTTAAAAACAGAATAGGTAGGCGAGGAGGCGGTGTTATGTTGTATATCAAAGATAATATTGCGAACGTTATAGAAGTAAAGCACACAATTCCAGAACCGATAGATTCGACTATAGCAGAACTTAAATTGAACGATTTCAAACTTCTTTTTGCGGTTATATATAGGCCCCCTAATCAAACAGCTGATACGGACGAAGCGTTATATCGTGAACTAAAGAGAATAATAGGTAGTGAGCAGGCCTTAGTCATGGGTGACTTTAATTGCGCCAACGTGAATTACGATACAATGCAGGGAGACGCGGAAGGTAATCGTTTAGTTAATTTTCTAGAGGATAGCTTTCTTATTCAAAAGGTTGGGGAACCTACGAGGTTGGACAGTATTTTAGATTTAGTAATAACTACGGATGATAGGCTAATCACTGATCTTCAAGTAATAGAACCGTTAAGCAATAGCGATCACAATATGGTAGAGTTTGTCCTCTCAGTAAGTCACTCGAAACCAGCTAACTCGACTAAAATTCCTAACTTCCAGCACGCAGACTTTTGTAAATTTCGAAATAATTGTCACACGTCAATTGGGAAAACGTAATGGGGATCTCCAACGCAAAACTAATGTGGGAATCGTTTGAAACAGTATTTAGGACTATAAATGAGGAATGTGTACCGTACAAAATTAAGCGTGCGAAAGTAAACAACAAGCCCTTGTGGTTTACTTCTAGAGTAGGAGACATTATAAAGAGTAGAGATAGGGCTTATAGGCTACATAAGTGCGATAAAGACAATTTGTGGTTACGAAACAACTACATATCTCTAAGGCGTGAAGCGAAAAGTGTAATAAAAAAGTCCAAGCGCGAATTTGAAATCTCCATAGCTCGTGACGGTAAAGAAAACCCCAAGCGATTCTTTCAATACGTCAACAATAGAAATCCAGTAAAAAGTGTCTTGGGGCCGTTGAAAAATGTTAACGGAGAGCTAGTTTCTGAAAACAAGGAAATGGCTACCTTGCTAAACGAATTTTTTACGTCAGTTTTTACTATAGAAGATGTAACGAATATCCCTACGGTCATAGACATAATACCTTTTGATAATGGTAATATTTTGGATAATATTGTGGTTAGTGAAGGGGGTAATGCGCTATATTGATAAAATGAAAATGCGTAAATCACCGGGCCGGATTCCATATATCCCATACAACTAAAAGAATTAAAAGAAGCATTGTTGTGCCGCTAACAAAGATTTTTAATGCGTCTATTTCTGAGGGGTGCGTACCAGATAATTTCAAGTTAGCAAATGTAACACCTACTTTAAGAAAGGCGATAAAGGTGCGGCGGGAAATTATAGGCCAATCAGTTTAACGTCTGTTGTAGGTAAGCTACTGGAATCAATAATTAGGGATCGTATAGTCGAACACTTAGAATTGCATAACTTAGTTAGAAATACGCAGCACGGTTTTAGGCGAAACAAATCTTGCTTAACTAATCTTTTAGAATTTTTTCAAAGCGTGGTTGACGTTTACGATAGTCATCGGGCGGTTGATGTAGTGTATTTAGATTTTCAAAAAGCGTTTGACACCGTACCGCACAAAAGACTCATTGAAAAAACTAAGGCTCATGGAATCAGGGGTGTAGTAATAAATTGGATAGAAGAGTGGTTGCGAGGTAGGAAACAGAGGGTGGTCGTTGATGGAGCGGAGTCGTGTTGGGCTAATGTAGCGAGCGGCGTTCCTCAGGGTTCTGTATTGGGCCCCTTGCTTTTCCTTATATATATTAACGATTTAGATGTCGGCCTAGTCAGTACAGTTTCAAAGTTTCCGGATGACACGAAGTTGGGTGGTAGGGCGATTAATGACGAAGATAGAGGTAAAATCCAGGAAGATCTGAATAAAATCGTTGATTGGTCAGTCACATGGCAAATGAGATTTAACGTCGATAAGTGCAAAATTTTACATATAGGTTCGCGTAACGGTAATTTTGCGTATAGTATGTCAGGGAAGGAGTTAGCAAGCATATAGCAGGAAAAATATTTAGTAGTTATAGTCACTGGTGATTTAAAAGTGGCGAAACAAAGTACAGCAGCGGTCAATAAAGCGAACAAAGTGTTAGGTTTTATAGCTCGGAATTTTGAGTACAAATCGCGCGATATTATAGTTCCTCTTTATAAATCATTAGTTAGACCCCATTTGGAGTACGCGATCCAATTTTGGAATCCGCATATGCGAAAAGATATAGACAAACTCGAAAGAGTTCAAAGACGAGCAACTAAGATGATTCCGTCGCTTAGATCGAAGTCGTACGAGGATAGGCTTGAGGAGTTAAAATTGACTACACTCGAGGCTAGGAGGCTAAGGGGTGATCTAATCCAGGTTTTCAAAATTATGAATGGGTTCGATAACGTAGACAGAGATAGCTTTTTCGAAATATCTCAATATAATAGGACTAGAAATAACGGGTGTAAGTTGACAAGTAGAAAGTTCGAGACAGCAGTTGCCAAAAACTTTTTTACGCATAGAGTAGTAAATAGGTGGAATAGTTTGCCGGTAGAAGTAATTTGTAGCACGTCTATAAACATGTTTAAAAATCGATTAGACGCATATGTTGATAGATTGGGTATAGTTTAAGGTAGTAAAATTAAGGCTTTGTGGTTCGGAATCCACGTAAAATTGTAGGTCCCCTCCGCCACCACGGAGGACATGCACAATACACAATTACGAACACAGTTAGGTAGACCAGCCATGAGTGGATCCTAGGGTCTTTGTTGGTCTGAAACATTATAACATTATTATATAGCAGTACAGGATATATATATATATATATATATATATATATATATATATATATATATATATATATATATATACACAGAGACATGTAAGAAGTAAATAGACAGCCCAGATTTTGCTGTAACAATTTGGCGTAAAAGATTCAATAATTCTGATCGTGTTGCTGGTTTTTTGGGCTTTTTACGTAAAGTCTTGTCTAGTATTGCCCACACGTGTTCTATGGGGTTCATGTCAGGGGACTGACTCGGCCAAGGAAGTCGTTTGATACCATTTCGCTCCTCCCATTCTTTCGTCTTTTTTGCAGTGTGGCATGGGGCTCCATTTTCCATGAACAAGCAGTTGTCTTTTTCAATTTGACCACTTGAGAATATTGGCATAAGTCCTTCTTCAAGGATAGAAATGTAGGAAACGAATATTAGTCATAATAATGGAAAAAAATTGGATGCATACATTTTACCATAAAATTAAGGGTGTCTATTTACTTCTTGCATGACTCTGTATATATATATATATATATATAATATATATATATATATATATATACACACAATTATATTAAATAATTAAATATATTGAAAATAAATATACATCAAAATACATTCACTTTGTTCTACTGCGCAAAAAACTAAACTCACACGTAATCGAGTCTCCAGTCACATCATTATTGCTTTGCACTACGCAGTAAACACGCTTAACATTATCGCATCGCTTAAGTTATAGGGATACCTATACTCTATGTAAATGGCCTTCATATCGTTCAATACTATTTTTCTGCCCACTTTACATTCGGGTGGCAAATAATCTTTAAACGCGGCTAGAACACATGCAAAAACACGCACAAAGAGGCCATTGTTAGCCACATCATTATTAAATACAAGTTTATAAACACTCTTTCCAATCGAGGGTTTATTCTTACCGATCCGAGCTTTTCAATCGTGAACTCTTCTTCACACTGCATAGCTACTCATTATATAAAGAAATAGTTCTTCAGGGTGAACGGTGTAGGTGAGCTCAGTCCTTTACCGCTCAAGTGCTTTGTACCAAAGTTCATGATATTTCAAAGAGTCTAAACCTTTTAAATAAGCATCCAGCTCTAAACCATTCTCGCCTTGTTCAGTCCTACACTCCGTAAACCCATTGAGCAGAGCGGTGTATGCGTATTCAAGAACCGTATCAAAATAAAGCATATCCGTAATACGCGCGTCTGATATAGGCTTTAGCTTGCGGAATCCGACGATTTCAAACATTCTGTTGAGGATGAATCGGTTTTGCGAGGGACAAGAACGTTATTATTAGATACATTCTTCCACATCAGTCGTATATTAATGTGTGACTGATCGTTATTTATACACAACGTACAAACAATGGCATATGAAGGGGTATCACTAATTTGCTCTCTTCTTGTACCTACACCTGGAGGAATTTTATAACGATCCTCACTCCACTTCTCAAATACCACGAAGACTCTATTCATCTCCTCAACACTTAAATAGACAACATTCCGTTTGTTTGTTTGTCTACAAGTCGTTTCCAGTACATAGTTAATGGCACCGGTTTTACACCCGTACACGCGCAACGACTTGTCACGGACACATCGTACACGGCATTGAGAATGCTTCTCAAAGGAAGTTCCATCGTATTCGAGGAGCGCACGTCCAGTCGGTTCAAGCTCTGAGATGACTATGAGCCACATGCAACGGATCGGCTCGACGGGAGGAGTAAGTCATACCATAAGCTGATGAAACGCATACGGCGTTGTTCGAATAATTGTCTCCCATTATACTGGGTAAGTGTTTTGAGAAATTTTCCGATACATGAAGCAATATCGGTTTTAATGTTTTATCACTTCCACTTCCCAAAATACGCACCAGACATTTTTTGCATACGGGGATTTTCACGAACTAAACACATTTTATTCACAATCCGGCGAACTATTTGAGAGAAACTTATTACCATATTTTTCCTTGCTTCTCTTTTGCACGTGTTGTTTCTTCTACTTCACGGTATATGTAAGCTTTTATAAAGTTTAGTCCTACAACGTATTTCAAAACATCACTTGTACCACGAAATCCTGCAATGCTCTCGTCAGAATAGCCGTAGAGTATTTGTACCTCTTGTTCCTTCGCACGATTCAATGTAGCCTTAAAAGTATCAAAAGAGGGTGGAACAGGGAGCCATTCAGTAACCTTATCTTCACACTTTACTAAATACCACTTCCTAAACGTCGAACACGCAATATTAAAAGTAGCCATTATTATTTTTCGTCTACGTGGGGAAATGCACGTCTGAGATCCAGGGCTTGCAGTGATCAACTGAGCACGCAAGGAAGAGATATGCCCAGGTAGTAGCAGGAGTCACGTGACCAATCATACAGGTGGGCAGAGCTTAGAACTCTCGCCTGTACAAACGCGCACACACACACACACACACACACAAAGGAGAAAGTGAAACGCTAATTGAAACACGAGTTATTTAATAAACGAAATATTCAAGGTATATATATATATATATATATACAGGGTGGGCAGAAAGTAGCTCCCTATTTTGGATTGGTAAAAAAATACGTATATTATCCATTTATTTCAGAAGAAATAATATGAAAAGGTAGGCATACATGGTAGGTTTTCTCTAAAATTCAATGTGGGCTCCAACTCTTTCCACCAGCTTCTGGAGCCGCCCAGGAATGGCGTCCACTGACTTTAGCAGGAACTCCGGCGGGATGGAGGACATGACTTCCCGAATTCGGTCCTCCAGTTCTTCCAATGTCCTCGGTTTGGTGCGGTAGACTTCTTCCTTTACCCACCCCCAAAGAAAGAAGTCGCACGGTGTCAAGTCGGGGCTCCTGGCTGGCCATTGTTGTCCGTGAGTGGCTGGATGCCCACTTCCCTGGGCGTTGGATGGGTGGTCGTGGTCCACATCAATGGCCAGCCAGGAGCCCCGACTTGACACCGTGCGACTTCTTTCTTTGTGGGTGGGTAAAGGAAGAAGTCTACCGCACCAAACCGAGGACATTGGAAGAACTGGAGGACCGAATTCGGGAAGTCATGTCCTCCATCCCGCCGGAGTTCCTGCTAAAGTCAGTGGACGCCATTCCTGGGCGGCTCCAGAAGCTGGTGGAAAGAGTTGGAGCCCACATTGAATTTTAGAGAAAACCTACCATGTATGCCTACCTTTTCATATTATTTCTTCTGAAATAAATGGATAATATACGTGTTTTTTTACCAATCCAAAATAGGGAGCTACTTTCCGCCCACCCTGTATATATATATATATATATATATTTATAAATACATGTAATAAATAAACATATCGTTAACAATAGACCCTTAGCCTTCACGATATATTTCATATCCTCCCCCACCCTCACCCGTACGCCATAAGTTTTTGGCCCTGTTGAGACAAAAGAGTCGGCGTATGCGATGTCTCCATACTCAGCCTTGATTTCATCAATCAACTCTCCGAGGAATTCACGAATAGGTGGCATGTATTCACCCTCCCTCTCTGTGAATATCACAGTAACTGTATCGGCATACAAAACCCTCCGCCCAAGAGAATGCAATGGCCCCAAAGTTTGATGCGTACGTAGGCCGTTGTGAAGCTGGCTACAGGTATGTTTGTAACCCGTGAGGTATATGTGGCCAATTCGGTATTGTTGTACTTTATTATGTAAGTATTACCTACATTCACGATCTCCATGACCTCTTTATCAGGTGCGTTGGCATAATCCCAGACTTCACTATAACTTTGTGCCAAATGAACGTTCCCTTTGCCAGTATTCTGTGCAAATTTTCCCCAAAGACTGTTTAGACACAACTTTGCACTGAAACCCTTGCTAGGGTTCTTTACAATTTGGGAATGGTCAAGCTGAATACCTTCTCGGTCACGGTAACTTTGAATGAAGCCGATTTTTCATCTTCGGTATCAACTCCTCGCGGATACCCTAATGCTTCGACCTTATCCTTCAAAAAAGCGTTTATATATGGCGGGAAAAGGTTGGGTAGCTTCTGAAACCTCCACACCTCATGTATCTTTAATATTCTGTAGCCATGGCGAACAGCTAGATCCAGCTCTGGACTTGTATATACACCTCTGATCTTACGCTGGTTGGCTGTATGATTACATTCCCCATTGTTCTGCTCTGCGCACTTCACGCACAAGGGAAACATGAGCTTATGATCGGTAACGACGGGTAAGATCGGCATCCATAAATCACGTGGGGGGGGGGAGCACATCTACGAAAGAAAGGCCGAAATAGTACTTGTTCAAATTTGTTGAGAACACCTCGATGGTGGGAAGGTCAGGTCCCACCAGTTTCTCAGGTGCACCCACGGGGTACGGATTGTTCTTCATCATGTAGGGATATAAAGAACAGAAGTCATAGCAATGGAGTTTCACGCCCTCCGTAGGCGGACAGTATAGCTTGAAGGGATTTGTACACCCTCCGAACAAGCTATCACCGCATTTGAGAGGATCCAGCACCATTGAACGTTTGATCGTGTTTATTTTTTCACGGTACTGTCCATCTGTTTCCATCCGTGCATCATACTGATGCTTGCACAAGACCTTGTGAGTGAAATGGGAGCCTATAAGTTGATCGCGGGTGCAGGTCCACGCAAGACTGTCGGCAGGAGATCTACCGTGGATATCTCCTACGGTTCCACACTCAGGATGGGGGCATCCGTGCCACCAGCAACCGTAATGAATGTGAAAAAGCCGGGGTAACTCGGGATGAAACAATGCGTACCGCCCTGACTGGGGATGCAGAAGTAACACTAGGACCGGGTCACTATGGTGAGGCCGAGGATGTTGTGAGAGACTTAAACGTAAGTTTAAAAAGCTCAAATCTTACAGGCGATTTAGTATACGAAATCGTAAACAATGATCCCCATGCATGCACTGTGGCCCTAAAATAGCAGGCTAACCGAAATAGTAAAGACCAAAGAGTGTTCAAAATTATGACCGATGGACGATTTCGATCAGTCATCCAAAGAGATACATTTCACGAGGCACAACACGACTTGTCCAGCCTAATGTATCAGTTGAAATTGGAGAAAATGGTTGATGGCTATAAACTTCCAGACATGTGCTATATTTACAGCAATATAGTGGAGCACCAGTTTGTTGAGGATACCCAGGCACGCCTGCTGCGCATAGCGCATATCCCCAACCATAGAGGAAGGCGTTTGAGTATTACATATGACAAACCCCATTATGTGAATGTCGCAGCTAATCTAATAACCAATATCTCACTATATATAAGAACGATTGAGGGAAAAAATTTCCCATTCAGTAACGGGAGCTTAACAGTGAAGCTGGCCTTTCGACGCACTGAGTTATAATGGACAGAAAGCCTTTCACAGTCTATCGAGGTATGAGATACTAGCGTGGTAGTGGACTTGGATCCATTTTTTCAACCATAATACGTACGGCTGTCCCCTTGCTGAAGAGGGGTGCCAGATACCTCGGGAGGAAAGCGTTACAATCAGGTCTTAACACGGCAGAAGACATATTGGCTGGGGCTAAACCTAAAGAAGCTCTAAAAAGACACTTAAAGCGTACACGGGACGAAATCGTCAAAGATGCAAAGAGAAAAATGCGTGGTGGTGGGAAGAAGAAGAGGGCTGTCCGGAAGAAGGGATTACCACCACGTGGCATTAAACGTAAAAGGATATCAAAAAGAAGTGTTCTAAGCGAATGAAACCTATGGTTGACCATTTTTTTGACTGATATAAGCTAAGGACATTGATCTCATGAATCATAGTTTGTTTACTACTTGTCGAGAGAGGCACTATTTCTAACTCGTCATGGCACGCTTCATCCATCCGTGTAGTTCACAATGTTGTAAATCGGAGCTGTCCCTTTGACATGTCCAACTCAAGTTTCTATTGAACACAGTGACTTTATTACAATTAACCCTTTAAACACAATTAGTTCCCGAGTGCCCCTATAGAATTCGTGATACCCAGCTCAGGCCCTTACTTTTTTGACCAAGCTGTGTGCACATGTACGCTAAACTACGTATAGCCCATTCTGATGGAACGGACTGTGATGACAAATATGCTGTATACCCTGAAACAAACTTTCTGCACTCCTTATTCAACCAGTGTGACGTATATTTAAATCATCAACATATCGGCAGGAACGGGGTACTACCACCTACGATCCTATCTGGAAAATGTGCTGAACTTTTCCAAAGAAGCGAAGGATACCTTTTTAAGTGCCGAGGGTATTATCAAGCTAAAGACGAAAGTAGTATAAAGGACAAATTTAAAAATTCTAAAAAGAAGATATATGAGTGTTTTGGACGCCTGCATACAGACTTCACATTCCAGAGAAGTTGCTTGTGAATGGGGTGGATATGAAAATAAAGCTCACCCGCACGAATCCTGAGATCTGTTTAAATCTGGATGCTGATCAAGAAGAAGCAAATCCCGTTGTGATTCACATTATGGAGACATACCTCCGTGTACGGCGAGTAAAATTAAGTTCACCAAAACAAATAGAAATTGAGAAAAATTTACTACACGCCACAGTAAAATACCCAATTAACAGAGTACAGATCAAACTATACACGGTGCCAGCAGGGTTGGCATCGAAACAGATAGAAAACATCGCCCTGGGAAATCTACCTAAAAGGATATTAATTGGAATGCAGGACACATTCGGTGAATGGAAAATATAAAAAGAATGCCTTTAAATTCGAGAATTTCGGCCTTAAAAATATAACTCTATACGTTAATGGCATTGCGTTGGGGGGCATGGATATGGATTATCATCAGACGCTGTGTTCCCGCTTTGCGCGAGAGCATATAGTAATCTGGCCCATATTGCAGGTGATTGTGATGAGCTCGGGATTGGGGTAACGCAGAAAGAATTCATCGATCAATTTAACCTTTATCCGTTTGACATCACACCTGACTTATCTGCTAGTGTAAATACACACTTAAGTCCACAACAGAGTGGAAACATCTCAGTCAGATTGGAATTCGCCAAGCCTATAGACGCGCCTATAAGTGTACTAGTATACCTCGAGTCACAAGCCCTAATAGAAGTAGACAGATTTAGGAGCGTTGTCACTGACTTTTAAAATGGATGCGAATACACTTCAGAGAGTAATGAATAGTGAACGAATCACACGTTCCAAATTTATCGGTGTGTTTGCGAAGAATGAAACATTGAAATTGCCATCTATTGCGGTAGCCTTATTGTGAACACAGATGTTATTGGTAGTGAAGGGATTCATTGGTTTGCAATCTATTTTAAAAATAGGGACCGCATGTACTATTTTGATTCACTCGGCACTCAACCCTGGAGTGACCCTGTTATTGTAAAATTTCTCGATCAGATGCATATCCCCGAAATTGTATGGAATCCCTTCCGTCTACAAGGATATTTTAGTAATACTTGTGGGATGTACTGCCTTTCATTTCTCATGCATATGTCACGTGGTAAAGAATTTATAAATTTTTAAAAATTATTCGACCCGTGTCACACTCAACGAAACGACGAAATGGTATGCAGACAGATAAAAAGCCGTTTTCCGATTGTGCGTACTCGTTGTATAGTATGATGTTTTGTTCGTGTATATATATATATATATGTAATCAATAATGTTAGTTTGTATATTCTGTAGCTTAAGATGGTTATTGTACTAAAACATGATTTCTTTCATTTAATAAATTGATGAAAATACATTGTCTCCTTTCCTCGAAAAAAAAGATCAAAACAAAAAAATACATTATTTCGTTAATGATGTGACAATCGTTGGGTTGACTGCTCGGTAAATCTTCTACCTCCGTATTCAGGTCCACGACATGGGTTTCTTCAAAACGAAAAGATTGTATAACACGTGTCAAATCCTCATCGGACCTTAAAGGAGAAAGAATAATTAATTAGTTCATACTGAATCTTTTTTAATAAAAACCCAATTGTTTAAAACATATGCAGAGTATACAAATAGTAAGCGTATTACAATGTGACGATATCTTTGAACCGCTCAGAGAAGTAAGTTCCTTTTAGAGAAAATGCCGAATAACATTTATTATAGAATTTGTAAAATTATTTAAAATATGCAAAAGATTGCTATAAAAAAAATTCAATGAATCAAAGGAGGACTTTAGCATAATATTAATTGCAAACTAATCTATAATTGCGGATACCTAAATGAAGCATTTTTAATGTGATGAGATGAATTACTATAACCCTCCATATATATGATGAAATAATCGAGAACAGTTAGGCACATTAAATAAATAACAAGGTTGCGAATAATTGGCTACAAAAAATAAAATTACAGGCACATAATTACTTACATTTCTACGGCAGTCCCTTGCGTCGGATCGTAAGGAGCGTCATTGCAAATATCATCAACGGTTTGCGTTGGAAATAATCCATCCCAGTCTGCTGCGTTAAAAAGATTAATTTTGGACAACGCTGCAATGTCTCCATCTTGATATAAATCCGGTAAACTGTAAGATTCTTGATTCATGACGGAGGCAGTGTTTATTTACTGGTGAAAATAACTACTGTGAGTCCCAGCTGAAAATATTTCATTTTATATGCATGATCCCCAAGCACCACCCCAAAAGACTAATAGGCGGTTTGTAAGTTTAATGATTGGTTGTCAATATAACTGGGCGGGGCTATATTAAATTTGTGTACCAATCGTAACACCTATATTACGAGTCCACGCTTTGGACGTCCTGATTGGTCGACCAATGGTGTCTTTATCTTCTCTCCGTAGATTTAATGCTGACTCCGTGTATTACCATTTGCAATCTTTACCTCGACAATATTTGCATTAATATTTGCGCCCATACTATTCTCGGTTTTCCCATTTTAGAACCCACCCCTTTATGCAATATCCCTCACCCCTTTGCAATATTGATCAACACTTGCAATCTCTATCACGACAATATTTTACATTATTATTATTTGCGATCATACTATTCGATCCTCAACTTTGTTTCATGTATTCGTTTGACTTTCTACTTGCCAATTGTTGCGTAGGAATGTGATTAAATTGTGTTTAGCTCGTGAAAATGAATGTCTGGTTGGGCTGGTAGATAAATGGGCGCCCTAGGTATCCTAGTGGTTAATACGCTGGGGTGCTGATCGGATGTTGAGAGATCGAGTCCGGATGGTAACATTGTAATTTCTTGCTACATACAATCCCCGATGAGCCGGGTGTACCTATGTGAAGTGGAGTGTAAAAGAAGCCAACTCACCACTTCATCAGATCAACTCGAGAGGAGGGGCGATAAGCTCGATCTTCGTGTTAAAAATCGGGACCGCATGTACTATTTTGATTCACTCGGGAGTCAACACTTGTAGGATCTACCTTTTTTTCGATCCATTTTTATATTTTTTGAAAAATTTTGCTGACTACGACCATCATGAACAAACTTGGTAAATGAGTTATAATATACTTATGAAAAATTAAAGCTATGAATATTATATCCATATAGAATAAACAAGGCTTTCTTTCTGTGTGTGTGTGTGTGTGTGTGTGTGTGTGTGTGTGCCGTCTTCAGTTTTTCGACTATCTCTCTCTCTCTGTGTGTGTATATATATATATATATATATATATATATATATATATATATATATATATATATATATATAGGGTGGCCCTTATTTTTCGAAATTGCAAATGTCACCGTCTCACCCCCTCAATATATTCCATTTGACAAAAAAACAAAATGTGCAAAATCTCAAGTAATTATAAATATTCTTATTGGTCCCGCACAAGGCTCAAATTTAGTTAATTATTCAAACATAAATACACGAATTTTTTATTAGCGTTCCATTATAAGGGCAAATAACAGCAGTTAAAGAACAGCATAAACTAAAATAGACATTGACTACTGATTAAATAGAAACTGAATTGAACTAAACATTTTAGGACTGAAAGCATAGTAAATTTGGCCTAGTAGGGATGGTTGCTTATGAGGCTCCCTTAAATATTAATTGATTTTAATAAAACTTCTTCGGTACACGTTTTATATTAATAGGAAAAAAATGCGGGGGTGAGACCCACAAATTTTGGTTGATTGGGTGGTTCTTATACATATACATATAAGAACCACCCAATCAACCAAAATAAACCTTTTCATTTTTACATTTAAACGATATAAAGGATTAACACGACTATGAAGAAAGAAGATACCACGCAAATTACACGCAAAGAAAAATAAGACATAAACAACGAAGTTAATGAAATATAAAAACATTTATATAGAGTAACAGGAAAACAATCGCATGAGAGAATAGGAAGATGTGTCTTTGGGTGAAAGTTTGTCTACCGCGTTCTATTCTGGCCGATTTGCGGTTTTGAAGTAGCCTCGGGTTAATCAGGTGTGAGTTTTATGCGTATCGAGTTTACCTCGATGTACATTTTTGTCCAGAGATGCTTTCAAAAAAAGGATTGGTAAGAGTACTGTTATTTTTGTTTGAAATTAGTTTGGAAACAAATGAATAAAGGAATCCTCGTTTTGATTTCGCGGATTTTTGTTTATGAAAAATATAGAAGATATGTATATAGAAAGGATTGTCAAAAGTAAATAGACACAGTATACATTCTAAGGTGTTAGAATAAATGAAAGCGTTTCATGTCTTTCGAATTATAGGTAAATTGAATATTATTCTTAGAGAATATGTTATTGGAATAATGTACAATATAAAGAGTCCTGTGTATTTCTTTTATTATTAATATTAAGATGAACGATTTCTTTTGCTAAGCCATGGATTAATTGTCTAGTGTATTTCTTTTATTGTTAATATTGGGAATCGTTTAAATAATTAGTTCTCTTGCTGAACAAATTAAGGAGAACGTCATTCTTGCCTTTAATAAATAAATAAATAAATAAGTGGAAACTCGTCTAAATAAGTTAAAATAAATGGCGCAACCTGGCAACTCACCCTAATAAGGTACACCTGAACATAATTAAATTTAAAACATTATTTGGCAACTCATCTATAAATATATAAATATATAGTGCTCTCTGGTAACCCCTCCATATACAGTATGTCCCACAAAAGTACACCCAACTTTAGATTGTACTAACTCCTCCAAAAATTGAGATATTTCGGATCTGTTTGTTTGATTTAATATGGCAAATTATTCTTTGTTAACTTTCAAATTTATTCATGTTTAAACGAATTAGTGTTTAAGCATCTGCTTTTAACTGAAGGGTACAACAAAATGGATTGCGCAAAATTGGTCAATGAAAAAATAATGTGTGCTATCGATGTAATGAAAAGACAAATACATAATAATAGATACTTTAACATAATTTTAATAAGATACAAAGAAGATTTTTCTTTATTCCTTATTACAAAAGTTATGCTTAGTTTCGTTTTCTTTCAACATGACCGCCATTCCTATCGATACAAATCTGGAGTCGAGCTCTCATCTTCCCCATCACTCTTTTGATAAGATCTGGATTGTCTTTTAACAAGTTGATTTCAGCTGTGATGCGAGTCCTCAAATCATCTAAATTGATAGGTTGTGATGCAAATACTCTATTTTTCAAATGACCCCATAAAAAGTAATCACACGGGATCAAGTCCACGGGATCAATCCAGATCTTATCAAAAGAGTGATGGGGAAGATGAGAGCTCGACTCCAGATTTGTATCGATAGGAATGGCGGTCATGTTGAAAGAAAACGAAACTAAGCATAACTTTTGTAATAAGGAATAAAGAAAAATCTGCTTTGTATCTTATTAAAATTATGTTAAAGTATCTATTATTATGTATTTGTCTTTTCATTACATCGATAGCACACACATTCTTTTTTCATTGACCAATTTTGCGCAATCCATTTTGTTGTACCCTTCAGTTAAAAGCAGATGCTTAAACACTAATTCGTTTAAACATGAATAAATTTGAAAGTTAACAAAGAATAATTTGCTATATTAAATAAAAAAAACAGATCCAAAATATCTCAATTTTTGGAGGAGTTAGTACAATCTAAAGTTGGGTGTACTTTTTTGTGGGACATACTGTATAAATAAGTGATATCTGGCAACTCACAACCCTCTATATAACAGCTGCTTGGCCCCTGGACGCTCATAATGTGTCTGGCTGGAGCCAGGCGAACACCCCTCTCCTTCTTAGGTTAAGGTTTAGGTTAGGTTTCCCTTTGGGGGGGTGAGGACATCCCACCTTTTCCCCCAAAGACCTCCTCCTTCTCCTTTCTCTCCCTTTCTTAGGTTAAGGCTACCCCTTTGGGGGAGGTCATCCTCCCTTCTCCCCCCGAAGCCCCCTCCCTCCCCCTTTGCAGCATTGATTTGTTGCATAACCCCCTTCCCCCCATCTGCATCACTGATTTGTTGCCTACCCCCGTTTGTCGCATAACTCCTTGCAACATGCCAGCCACTTTGCAACATCTTGCAACATTGATCAAAATGCATTGCAACAGTGCAACATTCCTACACTCTCCCATTTTGCGCCCAAACTACTACTACGTACTATTGGAGACCAACAACTCGGGAACTGCCTGTTCCAAATCCGTCTTTCCGGTAGTCGTCTATCGGGCGTCTTTTCAATCGGAAAAGGTCTCGGAGACGCGTCCATCTCAATTGTCTTTGTCTTCGAATCAGTATTGGCGTGACCAAACTCCGTCACTAGTATTCGCTGTTCATCGGGAACCTTCGGGACACAAACAACTCTCGAACTCTCTCGTCTCAAGCTCTCTTGCTGCTCTTCGCACGGATCAACTATCTTTCGTGGAATCGAACCATAACTGTGTTACTCTTCGACCGAACCTTTCAAATTTTGAACATATAAATCGAAAAACTAGTACAATGAATTTTTTCAGTGTTCTTAATTCCTGTAAACCTGCAGTCGAAACGTTTCACTGTAACGAATCATAACATCACTAAATTTCAAAACAACTATAATTTGCTCTGGCCAAAAATAAGAAAAACAAAAGATAGGGATATAAATCACAGAATTTCACACACTTTCATCGCGCACTAACTACCAATAAGGTAACTAACGGTATAGCATTCACATCGAAAAAAAATCTCAAAGTCAAACAATACTACATTGTACTGTAGACTATATATAAATGTGTCCATCCATAGTAACCGTAATTACAATTTTTTTTTTTAAACCTCAAACTGTTCACTCTGTTCTTAGCAATAATATCGTTAGAATAAAAAAATAAAAACCCAAGTGAGGACCAAAAATAACGCCAATTTCTGCACGATGTAGCAAGGAACCACTCGCTCCTACATCAACGTAAGTGCTAAAAAATCGCATCGTAAGGGATGTTTAAAAAAACGATAAAGAAGCTGTTGAAAGTTACCAGCGTACTAAAGCCACCCATATCTGGTCATGAATTAAATCTTAAATCCTAATTTCACGAGTACTTCCAAGAACCAATTAGAAAAATAACACATTTTCCTCAAAAAACATTCACTAATAAACTTTAACAAAAATACCGAAAAATGGAAACATTCAATTCATATTAATTCTGATTCGTAACATTAAATCCTACAGCAAATAATCCTACAATTTTACAAACGCTATGAGATAGCAACTCTCTCCTACATCACCAGAACTAGTATGTTCTGTAAATCACATTCATTCTACAACAGAAATATTATGTGACATAAAATACTTTCCCAAAAGGATACAAAATGGAAAAAGAAGAAGAAGAAGAAGAAGAAGAAGAAAAAGAAGAAGAAGAAGAAGACGAAGAAGAAAATTTTAAAAGCAAACCACTAAAAATATAACGAACGGAAAATTAAGAGTCCCACAGTGGATGGTACCTATGAAAAATAAACAAAAGCTGTTAAATTATAGCAGACGTGCGTATACAAACCAATTCCTAACCGTGTAAAATTTCGTTTTAGCGCAATTCGATGCCAACAATTTCAACACCAAAATAAAATTTTAAACAATTTAGATTTGTATAACATAAAAATGTCTTGTGTGGATTCACTCGCAAGAATACAAGCGGAGGATTTCTATAAATACGAAATGCATGTTATAGGGTACAGCGTACAGTTCAAACACAACAGAAGTTAAATTAAGAAGGGCCCTATACTACTGTATATTCCAATTATATCCTATTCATTTTGCTCTTTATTGGATTTGTTGCAAGTGAAAAATTTAGAATTCCTAAGAATAATATATATATATATATATATATATATATATATATATAATATATATATATATATATATATATATATATATATATATATATATATATTGGGGGGTGATATCGAGTAAAAAGTTTATACAACATCAGTGCTATTTCCAACCATTGCGGAGCTACGGACGTTCTAAAGTGCACGGAAAAAAGTTAAACGAGAGTATTAGTCTGATGTATTTATTGCTACATTTTATGAAATACACCTTATAAATATTAAAATTGCCCGCCTCGGTTTTCAATGCACAACCTTGCTCGTTCCAAACAAGAGTCCACTGCCCATTGAATCATTTTGGGGTGTTCTCGTATGTAAGCAGCGGCATCCATAATCCGATGCGAGAGTTCCTCTCTCGTTTGTACTTTGGTCTTGTAGACCATCTCTTTTATAAGGCCCCATAAAAAGAAATCTGACGGGACATTTGGTGGTGGTTTATTATATTTTTCTTGAAATAAACGCGAGCTTTCTTCACAGTTATTATAAGAAATATCCCACGATACAAAATACACTTTTTCTTCATTGCTGTGTTTCACTCTTACTGACATGGCGCTGACTGTGGCTAGGGCCTATGACCTTCCTGTTCTAGCTTATGGTCATTCCTGGCCTTGTGTAGTTGCTTTGAAAAGTATCGCATACACTGCAGTGATATCACTGGAATTTATTTATTATTAACAAATTATTTGTATGTATAAAATCCTTAAAGACTTTTCTCCCACCCTGTATAGTGTATATATATTGGGGAATTATTCCTCTTCTGAGGACCAGCAGACCACTCCAACGATTCCCGTACCGCTGATTCAAGTAATCCGTAACATGACGACCAAAATGTGGTGGCGCCCCATCGTACTGAAAGAACATCCTGCGCCTTGTCTCCAAGGGCACATCCTCCCTCAAACGTGGCAATTCGTTCGTCAGGAAGTTCAGATAAATATCAGCGGTTAATCGTTGTTCCAAAACGAACGGTCCAATCAGCTGATCTCCAATTACACCGCACCAAACATTCACCAAGAATCGATGTTGAAAGTTTCTTTCAACGATACCGTGGCGATTATCAGCGGACCACAAGTAGGAATTTTGTGTATTGTTAATTCCATCCCGAATGAATTGTGCTTCATCACTAAACAATATGCGATTAAGAATTTGGCGCTGCATAACCATCCACTGACAAAATTGAACACATTTATCGTAATCATCCGGTTGAAGAGCTTGCACACGTTGCAAATGATAGGGATACAAACCCTCATCATGTACGGTTCACCATACACGCGATGCGGATTCACCAATTCGTGTAGAAATCCTTCGAACACTATTAGTTGGGCTATGTTGTACTAGGTCCAGTATGCTCTCCTCCACAGCAACGGGCCGTCGTGCTACATGTTCTTGGTTACGTGGAACAATTGTCCCGGTTTCTCTTAATCTATGGTGTGTCACTAAACACTTGCCTGTTTGGTATTCGGTGGTTCGGAAACCGTCTTCGATATTCCTCAACTGCCGCTCTGCTGTTACCATCACAGAATCCATAAATGAAATGGATATCAGCGTATTCAGCGGGTGTGAACCGTTGATTCATTTTGATTGTTCACCTTAGCGCAACACAACGGCTCGTACCACAGATCAGAACCAACTGAAAGGAAAACTGAGTATTAGTAGGGTAACTTCGTTAACCGAAACTACCATCAGTGCTGCCACCTATCGAATAACACACAAGTAGGGGTTTGTTGTTTGCACATCTTAAAACGTCCGTAGCCCCGCAACAGTTGGAAATAGCACCTATGTTGTATTAACTTTTTTACTCGATATCAACCCCCAAAGTATGGCAGACCAGTTGTGAATATATATATATATATATATATATACACATATATATACATATATATACATATATATACATATATATATATATAGAATGTTATTCCGTTTGTTTATAGACTTCGATTATCAGCATGATATACAGTGTATATATATATATATATATATATATATATATATATATACACACACTGGGTGATCCAGATAAATGGGACCCATAAAAAAAAAGCCAAATATTCTTAATATTTAATTCCTTTCATAAAAACTATATATCATTCGAAAGAGTAGAGTTACAAGTTTATTATGAAATATTTATTTTTTAAAAATGACTCCTTTCAAATGTGCTCCATTAGTTGCCAAGCATTCCAGTGTTCTCGCTTGTAAGTTCTGCATCACTTTTGCAAGAGTGTGCGGTGGTATGGCCTGTATCTCATTTGTGATGGCGGCCTTCAATTCTTGCAAGATCGTTGGGTTATTTCTGTAGACCCTACTCTTTAAATATCCCCAGAGATAATAATCTAAGGGAGAAAAATCCGGAGACCTTGCGGGCCATTCAACGTCTCCAAATCTTGAGATAACTCGCCTGGAAACGTTTGACGCAAAACTGCCATGCAGTTCCTCGTGGTATGGCAGTAGCTCCGTCTGTTGGAACCAGTGGTTTCTAGACAAAGATCTCTTAATTTAGGAATAGGAATCGGTCAACATTTTTTCGTAGCGATCACCATTTACAGTGACCGTGTTTCGGTGGAATCCTCGAAAAAGTACGGCCTTATGATCTGAGATGCAGTAAGACCACACCAAACAGTTACACGCTGACTATGCAACGGACTTCGGTAATATTCAATGGATTTTCTGTGCCCAGAAACGGACAATTTGTTTGTTTACAGTTCCATTCAAGTGAAAATGGGCTTCGTCTGACATAATCAAAGTTGCTAGAAAATTGGTGGTGTCATTTACCTTCTGTTGGATCCATTGACAGAATTGTCGTCTTCGTGCGAAATCTCCATCGTTTAGTTGTTGCACTGTTTGAATTTTATATGGAAAGAGCATTAAATTTTGCTTGAATATACGGTGTGTTGTTCCATATCCAACTCCTAACAGCTGAGAAGCACGTCTGATGCTTATGTTAGGATTATCCTGTACAATTTCATGAGTTCTGTTAATGATCTAGTCTATCCTTGCTTGCGCACTCTTCAGTTGGTTTTCTTTTTCCAATGCTGCCAGTTAGGGAAAAAATTTCTGACACACCGACGGATTACTTTCTTAGAAGGTGATTTTGACATCTGAAAATTTGTCTTGAAAGATCTTGAGCTGAAACTACACTTTTTCCATGCTCATAATATTGCTCAGTTATGAAACGCAGCTGTTCCACAGTCCATGCAGTCATCTTGAAGGGTTAGTTTTAACTAACACTTTTATTTTGTTTTGTATCTTATCTTGTCTTGTATGTCAAAACCTATACACTCCTGTACAAACTTGTAACTATTCTCTCGAATGATGCGTATGATTTTATAAAAGGACTTATACTTTAAGAGTTACAGGGGTTTCTTTTGGGTCCCATTTCTCTGGATCACCCTATATATATATATATATATACATATATATATATATATTATATATATATATATATATATATATATATATATATATATATATATATATATATATATATATATACACTGTATATCATGCTGATACATCGAAGCCTATAAACAAAACGGAATGACATTCAATGGATATGAAAATACGATGTGTTTGTACTGACCAAAATGATCTATACGGTAGACTATTTCAGTTAATAACGTTCAGTACAAAAGCAAAAGTAGGCTGAACTATTTTAATCGTGACTATGCATAGAGTTCTCGTCAAAGAAAATGATCAAAACAAATGTCTTCTAAAAGCCGATTAAGGCCTGGTTATATTCAGAACTTAAATTTTTCTTAAAAGAACCTCTTAACCTCAAAAACGTAAATAAACTAAGTAATTTTTTAGGTACATTAAAATCTATAAATCCACACTGGTTAGAGATAGTATCGGATTAACGCATGGCAAACTCGGTTGGAGCTCATGGGCCCCCGAGGCTAAGAGGGCCCCCCAGCACTACTCGCCATTTACCGAATAGTAGAAATTATCCTCATTAATGTTCATTATTATTTATTATTAAATCATTATTTTATTAAATTTTTTGGAAAAGCCAAGAAATAAATTAACTGGCAAAAATTGGTAAATTTTAACCTAAAAATTGATAATTTTTCTTGGAATCTTTTTCGTTAATGAAAGACAGAAAAATGAACATTTGATTTGTATTGCTTGATTTGGTCGAATAATTGCGTGATTTGAAAATATAAATTTGATATATTACATTACTATACCGAGTTTTATTCATGAAATGGGGTTTGGAAACATTGAAACATGGGGGCCCATTGAAATTCCCAGTCCAGGGCCTCATGAATGCTTAATCCGGCCCTGGCTATAGAATTCTATTGAGGCCCGAACTTAAAATAAACAAAAAACTAACCAATATGAGACACAATCGAAGCTCTGAATAAATTCATAACGAAAACATTTTTTTTTTGTACAATTCAGAAATTTCCTAAAACAAGATTCGTAAACAGATTTATTAACTTGAATTTACCTTTGAAACGAAACACATTTTTAAACCAAAAATAATTATATTTTTCTCCAAAAGAAAAATGTATATAAATTTTGGAGATTATATGCATTGTACGCGCAGGAAATTTTCAACATCGATCAGTAATCACGTCTTAAAGTAATTTAATATAAAAATTAATTTAATATAAAAATTAAGACATGATACAAAACCTATTTAAAAGTGCACGCCTACTAATTTTATATAAAATAAAGGAAAGATGGAATAAGAAGACAAAAATGAGATTCCTTCCAGACTGTAATTATATGGAAAGTTACTTTAAAAAAAATGCATTCTTAGGGCTCTCTCTCTCTCTCTTTCTCTTTCTCTCTCTCTCTCTCTCTCTCTCTCTCGCTCTCTCTCAGGAATTTTTATAGGGTAAGGGGAAAAATTGGACAACCCATTCAGCTGACTCGGGCATTTCGCGGAACTGGAGTAGAGGGAGGGAAGGAGAGCAACATTTTGGAGGAATTCGGGCGTTGGGTAGGAATAGGAGGAAGAAAATGAACCGTTATAAACTAAGCCGAAATTGGGAAGTTTTCAAAATTGAGAGTTTATATTAATCTTTGATAATTTAAACAACGATTGCCTGGGTTGTATTAAATTAACAAAATAATTTAATACGAGAATGGCTGCCATCACGTAACTAGTTTTTTTAATGCGTTAATTTCTATTACTGTTCTACTTCTTTAGGAGTATTCTCTATGAACGACACAACGCCATTTCTACTCAAACAGAGCGTGGCCGAGGAAAGAATAAAGACAGTCGTTTTTCCTAAATCGTTTATTAATTTTTACGTGTTGGGCTCTTAATTTACGGTTAATTTAACCTAAGAGAGAGAGAGAGAGAGAGAGAGAGAGAGAGAGAGAACAAATCAGGAATGTACTTCCAAGACTGTTTTTACGTTTATAATCAGGGTGGCGTAGTATCGCGATACATTTTCTGTATCTTTTTTCGTATCGTGATACATTTTTTATTATTTGTATCGTATCGAAAGATACGGTATAAATAAGTGTCAGTAACGCGATACTTTATCATAGACTCAGTCAGTGATAAATTTGTGAGACTGAGAACAAACCTCGTCAAGAATTATCAAATAATTTAGTGAATAATTCATCAGACAGACAACAATTACACATGTATCCTTTGATAAAAGAACTGTTCATAAAATACAACACGACACTGCCATCAAGCGCTCCGGTTGAGAGACTTTTTAGCATAGCTGCAAATCTCTTTCCTTCAAAGAGAAACAGAATGTCTGATCAATTGTTTGAGAAGTCACTGTTTGTAAAATTCAATAAAAATAGAAAGTAATTCACTTGTTTCATAATATGTCATATATGATGTGTATATATATATATATATATATATATATATGCACTAAAATCACAAAATAACACGTGACCTTTTCCCTGTGTTGTTTGCGTTATGTATATATATATATATATATATATATATATATATATATATATATATATATATATATATATATATTTATCGTATCGTATCGCGATTGAGGCGGTCAGAAACAGAAAGGCAAATTCGCGAAAAGTACTTTTGGCGAGTTCGCCCTTATGGTTCCGACCGCCTCAGTTATGAATTATATAATTATATAATTTTGGACTGAAATCTATCACATCTTATGTCTACCACAAAAGGAAGGAATTTGTTCTTTGGTATGAAAATGTCTAGGGGAAAACTTTTACAACAAACTGTTACAAAATGTTATGCGTTCTACCAGTGGTTAAAAGAAAAGGCCGTACTGTAAGCTTTTACATGATTGGTTGCGTTTTAAAACTTCAAAAATTCTTCTTCGCCTTTGTTTTGAAATAATCGTTATCCAAAACTATCAAATTAATCAACAAATCATTAAAATAATTATATTAAAGTCCATTTAATTAACAAATCGTATTAAAAATAATTATATTAAATTCCGTATACGACACAGGTAAATTTCTGCTGCCTTTGGGAGAAACACAAACTTACAGTGCATCTTGCTTGTGACGAATCATACACCTGGACTAATGGAGTGTCTGCAATATTAATTAACGACATTTGCGCGAAAACGAATACGGATTTGGATGTTCTTTGAAGTGGGAAAACACGCAGCATTGTTGCTTTCAGTAGTGATGAACTACGTGCGGAAGCCTCGTCAGTGCATTGACTCCCTTGTTTATTTGGCAATGCTGCTGCAAGCTGCTCGTACCCTGAAATGGGCGTATGAGCGGAATGATGTTCTATATGAAAAATTGTTAAAATTTTTATCTTACTTCACTTAAGCTGTAACTACAAATGTTTTAAGCATCGATTGATACATTATATATATATATATATATATATATATATATATAATTTGTATAAATTAAAGTATTAATTCTTTAAAGTTTGAATATTGTATAACTTGCCTTGATGCCGCAGTAGATTGTTTAACATCCTTTTTGATAAGCCTAACGACGTTCTCCAAAGTTGCCAAGATCTATTATAATCTTAAACGGAGACTCCTAAATCCTAAGTGTTCTTTTCGGTTAATATAAATCACATAAAGGAGTTAAGTATAAAACCAAAATTATATAAATTCTTTTGCTAATATCATTATTAGACTAGGACTTTGCAACTTTAATAATCTTTTGCAAACGTGGCACTACGGGAGTCTCTCCAGGGCATAGCAAGGAGAGGAATGGCAGTTCGTGCCTCGCCCCTTTGGCAGTCAGTCAACTCATTTGGTTTCGTTAACAACCTCTAAGCAAGTGTAGTGAGAAAGAGACTTTGATTGCTATTTTAACTTTGCTCTGTAAAAATCTAACCTCATGAGAAGTGAACTATCCTTGTGAAATAAAACCGTGAAAAGGGTAACACGTCATTTTTATCCTTTTCCTCGTAGAACTATATAAATGCTCCATTCTCTCAACGGCTCGAGGAGAAGGACGCCATTTGACGAAGATATATAAATTGTTTTGTAGCACGCAGTCAGATCTTGTGTTTTTGTAAAGAAGAACCTTGCATGTAAGCAGTATACTGTTCATTGTCGGTGCAACGAAGCAACATACTGAGTTACCTAACAACGGAAATGGTGTAACGTCATACACACACTCACACATATATATATTGGAGAGAAACAGCCATCCCGACAGAAGAATCAAATATGGCATACAGTTAGGGCATGTCCAGAGGAAGATTTCTAACTATAGGGCCATCGAGGATTTTTCCTGTGAGAAATATGGAAGCCAGTTTTCAAAATGGCAGCAATCCATTCTTATTTTTACTATAATTTTGTAGAATATAAAGCGTTATGGCATCAAAACTTGATTTACTTGTACTTTCTACTGTATTAATACAAATAATACTAATTAGAGATAACATAAGATAATGCTAAAGGTCTGCTTTATTTCAAGGACTCAACAATGTAATATTTCAATAGGCGTTTGTGTACATGGGCGCGGTAGTCCAAATTGAAAAGAGAATTTTGTGTTTTCTATGTAACATTATTTTTTTAGTTTTCATATATCAGGTGCATACTTTAGGTGCATACTTTAGGTGAGTTCGAACGACGGTTCAGGATCGACCTACGGTCGACCCCTCTGCAGCATCCCGCCTCATTTGCAGGATTTGGTGAAGGAGGGAATTGCTGTCTGATCTCCTCCTGCCCTCGTAGCCAGCCACGCATGGCTGGTCAGGGACTTTACACAGGAATCTGTCCAGTTGGTTGTTGAAGTTATTCAGGTCGGTGTGCTGGAGATTCCTCACTTCTTTTGGTAGGACATTGAAAAGCTTTGGGCCCCGTATTCTGAGGGCATTTTCCATCCTCGTTTTCATGGCCCCTTGTCCCACCGCAGCTGGGACTGTACAAAATCTGCCTCTTCTCTCATTCCAGTTTGTTTCTATTTCATTTCTAAGGTTAGGGACAGAGCCCTCAAGTATTTTCCATATGTATATTATTGTTTACCGCTCGCGCCTTCTTTCGAGAGAGTAGAGTTTCAGTGATTGTATTCGAGACCAGTAGTCTTCACCTTCCGTTTCCTCTCTCTTAGATGTAAAAGTCCTTTGTATAGCTTCAATGTTAGCAATGTCTCGTTCTCTGCATGGGCTTGTGAGTACTGAGCAATACTCAATTATTGGTAGGACTAGACTCTTCCATAATTTGAGCATGATGTTTGCTTTTCTGCTGCGGAAGCTCCTCCAGATGATTCCCATTATTTTTCTAGCCGTTGTAATTTGATGTTATAGTGCTCTCTGAATTCTGCATCCGACGACATTATTACTCCAAGATCCCTGACTTGTGGATTTGGTGTTATCTGTTTGGCTTGCAGAGTTTTGTACCCTTTTTTCTGTAGCTCCTTGTTATTACCATATCTTAGAAGTTGGAATTTTTCTTCGTTGAACTTCATATTGTTGTCTTCTGCCCACTAGAATAATGTTTCAATGTCGTTTTGTAATCTTTCTTTGTCACCTTCGTTCAATATTTCCTTGCATATCTTTGTGTCATCTGTGAAACATGATACAATACTGTCATTGATATCTGCATGAATATCTGCAATCATTATTGTGAACAGCAAGGGAGCTAGTACTGTCCTTTGTGGGACAGAGCTCTCTACTTCCGAGACTTCCGATTTGACTCCATTTACCACCACTCTTTGTGTTCTTTGCGTCAAGAAATTAAATATCCATCTTCCCAGCTTTCCAGTAATTCCTGTATTCTTAAGTTTATGTGCTATAATTCCATGGTCACATTTATCGAAGGCTTTAGCAAAGTCAGTATATATTACATCTATGTTTTGTCCTCGACACAGTTTCCAATATTTTCTCCTGGTGATCTAATAGCCGTGATAGGCATGATCTTTCAGCCCTGAAACCATGTTGATTTTGGTTGTATAAGTTCTTTTCTTGTAGGTAGTAGGTAGTTTCGCTTCTAATTTATACGTTCAAAGCACTTTATAAAGTGTGAGATGAGAGATACCGGCCGATAATTCTTGGCTATTGCTCTGTTACCACCTTTGAATAAAGGGGCAATGTTCGCGTTCTTTAATGGCAGTGGAATTTGTCCTGTGTCGAGTGATTTCCTCCATAGTAAGTAAAGCGGTTTGGCAGAATTTGTCCTTGGCTGATTTGTATCAATGTCGAAAAATTCGTCTGCGTTTTCTACTTTCATCTCGGACTTAGGGGTGCTAAACACAGTTAAGTTGTTCCTTAGGCAGTTTGCTCATTTTTTGGGGTCATTTGTGTGTTTGACCTCCACGTCTATCAACGGACCAAACTCTCTTTGCACTGCATTTTCCTTTTTGCAAAAGTGTAGAAGTATTTTGGGTTATTTTTTTACGTTTTCTGCTACCTTGTTTTCCTCCTCGTTTGTCTTATGTCTTTGCTTTAGGTCCATTTCTATTTCTCCTAGTTTCGTCTCTAGTTTGAGTCTCCTTGCATCAGTTTTGCATCTGTGGAGATGTTTTACGGTTTGCTTCCGTTATCTAAATAGCGTCCTGATTTTTCTCTCGAGCTTGCTACGTTTTCTCTTTTGTCTCTCTGGAACAACGGGAACATGCTTCAGTAATATGGGTTTGGTTTCAGACTCCATTATACCTAGTATTTGTTTTGGAGTCTTCTCGTGAAGTAGTAATTCCCAATTTACTTCCTTTAAATCTTTATTTACACTTTCCCAATCTACTTTCTTTGAATTTATATTTAAGCCTTCAAATATTCCTTCTGCCTCTCTGGGATGCGTTTTCGGACCTCTGAGTGCTAACTTCAATTGCATATCGATTAGGTTATGGTCGGAGAAATTTGTGTGCGTTACCTTTTTATTTATTATTATCTCATTGTTATTTGTCAAAATTAAATCCAAAACGTTCTCTTTCCTAGTGGCTTCACAGATTTCCTGAGTAAGGGCGTAATGTTCCATCATAGCTAATAACATTATTGCTTGGGTTCTATCATCTTTTGTAATGTTGCCATGAAACTTCTCAACAGGTTGTAACACATTCTTCCCCACAACCACACAGGGCTGTGCATTGGAAAGCTGCCTTGCGGTATTTGCACTGTCCACTACAGCCCTTCTTGCCGCTGCATCGCACGAGTTCTCGACAAGCTTTTGTAGCTACTGGAGGACTTGTCCAGCATATGTCCCATCCACATTTGTCATGTTTCTTCCATTCCAACCCACTTGGAGATGGAAGCTTGTGTGTAGCATTCATTATTTAGATCTAGCAGTGGCCAGCTTGGTATGCAGCCCTCTTCGTGTGCTGGATGATTGCGACCTTTGTCGGGAGAAGGCGAACTAGTTTTCTATTTTTCTGAGTGAAGAGTTGTTTGCGAGCTTGGTTGATGCACACCTCACTACTAGTACGGTCATACAAGATCACAAAGCGTTCCACTGACTTTAGCCAGTCTTCTATGGACTCTGGTGTAGCACTTAATACACAGAAAGCTGGTGTGACTTCGTCGTAGGTTTTCCAAGTGCCCCACGCAGTCTTCTTCCTTATACCACCAAAGAATGACACTATCGCACCCCGTGAGTGCATAGAGCATTGGCAAAGCGACACTCCGATCAGGCCCCAGTGCCCTGGCTATTGCGTGAGCTGCTAAGATCCGAAAGTTCTTTCCAGTTCGAAAGGCGCTGGTCTGTTGTCACTGCTAGAACAACTATATCTGTGTCACTTGTGTATATTGTTACTTTGGTATACCCTTGTTTCACAGCATCTTCCACATGGAGCATGATTCGTGTATCAGCCTCCTTCTAACTGCATGGAGCAAGACCTGACACATCTCGGGGGTTTACACATAGCACATCAGAGTGATGTGTGCTAATGACTTGCTTTATGGTGTCCATGGCTGGTGCTCGGGTTGCTAGGAATGAGAATATCTCCATCTTGTTGTCATCAATTCGAAGAAACTCACTCCAGTTTTGAGGAACTGAACTGCTTGGCTCCACGCGTCTCCGAATTCCCTTTCCCCTCTTGCTTCGTGAATGTGTCTTCAAACTCTCTGGCAGGTACTCATCTCACACAACATATACCCGCTTGCTTGCTGCAGTTGAGAATGAATATGTATATGGCAGGAACACTTTGGCAGTGCCAGGTCGCAACATGTTAACAGTGGCAGCCCCACCAAGAATAATGACCTCCGCAGTGGGAGTAATGGCATTCTCTTGCTCAGGGACCAGATCTTCCGAGCAACCAATCAGTTGGGATTTCATTCCCGTTCTTAGCTTGCCATAACATTTTGTGATAAGGCTGGTGGGCATGCTTGGTTTTCATACTTAAAGAACTCGTCCAAGTCTCTATCTCTTATCTGTGATACAATAAACAACCTGGAAAAAAGAGAACAGTCACTCTTTAAGGAAGACAACTGCAGCTGTTCTCCCGACTTCTCTCAGACTGGAGGCCGGCTGAAGAGGGTGAGGTTGTTTCTCTTGATGGGCTTTGTTTGATTGACAAGGCGCTCTTTAACATAAGTGTCATACTGCTCTCGTCGAAGCTTCTCAATCCGGCGAACAGTGTCTATAACAGAAGGATCAGCAGGTATCTGCTGTCCAGTAAATGGAGGTCACTACGGTCATCACTGAATGAATTTCTCATCTCTTCTATGACTTGTTAGTGATTTCACATCTCGCACAAATACCATCTGTGTGCGTTGCGTCTGCTCATGATGCCAGAGATCTGTCCTCTTTTTCTTCTCGATTGAGGCTTCGAACTCCTTATTTATTCTAGCCATCTCAGGACCAGATACCATCTAGCGGCTCATGGCTGCAAAATTCTCAGTCAAGCCCACAGCCCCGCCCTCCCTTTCATCGTGGCATTGTCCTGCTCGAGTGCTCGTGGGCCTGGTCTATGGCTATAGCTAAGAACACTCTTGCCGGCTTCTTGGCTGTAAAGTTTCCTTTGAGAAACTCAGCAAAGACATCAGGATGCCTGACTTCCAGTGTGGCCATGTCACGTAGATGGACAGGAATCCATCTAATATAATTGGTGTGCAAAGCAAAGAACCATGGGACGATCTTGGTCAAAGCATTAACGTAGAGCAGGAAATCTGCTTCTCGTATTGCTCTCACATATGTCATCACCTCAAGCTCCAGCTGCAGGATCATAGACGAAAACTGGAACTGGGGACTTGCTTCAGCTCTGGCGGCAGTCCAGTCTTCCAGGGACATCAGATTCTCCCCTACATCTAGGCTGCTGCTGTCTGGGCATAAACGTTTTGCAGGAGTAACTACAGAGCACTAGCTGTGACATAATAAGCGCATCGAGTGCGTGTCACATGAGAGGCTTTCAGGAACGAGTCTGCTGTTCTAGATGTTGCAACATCAACTTGCACGAGTGCACTGATCCATTCACTGTCCTGCAGAAGATCTCCGAGTGTCTTGAGAGTTGCCAATTCAATATGTAGGCCGCCGAACATCCCAATAAAGTGATCTTCACCATGGCTTGTTGGCCAATTCCATTGGATTTGCTTTTCTATTGCATACAAAGGCTGATCCACAGTGATGATGGCACCTGTCTGAGATTAAGAATTTTCACTGCTTTCTTCACGACATTCATAGAATGGTGACTTGGCTTCATCAGGGAAAAAAGGTAGAGAAGCGGTGAGCACCATGCCGCTGTCTGATACTGGTTACTGAGTGGCATGATATGCAGTCCAAGATACTGCCTCATATTCCTGGAGTGTGTCAGAGGTCACCACCTACGCCAAATGGTCCAGCCACCTGTAAAATAAAATAGGGAAAACAACAGAATTTAGTACTGTTTGTATCAGGTCTTTGCATATCCGTATTGTGTATCTGTTCTAAAGAAACAATCCAGGCTAGTAAATTAAACCTACCTGTTTTCCATCTGCATTGTTGGACCTTCTTTGTTTGACCCTTCTAGCTTCAGTTCTGGTGGATCTTGTCTACACAGAACAACAGGAGGCACACTAGTGTATGACTCTGGTGTAGTGTATTGGTTTTTAATAAAGATAAGATAATAATGTCAAATAAGAATTAAATGTTTTGTTTATAAGAATTTAATAATGTTTGTTTAATAAAGAAGAAAATAATATTTAATAAGAAATTGATAATGGAATATAAAGTGCTAGTTGGCAACACCTCTAAATGGGTCTAGAGAAACAGTGAAATGCCCGAGGCAGTCATTGGCGGGATGTGTCCTGATTGGGTTGTTTTTCGTATTTAGTATGTTATTGTTTATTTAAAATATTTAATTGTCTTTCTCCCCGATTAAATGTTAACGCTAATTCCACCCTCGCATTACCCCGTTCGTTTAAAGTGTTTCGGCATAAATAAAAAGTCAATAACTAGTAAATAAAGGTGTATAATTATCCCGTCTCTGCTTTGTCCGAAAGTTTAATGGCGGCCACGTCTACCCGTCGTTTGCCCGTGTTTATAAAGCACAGTGAAGCGAGTGTAAAGAGAAGATCAATGAAAACAAAATTGAATAAAGAAAAGTAAATAAGAAATTGTAAATAAGAAGTTTTGTATTTGGATCACTACACTAGTAGGTGAGCCACAATATTCTTGGCAGCAGCTTGCGCCTGTTCACAAGTGATGTTGACAACTCGGTGCACCCCACTGTCGTCATCGCTTCGGTGCTGGGACAGAGATATTCCAGTTTCATGGAAAGAGTCATGTGCACTTGTAGAGGTCGGATTATGGTGCTGCGGTAGTGAAGTGACTACCTTTGAATTGGGGAGGGCAGACGACATTTTACATCTCATAGTGTCGACAAAGTTTGTTTCCAAGATCAGTGGAGATGTTCAGTACACGGTCATATGAGTTGGACAGTCCCAGTTTGAACATAGTGTCTACTGGGTCACGCTTCCGAGTCTTTGTATGGACCACCACTCCAAGATACACAGGCAGCGGTGTTTCTCGCCTTGGTTGTGCCGAACATCACATAGAGCAGTAGCTGTCTTCCGGTGACGTAAATAATTATTGAACATAAGCAACTGCGATAAGGTGAAAGCTGACTGCGGCACCGAATGGTTGCTATTCTGTGACTTGATGTTTAGACCATTCAGGATCATAGCCATTTATGACAAAAGTGATTGTGGCGCCGACTCCTCTTGGCACTGATTACCAAATAAGCCATCAGATCCCGTTTTCGTTTTGAACTCGACAGACAATTCTTGCAGCCCTGGCGAGATGAACGCCACCACTGTCCGCATCATGTTCATATGATTTTTCTAGGGCAGGAGCAACATCTTGGTTGCTGATGAGTACCACATCACGGCCCTGCTTGTGGGTCTTCATGTTAAGAAAGTAGGCAAAGATTCGATTTTTTAGCTTGGTTGAGTGAACAGGACCCGTAATTTCAGTCCCAAGTTCTTTTAGTCTGTTGCTGTATAGATCTGCCAGATCTCTCATTTTAAAAATTGGTGCCACAAGATTGTCCATTCGGGTTTCTCCATTGTAAGACACTACCACAGCAAATGTGATGTCATGGCTAATAACACAAATCTGATTCTTCAGATGACTTGGTTTCACGCGGTTTGTTATACAGAGATCAAACACTTGATATGATACTTGGTCTCTTGTACAATCGTCACCAGCGCTCAGTTTTGCTAACAAAGGCTTATCTTGCAGCTTGAAAGCACACTGCCTGACACGGACATCAAGTTTAAATGTTGCTGCTTCACATAATAAATCTCCAACTGCCGAATCACCACAAAAAAGAAAGTGGCAGCGGAAGATGGAGCTTTTCCTACGCTCTTACGAGTGTACTTCTTACAAATGTTAGCACTGTCTTCACCAGATAATCTTCTCTTCTCTACCCGTTGTAATTTCGTTTTGTTAAACTACTGTACAGTCTGCATGTGTTGTAATATCTAGCCTTGTGCTTCCGGAATGTTGCCTCCATGCCCTTACCATCATCCAGTCTTGGCAACTGCATTGTTTGCGGCAAGCAATCAATCTTACCGAAACCTATGAGCAGGGCCGTTTCCTGGCATAAGCAGACTAAGCGGCCGCTTAGGGCCCCGCTGCTGCTTAGGGCCCCGAGGCTGTACTGAAGGAGAAGAGGCTCAGATCCACAACAAAGCACTTGAACCATTTACAGAAGCCTTAAAGAGGCTGGAAGTCAAATTTTTCAATGTGGTGATGGATTGTGCCATCGGGTCAATAAATGAGAGATTCAAAACATTAGATAGATGATGTGAAGGACATATTTGGGGTTCTCCTAAACTTCACCACAATGAACAAGGAAGACTTGTCCTGCAAGTATGAAAAGCTCTCTAAAATACTGAGCTCTGGAGCTGACTCTGACATTGATGGAAGAGAACTGGCCCTCGAAATTAAGAACTTGCCGACTTTACCTTCACACAACATGACTGCATTGGAGCTTCTCTCCTTCATTCATCAGAAGCAACTGGAGGAGCTATACCCAAATCTCTGGGTTGTACTCTACCTGTGACAGTAGCGTCAGCCGAGAGGAGCTTCTCTAAGAGGAAGCTAATCAAGAACTACCTCAGATCATCAATGGGGCAGGATCGCCTCAGTGGCCTTGGCATCATAAGCATCAACCAGGACGTTGGCAGGGAGATTTCATATGATGATGTTATTGATGATTTCGCCCAGAAAAAATCTAGGAGGCAAAAATTTTGAAGATACAAACTGTTCTGTATAACTGTTAGCTATTACACAATTGTATCGTAGAGTTAGTAATTGTTTGGTAGTTGATAATTGCATTATTTTTTATACATAGTTCTGTCATTTATTCTAAATAATGTATAAGCTAATTTTTAGGAATTTCATGAAGAGTATTTTTTCTGTTTGTCTTCTGAAAGTACATATTTGTTGTTTTGGACATAAATGTTTCATTAAAATTGTTTCATAATTGTTTTTTATTAACACAGCCATTTTTTGTATGTGTGTGCTGAGGTGATGTAGTAAGGCGTGAGTTGGTGGATGTAGGGGTGGGGCCTCAAATGGGTATACTGCTTAGGGCCCCCTAATGGCTAAAAACGGCCCTGCCTATGAGGTTATCAGCTATGGTTTTGTAACCTGCCTCTCTCTCCTGAATTAGTTGCACAATGGAGTACTTCTGATGTGTCCTCCTGACAAAGCAAACATTTGTCCCAATCTGTGTGACACTGAGTAGAACTCTCAGACGTCCCAGGCTGCTGGGGATCTACCACCTTGTGCACCTTATCCTTAGTCATTGTTAGACTAGCAGTTACAGGTAAGTATCTGTAAAAGAGAAGAAATGAAGAATATGAGGTACTCCATGCAGATAACAAAAAGGTGATTTAAATGACACTTTGTATTCAACTATTCATATAATTAAGACAGTGTTAGAAATAGGTGATAGGATAAGGTCATAGTAATTACAGTGTTGCTTTTTTTCTAAATCTCTTGTACTTAGTTGGTAAATTTTGTTCTAATTTATAAGATTCTGGTTGAGTTTATTCATTGAAGATCAATTCTGATGATTCTGTTACACCCTATATGGCAACCAAGATATGTGTTTAGCATTAGGGATCACTAAGAATGTCCCCGCAACAAATATATTGAAGCATAGCAATCATTACCTTCACTGTGGGACAGAATTGCACCATGGGCTTAGTCGCGATACACCCAGTTGGCGGTCATATTGGAAAATGGCTGCTACTCTCCTTATAGGGAAATCAGTGATGGCCCTGTAGCTAGAAATTTATCTTTAGGCATGCTCTACAAGCCTAACAAATTTCATGCTTGTATCATTAGAGTTACAATAACCCCAAAATTCCTCACACATCTGCTGTACTAATATATATATATATATTATACAGGGTGTCCCATAAGTTCGGTCTCATCGGAAAATTTATTCTAAATTAAATTTACAAAAGTAATACATTAGAACGAAAACAAATGTTCAAATTGACGTCTTGTTTTTGGACCTTTTCTTTGTTGCAAGTAAAATAATACGCAGTGGCACGTCTGTGTTTAAGTTTGGAACATCGTATCAACATGTGAAAAGAAGAACATCAATTTGAACATTTATTTTAGTTTTATTACTTTTGTAAATTTAATTTAAAATTAATTTTTGATGAGACCGGACTTATGGGACACCCTGTATAATATATATATATATATATATATATACGGGCTACGTAGTGGCCGATGTCGTAACACCGCTTCTCGGAGATCAACGAAGTTAAGCGACATTGGGTCTGGGTAGTAGTTGGATGGGAGACCGTCCTCTGCGCTCAGATTATGTAGCGATCCGTGGTTCGGATCCCACGTAAAGCTGTAGGTCCCCTCCGTCATATGACCTTAGATGTTGCGAAGGAGGTTAAGCAACCCCAATTAAAGAAAATATATATATATATACACATAAACATTTTCTTTTATAGGCCTACAGTTTTAAATACATTTCTCAAATGTGTATCGAGTGACATTGAAAAGTGTCGCCCTTACGAAGGTTTTTCCAAGTTACGACAAGAGACGGTTTATGCTTCAGGGAACATTTGCACAACGGTCGAATTCTTGAAAGCGTCCCCACGATACCGTAAGCAGACTTCAAGAAAATTTACCATTCAAAGTTCTTCAGTTATCGCTTGCCCTTTGAAGATGTAGCATCTACTATATTTAAACAGGCCCTTGCCTTGGCCTACTTGTTATTCCGATTCTGTTCAGCCCTAAAAGTCCCTGACATCCATCCGTATGCAATCTTGTAATTCGTTTAATAAATTGATTTAACTTCAATTTATGTACTGTGCATTTGTCCTTCATTGTCAGTAACATTTAATTCTAGAAATTCAATCATTGTATATCGCACATTTAATTTAAGAACTTGTATTATTATTTAGTGTGAACGTTCATTTGTGGTTAGTAGTATGGCCACAAAATTGACGAGTGCATATGCAATTGCAATGTTGATCAAATGAGTGCCAGTGCCATCTCCACCCCACAGAGCGCCAAAAAGGGGGGAAGCCACCCAGTAGGCTGGGGGAAGTCCACCTAACCTCTTCGTGGGAGAAGGTAGGATGGCCGCACCCCCCCAAAGGGGTATACCTAACCTAAGAGAGGAAAACAGACAGAGCATCCATCGCCTGCGAGATGCAGAGGCATAAAAAAAGATCTTCACAGTATTACTTGCCTTAGAACTCGAAATCCGCCAGTTGGCTTAGAAGACTTAGAATATATATATATATATATATATATATATATATATATATATATGATGAATAAAACCACGAAGGAAAGGAAACACAAAATGGTGCTCAAGCGCTTTCGTCTAATGACATCCTCAGGAACACTGAAGTACATAAAAGGGTAACAGCCTATATATAGGTTACAGAAAGAAAAAAAAAGAAAAAGAAAAATAAATAACATACATACATACATACACACACACAAACATATATATACATACATATCTATATATACATATACACACATATATATACATATATATATACATATATATATATATATATATATATATATATGCAATAAACAGAAGTAAAAATAAAAATTAAAAATTAAAAATTAAAGGATTATCCGTGAGGCGTACAGATTTGTAAGGAATAATATCGATTTTTAGCACAAGATCAAATGGATTATAAAAATACAAATTTATATTGGAATACTGCCCGGGTTTTAACACTCTGCCTATGGTCAGGTTTCGATATATATAAAATAAAATGCAAATTAAAAGTTAATAAAATAGCAGACAAGTTTACCAAAGATTTAGTATTCTACCTTTCTTATCTAAATCTGTTTGGAAGGAATTCAAAATAACAGGATCGAGTTGAAAAAGACCTTTGCTTATGTTGAAGTTATTTGAAAGTTGGATAATGGCAGACTCAAGAATATTTCTATTAACAATGTTGCTAGAATGGAATAAAACTGAAGCATTATTCCAATCAATACAGTGGGCTAACTCTGACAAATGGACAAAAAGGGCACTGGACAACTGTCCTGTTCTAACGGAATATTGATGCTGTTTTATACGTGTGTGCAAATCCTTTCCCGTCTGACCTATGTAAAAGGAATCACATTGTTTACAACCAATTTTGTAGATAATGCCTGAATTATTGGTAGGGCTATTTTTTACTATGATATTTTTCACAATATTGTTATATGAAAATACTAAATTAATATCCAAAAGTTTAAGTACATTAGCAATGCCTAAAAAGCCCGGGAAAAATGTATTGATTGGAATAATGCTTCAGTAAAATTTCAGAGAGATCGAAGGAAATTTAAAGGTCCCGAACTTTGAACACTTTATTTCTCCTCTTAACTGAAAGGCAAATTAACTGAAATATTTCTCTCAAAAATTCAATCACAAAGATGATTATACAAAATAAACATGTATTTTAATCTTAACACACAAACAACAATTTCAAAGCATCACATTTATGCATTTTAACTAAACACGTGTTTCATGAGATCCGTTTATGTTCCCTTCCGGCTCACATTCCGTCGGTGTGAGTGGACAGTTCGAAGGAGGAACTGGAGGTCTTCTTCATCACGGCACAGAGGTTTGCTTGTGTATTTCTCAATGAGGGCGATGCCTCGCTCTGCTGCATCATTGACCACCATCATTTCTGCAGCTCGGCTCTTTGCCAGACGGTAGTTTTCGTCAGTAGGCCATGTTTCAGGGTCTTTGGTGAGGAACGTGGGCTCAACTTGGAGAAACTGGAAGAGAGTGGTGGATCGACTCGTCACCCACGGACTTAAACGGCCATCCACTTGCAGTCCCTTGCCTTGGACCCGTTTGAGTCCTTTCCCAGGGCGCTTTTTCAGGTTAGCCGTCATGTTACGCTTTTCACTGTCGTCAACTCTGTCATCAAACAGTGCAAGACAGATTAAGTCCTCCGAGATATACCACAGATGACGGAGCACAGCCCGGTAAGCTGTGTTTCCAACGTCCTTGTCAGGGTAACCTACAAGAAGATTGCACAGCCTAACGTCATTTTTGGGAGATTTGATGGCGATGGGAGCCTCGTGCCAGTGACGCACGTATACAAGGCTCACGAAGAGAGCCATACGGCGAACCCCTTGCAGTTCTTGGAGACGAAGTTCGGAGAACTGGGACTGCAGTAATGCTATTTTCAGGCAGTAAATACCTTTGGCCATCCATCTGGCCTGATGGTAAGCCCCTGGAGGCCGAAGCTTGTAACGTCCTACGTCGTCTCCGAGGTACAAGAGGCTCAGTCGAAGAAGTTCTTCATAATCCTCTCGAGGATGATTACCACTTCTTAGGGCATCGCGGAGATAGTCTATTACCTCAAGTCGCATTTGTGAAAGGCAAGCATTGTCATTTATGAAGGCTTTAGCCACCTCGCCCTTGTCAAATGCATCCAACTGACAGTGGTTCATTGATGGCCAGGCCTCCTTGAATCTCCTGAAAAGTGGGATTTGAGGACTTGGTGGTGTTCCTAGGCACACGACGAAGACATCCTTGAGAATCACTTCGTGAACGTGATGACGGCAAGCAAACCATAAAAGAGATCTTCCCAATGCCGCTTCCAAACGCGCACACGCACCTTGCACTATCCCTGTGTTTGATGCCGTCGTGTCAAACACCATGCCTATGATCTTGTCCTCAATTCCGACTAGGGTGAGCGCTTGATGGACTGCGCTTGCCATTTGCTGTCCTGTGCCGTCTATTATTTTCGGTGCTCCTAATAGCTCTTCCACACCATCCCCAGTCACCACAACAGCAATCCGATCGACTGACTTACCCTCCTGTTCGATGTCATTGAGTATCTTTGTGTCCCAGTGGATCTGCAGTCGAGGTGGAAGCTGCTCGAGGAGGCCAATAACATTGGTCCCTATCATTGTACGGGCCTTTTGTCGGAAGCGGTGAACCGTGCTCTTTGATGGAGCACTGTCAGGACCGAGAGCTAGGGATTTTGCAGTCGCAGCAAACGCTGATGTTGCCTGTCGAACAGAAAGGCCCTCGCGATCCCAAGTTGCTGCCAGGTCAAGATCACTCAGACTTTCTTTTAGTCTGTCATGTTTGGGAGCTTTCGAAGGTTTAAGTCCACAAGTGACGGCTTCGTTTCCACTGTCAGCTGACGATGTGCTAGAACTGCTGTCGGTAGCCTCTTCTGTGACTCCTACAGCTAGAGCCTCCTCCGTTTGATGCCGGTGTGCCCGCTCAAGAGCTCTTTCCCTTTCCTGTCTTTTCATTGTGGCTGCATTATATTTTCTATCTTCACCTCCCATGTAACTCGTATGTCGATCTGCCCTTTGGAAAATGAGGAATTCCTTGTCTTCAAGAGGGATATCTCCCCGATCCAGAACGTCTGAGCGGGCGACATCAAAAATATCCTCCATATCAGCCAAGAATACATCCCGCTGCATATTGTAAGTCATTCCAGTCTTGTTCCTGTTTTTATGCAAATTTCGATACCTCTGAACCAAAGCTTTCAGTTTAGTCGAGGCATGAACGGAGGTTGTTGCCAGATTCGAGTTGGCTCTAGCCCAGATTTCTAATACAGCCGATATTACAGCCTTGACACTGTTGGAATCTGTCTTCTTTTGGTCGCGGTGATGGTAGAAGAAAAGGAGCAACACGTCCATATTACTTGGTAATCGAGATTTAGCCAGCTCTGCTATCGGAGACCTCTCAAGAAGCCACAACTTAATGTTTGATCTTGTCAACGCCAAAATGATCAATTCTGAAAACCAAAAAAAAGTCATCAAACGTCGGGACCTCTAAATATTATCTGATCGAGTTGAAAATCACACAGCCAATGCTTTAGCCCAAACCACATCCGGGCATGACACGAGTGGTCAGGTCGTCTTAAGAAAAAAAATTGGGACACCCTAATATATATATATAACACTTTTCAGCTGCCAGATTGCCTTATTCAGATATTCTTGACAGTTGGCTTAGAAATCCGTCAGTCGGCTTAGAAGGCGTAAATGGCAGATATATATATATATATATATATATATATATATATATATATATATATATATTATGGGTGTCCCAGCCTCACATGTGAAAATAAAAATTTGCAAGAGTCAAATCGCACACCCCTTTAATTAATTACACTTGAAGAAAGGAAAAAATGGGCGAAATTTTATTTGCCTATTAGGAGGGGAAGGGTCCCCTCATTGACCTTGTTTATTCGACCCTATATGAACAAACGTAAATGCTCAGCATTAATCATTCTAGAATGGAAGAATGAAATGTAAATTCTTTCTAATGACTAAATTAAAGGAAATGGAAATTCTTCCTAATGGCACATTTCATTTCGGGGGACAGAGGATCTTTTTGTCTGCTGAGGGGAACTGCTGGCGGTGGTATTCGACGACTTGGTACACGAGCTGCCGTTCCTCCTCGTTTTTTGTCAGGCCCTCGTTGAAATCTTCCGCCAGTTTCACCGCCTGTTCTGCGCGTCGTTCACAGACTTCAACGATGGTGCACATCCTTCGAGATCTTTGGGGTTTTTTGGAACCGGCAGCTTCAGGCAATGAAAAAGGTTTTGAGTCCTTTTCGTGACCAAGGTGCTCAAATCCGACCATCTCACGGTCAAGACACACTTTCCCTCCAGCTGACGCAGATCTTTTGGGTTTTCCGTCTTCTTGTGCAGGTTTTGGAGCATTGCCGTCTTCTCTGCATCGGTGGTTTTGGAGGAGAACATAGCGAGTCCAGCTAAATCTTCGCTTAGGTACCAGAGGTGGCCCCGGAATTTCATCAATGCGGCGGTACCTACATCATGATCCACTGCCTTGTACCGCTCTAGGTCCTCCAACAGCTCCAGGTCATTGACGGGCGCGTCCGCTGTCAATGGAGCCTCGAACCACCTCTGGAGGTAGATGGTGATGGCAAAGACGTTTATCCTGCGTAGTGACCGGACCTCGTGAGCAGTCAGGTGGAATTGGCTTCGGAAGATGAACATCTTAAGACAGTAAATGCCTTTGGCCATCCACCTGGCCCAGTGGTATGCTCCAGGACGATTGTACCGGAGATCTCGTTTGCCATGACCATCGAGGAAGACCAGAGCGAGGATCAGGAACTCCCGGTAATCGTCTCTTGGGTGGCCAACTTCAAGCTGGTCTTCAATGAAGTGGACAATCTCTTTTTTCAACGCCACCCATTCCGAAAGGATGTCGCTTGGGCCATCGCTGTTGAACGGAGAAGCCTGCTTCTGGTCGATGAACTCCCATTGGGATTTGAAGCAAGCAAACAGCGCAATTTCGGGGCCAGAAGACCTGAAGAACAGGTCAAAGACTGAGGTGATTATCAATTCCATCATGTGGTGTCTGCAAGCCAGGAAAAGAACGCAGCGGTCCATTTGGTCCTGGATAATCGTACAAGCGCCGCTGTGAATACCGGTATTCGCCGCTGTTGTGTCGAAGCAGAGACTGGCAATCCATGGTTGAACTTGCGGCCAATCGTCCAGCACCTTCAGAACAGCTCCAGCCATCCGCTGTCCCGTGCTGTCAGGGATTTTTGGGATCACCAACAACTTCTCAAGATTCTTCCCGCTGACCAGCACTGGTATGTGATCCGATTTCCCTCCATCCGAATCAGGGAGGAGTTTGCCATCAAAGTGGACGACAAGCGGCGTATCAGGATTGAACTCGGTCTTGATTCCGGCTGCCAAGTTCTTCCTGGACTTCTGCCGTGAATGGTGAAGACTTGATTTGGACAAGGTGACCGAGGATAACTCAACTCCCGCAGCAGCGAGTGCTGGAGCCACAATGTGCATCGCTTGGCGTACTGAGGTTCCAGTTCGATCCAGGGCTGCAGCAAAATTGGGATATTGGATGATCCTCCTTGCCGACACTTCGCTGTCCTTGGGAGCGGATTGAGGAGCCGAAGGACCAGGAGAGGAATATTGGACATCATCATTGGATGCTTCGGCCATGGACTCCGAAGAAGAAGAAGACCCACTTTTCACCGTTCCTTTTGCTTGCAGTGAGTCCATCTCTTCGCGGCTTTTCTTCTTCCTCTTCTCTTCAGCTGCTCAGCATTTCTCCCACTCCGCTGCCCTGCAAGCAAACTCCAGGTCCTCTCCTCCGATGTACATCTTCCGCATGGTTCGCTGGTCATTCAGAAAGTCTCGATCTTCGGGGACTTTGAAGAGTTTCATGGCGTTGGCATGAGCTGTTTCAAACAGTGTATTCAGGTTGGCTTGGAATCCCTTTTCCCGCTCCAGTTGCTTCTCTCCCCCACGGTTTCAGTTTCTGGCAACCTTCTTGTAGTCCGTGGAGAGGGCCTTGATCCTGTCGACGCACTTGGGCTTGTGGGAGGTCGGAATAGATGCCCGAGCCCACACCGCCATAACCTCATCAGCTACCACATTGGCAGCTTCCGCCGTGGATGTTTTTTTCTTCCGAGTGAAGAACAACAGACGTCGAAGAACATCTCCCACTGTCGGGAGTTGACACAGCGTTTCCAGGGGTTCATTTCGCAACACCCCCACCAACCACACAGTCTCCTGCTTTCTTGTATCCATAACCTGAAAAGAAATATGCTACAATTAGTATAAGGTAGAGAGTAGCCGTTCAGCAATAGTAACACATGGTTTGAGGGGACCCTTAAAATTAAAGAACACGAATGAAATTCATCTTGCTGGCATGTTTTCACGAGTGGAAGAAACTAGGGGGGTGTGCATGACAAACTTCAGGAACAAAAAAAATTGGGACACACTAATATATATATATATATCGTTTGAACTGCCAGATTGCGGTATTCAGATATTATTGACAGTTGGCTTAGAAATCCGTCAGTCGGCTTAAAAGGCGTTAATGGCATATATATATAGGGTGAACCAAATGTAGGTGGACAGTAAATGATAACGTTTATTTTGAGAATACATATTTAATTTTTTTGTATACTATAATACAAAATAAAATTTAAATAAATTTAGTTATAATATTTAATATAATAAAACACAAACACCATAGTTATAATGAACACCATAGTTATAATATAATATAACACAAACCGTATTCAACCTACTGTCCACCTACTTTTGGTTCACCGTGTATATATATATATATATATATATATATATATATATATATATAATATATATATATATATATATATATATATCGTTTGAGCTGCCAGATTGCGCTATCAGATATTCTTGACAATTGGCTAAGAAATCCGTCAATCGGCTTAGAAGGCGTAACCAGCCATTTGATATATATATATATATTCCCATCTTCGCAGTTATTCCTTAATATCGTTTATATATATATATTATATAATATATATATATATATAATATATATATATATATATATATATACAATTTTTGGCTGTTATTAAAAGTCAACCATGAAGTGTAGAAATTCCAGTGTTGTCCCATTTTACAGAGAAACTCATTAAGTTTTTTCTGATAACAAGTTTTGACAAGTTTTTTCTTTTTTGTACGCGGGTGACAGACATTGATGATTTAAAAGCAAGAATCACAGCTGCTATTGAGCGAATTGATGTGGATATGCTACACTGCTACAGCGTACATGCCAACATTTGGATTATCGATTGGATGTTTTGCGAATCACTGATGGTGCACATATCGAATGTTTGTAACAACGTTACTTTAATAAAAGAAACTTTTGAAAATACAGATTCTAAATAATCTTGTTTAAGAATTTTACGTGTGTTATCAAGAATTTTATTAAAAGATGAAATTGTACAGATCATTTTCGGACACACTGGAATTTCTAAAAAACTTGTCAAAACTTGGTATCAGAAAAAAACTTAATGAGATTCTCTGTAAAATGGGACAACACTGGAATTTCTACACTTCATGGTTGACTTTTAATAACAGCCAAAACTTGTACAGATAATTCTCGGACACCCTGTATATACAACCAAAAGAAATAAATAACACCATTACATCATTCTCTTTATTTAGACGAGTCAAGTGAAAATAATTCATGAAATATATAGGAAATATTAAAAAATAATATACAGCAAAAATACACACATTAAACGAAGGATATATATACATTCTTAAAATAATAATATTAGTATAGGATAAAATTATATAACCATTTAATATATGTAAGAACAAATACTATATATATATATATATATATATATATATATATATATATATATATATATAAACAGCAAAATTTATATAAAATCAAAATACATACACTTTATGTTCTACCGCGCTTAACTAAAATATTAAACTCGCACGTGATCGAGTCTACAGTTACATCATTGTTGCTTGTACTATACAATAAATAAGATTTAGCATCATTTCACCACTCAAGGTGTGCGGGTGCCTATACTCGATTTAAAGAGCCTAATGTCATATCGTTCAGTGGTATTTCTGTGCCCACCTTACAATTGGTTGGCAAGTTATCTTTAAACATGGACAGAATACAATCAAAAGCACGCACAAAGAGGGCGTCGTTAGCCACAACATCATTATTAAATTCAAGTTTATAAACACTTCTTTCCAATCGAGGGTTTTTTTCATACTGATCCGAGCTTTTCAATCGTGAATTCTTCTTCACAACGCATAGCGGCAGTTGAAATAATTTTCTAAATCGTAACGACAGCTGCTCATTATATAAAGCTACAACTCTTCTGGGTGAACAGTGTAGGCAAGCTCTGTCCTGTACCGCTCAAGTCCTTTGTACCAGAGTTCATGATATTTCGAAGAGTCTAAACCTTTTAACTAAGCAGCCAGCTCTGGACCATTCTCGCCATGTTCATTCCTACATTCGATAAACCCGTCGAGCAAAGCGGTGTATGCGTATTCAAGAACCGTATCGAAATAAACCATATCCGTAACACATGCGTCTAATATAGGTTTTAATTTGCGGAAACCAACGATTTCAAACATTCTAACGAGGATGAAGCGGTTTCGCGTGGGGACAAGAACGTTATTATCAGATGTGTTCTTCCACATCAGTCGTATATCAATGCATGGCTCATCGTTATTCATAGACAACGTACAAACAATGGCATATGAGGGGTATCACTAATCTGTTCTCTTCTTGTACCTACACCTGCAGTTATTTTATAACGATCCTCACCCCACTTCTCAACTATCACGAAGACTCTATTCATCTCGTCAACACTTAAATAAACAACATTACGTTTACCAGATTTTGCTTGTGTACAAGTCGTTTCAAGTACATAGTTAATGGCACCGGTTTTATGTCTGAACACACGCAATGACTTCGTCACGGACACGTCGTATACGGCATTGAGAATCTGCTCAAAGGAAGCTCCATCGTTTTCTATTGTGAGAGTGCACAACCAGTCGGGTCAAGCTCTGAGATGACTATGAGCAGACGGTGCGCTGTTTGGCTCGGGAACAGGTGTGGAGGAGTGAGTCATATCAAGCGTTAATGTTTCGTGTACGGGTTTGTTCCAGCATGAAAGACTCATGCGAGTACTTGTACCCATTATACCGGGCAATTTCCGATACATGGGGCAATATCGGGTTTAATGTTTTATCGGAATGCGCACGAGACGTTCATTTCCACAAACTAAACACATTAACAATCCGGCGCACTATTTGAGAGAAACATGTGCCCGTATTTATCCTCGTCATGATATATATGAATGTAGTGGTAAAAGTACTTTAGCTTGTCCATGATGACAAGGTTTACATTCTCAGCCGCAAGGTACGCGTACTCGGTATGATGCAGCATGATATAATACCGCCTGTCACTCCAATCTTCAACAAGACTCACTACCCATACCCGTTGCTTCTCTTCTGCACGCGTTGTTTCTTTCACCTCACGGTATATGTACGCTTTTATACAGTTTAGCCCTACAACGTAGTCCATTACATCGTTTGTGCCACGAAACCCGGCAATGCTCTCGCCAGAATATCCATAGAGTATTTGAACATCTTGTTCCTCAAACTTCGCGCGGTTCAATGTAGCCTTAAAAGTCTCAAAGGAGGGGGGGCTAGGCCGTCTTTCAGTATTCACCACATCTTCCGACTTTACCTAATACCACTTCATAAACGTCGAACACGCAATATCCAAAGTAGCCATGACTATTTTTCGTCTACTTGAGAATTCTTCAAATATACGTCTGAGATCCAAGGCTTGCAGCGGCCAACAGCGGCCAACTTTCCATAAGTCAATTGGCACTTGCAGGAAAATGAAAATCTGTGAGTGTGGTATATTTCATATGATGGATAATTGGGGAAAATTCAACCATAAATGTGATGAAATTCACCGTCCTACATGCCATGAGAAATATAAGGCGGATGGAGTGAAGCATGTATGTTATATGAAAGACGCTAAGCCTAAAAATAGGCCTTTTATAACTGTGTACCACGATATAGAAACTTACACAAACCCTGAAACCAAAGAGCTTATCCCACATCTACTTGTAAGTCAGACTATCTGCGATGAGGGCATGGAGGTTGAGTGTGATGAGTGTCACAAATGTGGTAAACGGACAAATGTTTTTAAAACGATCGCACACGACAGCCCTGTGAAACTCCGTATCCTATATTGTCAAGTTAGCGGAGAAGTTAATAAAAATGACTGTATATTCTTCCCCATAAAGAGGAAAAATTTGACACACAGTTCCTTTATAAGGAACTGCTTGAACAAGAGTCATTGGAGATATTTACAGGCGACCCCTTGAAAAGGGGAAATAAGCTTGTACAAGTGCAGATAAGAGGTACTGTTCAGTTTAAAGATACTTTATTATTCACACTTGTAAACTGGCCAAGCTACTCAAGGTGATGGATGTAGCCGCCGAAGTTTCAAAAGGGTATTTCCCTTACACTTTCCTCACTAGCGAGACTTTAAATTATGTAGGACTACCTCCCCTCAAACAATACTTTAACTACACCAACATGAGTGATAGTGAGCGTGAAGATTTTGACCGCTACTACAACAGTTTTAATGAAACTAATCCATACACTATAGCTGTTGAATGTGAGCGTTATTGCGTGAATGATGTGCGCGTGCTTAGAGTATGTTTCCAGGCCTTTAGAAGGATGTACATAAACCGTTTCAACTGCGATCCGCTGCAAGTCGCAACCACAATCTCCTCATTGTGTTTAGTGCGTTCAAGAACAATTTCATGCCTAAAGACACCTTAACAGTCATTCACAGAAACAACCCTCGCAGTTATGGGCACAAGGCTATTTACTGGCTCATACACATACAGCAGCAGACCGGAGTATACATAAAACACGCCCGCAACACTGGAGACGTACCCATTAAGGTCAATGGTCATGTTTTTGGGGTTGATGGTCTAAGCGAAGACCGTGCCACTGGTGAGAAGACTGTGTACTCCTTTAACGGTTGCTGGTGGCATGGATGCCCACGTCCTGAGTGTGAAATCATAGGAGATATCCACGGTAGATCTCCTGCCGACAGTCTTGCATGGATCCGCACCCTCGATCAGCTTATAGGTACCCAGTTCACTCACAAGATATTGTGGGAACATGAGTATGATGCACGGATGGAAACAGATGGACAGTACCGTGAAGAAATAAACACGATCAAGCGTTCAATGGTGCTGGACCCTCTCAAATGCGGTGATAGCTTGTTCGGAGGGCTTACAAACCCATTCAAGCTATACTTTCCGCCTACGGAGGCCGTGAAACTCCATTACTACAACTTCTGTTCTTTATATCCTTACTTGATGAAGAACAATAATCCGTACCCGTAGGTGCACCTGAAAAACTGGTAGGACCTGACCTGCTCACCAATGAGGTGTTCTCAACAAATTTGAACAAGTACTATTTCGGCCTTTCTTTCGTAGACGTGCTACCCCCTCGCGATTTATGGATGCCGATCTTACCCGACGTTATAGATCACAAACTCATTTTTTCCCTGTGCGTGAAGTGCGCAGAGGAGAATAATGGGTCCTGTAATCACACAACCAACCAGCGGAAGATCAGAGGTGTGTATATTCAATAGGACGGAGTGAAACACAACTTTTTATTTCAAATTTATTTGCCTCACTTGTTTTTTGTTGTATTAGAACATAAAAATGATGTATTCAGTCATTTAATGTTTGTAACTCAAACCATCTCTCTCATTTTTACATAAAAGTAAAATGGTCATCAGCCGGTTGTCTATAAATAAAAATATGTTCATAACATAAAAACTAAGTGTTCTATCAAAAAAAAAAATTTGAAGAACAACGCTTTATAATGCAAAACTATACTTAAAAACCACAATTGTGAATACATTGTATTGAAATAAAATTATATCTGGTCTCACTTGGATGGATGCCGTAAATCAATTACATTTGAATGCGATATAAAACCCGCTCATCTCAAATATTATTATTTTTTCAGGAGAAGCATCAGATCCTTTTTGGTTTCAAGTGAGGAAAGCAGAGAGCGACTTTTTATTCTTGACCTAATAAATCCGTCGCTTGATTCCTGTGATATTACTGATGCTGATCTGTAACCAACTTCACGGCTTTTTCGACGTTTTGCGTGGGAATGGGATATTTCTCAACTTTGAAACATTTTGTTTCGTACTCAAGCAATTCTTCATCACACAATTTAGAAATGAGAGGTGGTTCACTGATATCAATTCTATCCCAGAAGATGAAGTCTATTCAACGTGATGCTTTGAAGTTCAATTCTAGTACTCTAAATTCTCTGATTTTCCTTGTATTTGCTTCCTTACACTTTCTTGTCTGTATTATTCGATCGATTGCAACTTTGCGCAGCTTTTGCTCACTATCTGACAACATTGCTAGAAAAATATTTTCTGAGTAAGCAAAATAGGCATTCCGTGATATATAAGGTTGGACAGTTTTTTGTATATCTTGGGGTAACAGGTTGAACCTTTTTATTGCATCAAAGATATGTTTGGGTCCATCAGGCAGATACGGTTTAAATTTTATATTGAACCAGTTAGGACCATAGTTTGTTACTATGAACAGAACAAGGCTACGTAATTCTCTGGAGGGATTCTTTTGGGAGATTTAATAACGACATATTCTGTTAGCTAGAGTTAACCATCTAGAGTTGTTAAGGGGACCAGGCTTGAGTTTCTCTAGGCTTCCGTCAACATATCCTTCTCTTATGGTCCCAATTATTCTGAACATGTATTGTTGATCATTACTTAAATCTTCTATGGGCTCATCTGTGAGAACTGGGATGCTATCGGTCCCATCCGTAATTGGGGAGAACTTTACCACAGGCATCTCATGGCAAGTCTTAAGAGCATTACCAATAGATCCACTGAATGATCTTGGCCCAGTTGTTTTCCCGTCGTATCGCTCAAACAGATGCCTTAGTGGAAGTTCATTTGTATGTAACATACAAATGCTCCATTGCAATGGTCGGTTCAGCTTCTGCTCGATGAAATGGATTATGCCACCTTTAGACCCAATGTTGACATTCGTACTATCGCACCCTATCACCTGGAGATTCTGGTCTAGTGTCATTCATTCAAGTAAGCGAACAACGATTCAGATTCATTACTTGCTTTTCCAGATTTAGAGCTCAAATGGTTAAGGTATTCTCCACCAGGCTCACTCAATAGTACATAATGTTCTTCAATAATTATATCCTGGTACCATTTACCATATTTATTTGTCTTTACCAACGTCTTGTCTTTTCTCCCATCAAAATATAAAGCTTTAATATCACCATAACTTTGTGCAGCTTCAACTTGTAATATTTTTCTGAATTTCTGTCTCTCTCTTCTTACCTTACTTCGATCAATAAAAAAGTCACTGTCTTTTTCGGTAATGATACCCAAATCCACCAAAGTAGCTGAAGCAATGGCCGATGCAGCCCTATCTGAAACACCAAATCTGTCGGCTTCCATGGCAAGATTGGGTAAAGGGGCTCTCATTTGAATGTTGGAGCATTCATATTCAGACTCAGATGTTGAACTTTCTTCGGTGTGAATATATTTACTCGTTATCATAGTTATAACCAAATAACGCACAATATAACGCGATATCTCTCAAAAACCGATAGATATAATACTAGGAGTCTTTCAAAATATGACTTTCCGCCATTTTGTTTTCGGCAGAAATGCGGCGGGTGGAGGGTCCTAAAAAGAAAATATTATCTTTTTAGAACTTCTAGAGGGTCAATACACCAAATCATGAGTGAGGCAAGACGGTTTAATATTTTCACTCCACCCTAATATACAAGTCCTGAGCTGTCCCTAGCCGCCCGCCATGGTTACAGAATATTGAAGATATATGAGGTGTGGAGGTTTCAGAAGGTACCCAACCTTTTCACGCCGTATATAAATACTTTTTTGAAGGATAAGGTGGAAGCATCAGGCTACCCGCGAGTGGTTGAGAACGAGGGTGAAAAATCGGCTTATATTCAGCGTTACCGTGACTGTGAAGGGATACAACTTGACGGGGCCCAAATTGTTAAGAACCCTGGCACGCGCTTTAGTGCAAAGTTATGCCTAAATAGTCTTTGGGGCAAGTTTGCACAGAATACAGGTAAGGGGAACGTTCATTTGGCCGAAAGTTATAACGAGGTGTGGGATTATGCCAATGCCCCCGATAAAGAGGTTATGGAATGTTCGTAACAGGTACATAATAAAGTACAACATCATCGAACTGGCCACAGATACCTCACGTGTTACAAACATACCTGTAGCCAGCTTCACAACGGCATACGCACGCATCAAGCTTTGGGGACTACTGCACTCTCTTGGGCGGAGGATGCTGTACGCTGACACAAATAGCGTAATATTCACAGAGAGGGAGGTTGAATATATGCCGCCTGTTGGGGAATTCCTCGGAGAGTTGACTGACGAGATCAAGGATGAGTATGGTGATGATGCATACGCTGACTCCTTTGTATCAACAGGGCCAAAAACTTATGGGGTGCGGGTGAGAGTGGGGAAAGAGCTGAAATATATCGTGAAGGCGAAGGGCATCACGCTTAACCTGGCGAACCGACGGGTGTTAACTTTGATTCGTTGAAGGAGCTCGTGTGCTTAGAAGATAAGGGTAACCAACCTCCCCAACTGACTGTATGAACCAACAATTTTCGGGCAAAGAAACTGGGGTGCGTGAAGGAAATTAGGGGCACAAAGGTGTGTCGTAACACCGATAGGAAACGTTACCAGGTGCCTGGTACCTATGATACCGTACCCTTTGGGTATCATAATACCTGAATGTTATATATGTCTATTGTTAACGATGTTTATTTATTACGTATATTTGAATATGTAAATGTTTCAATTAGGGTTTCATTTTCTCCTTTGTGTGTGTGTGTGTGTGTGTGTGTGTGTGTGTGTGTGTGTGTGTGTGAGTGCGTGCGTATGTACAGGAAAAAAGTCATAAGCTCCGCCCACTGTAAGATCAATCAAATGGTCACGTGATTCCTGCAACTACCTGGGCATATCTCTACACCTATCTCTCACGTAGACGAAAAATAGTCATGGCTACTTTGGATATTGCGTGTTCGACGTTTATGAAGTGGTATTAGGTAAAGTCGGAAGATGTGGCGAATACTGAAAGACGGCCTAGCCCCCTCTCCTTTGAGACTTTTAAGGCCACATTGAACCGCGCGAAGCTTGAGGAACAAGATGTTCAAATACTCTATGGATATTCTGGCGAGAGCATTGCCGGGTTTCGCGGCACAAACGATGTAATGGACTACGTTGTAGGGCTAAACTGTATAAAAGTGTACATATACCGTGAGGTGAAAGAAACAACGTGTGCAGAAGAGAAGCAACGGGTATGAGTAGTGAGTCTTGTTGAAGATTGGTGTGACAGGCGGTATTATATCATCCTGCATCATACCGAGTACGCGTACCCTGCGGCTGAGAATGTGAACCTTGTCATCATGGACAAGCTGAAGTACTTTTACCACTACATTCATATATATCATGACGAGGATAAATACGAGCACATGTTTCTCTCAAATAGTGCGCCGGATTGTTAATGTGTTTAGTTTGTGGAAATGAACGTCTTGTGCGCATTCCGATAAAACATTAAACCCGATATTGCCCATGTATCGGAAATTGCCCGGTATAATGGGTACAAGTACTCGCATTTCATGCTGGAACAAACCTGTACACGAAGCATTAACGCGTGGTATGACTCACTCCTCCACACCTGTCCCCGAGCCAAACAGCGCACCGTCTGCTCATAGTCATCTCAGAGCTTGACTCGACTGGTTGTGCACTCTCACAACAGAAAACGATGGAGCTTCCTTTGAGCAGATTCGCAATGCCGTATACGACGTGTCCGTGACGAAGTCATTGCGTGTGTTCAGACATAAAACCGGTGCCATTAACTATGTACTTGAAACGACTTTTAGACAAGCAAATTCTGGTAAACGAAATGTTGTTTATTTCAGTGTTGAGGAGATGAAGAGAGTCTTCGTGATAGTTGAGAAGTGGGGTGAGGATCGTTATAAAATACCTGCAGGTGTAGGTACAAGAGAACAGATTAGTGATACCCCCTCATATGCCATTGTTTGTACGTTGTCTATGAATAACGATGAGCTATGCATTGATATACGACTGATGTGGAAGAATGCATCTGATAATAACGTTCTTGTCCCCACGCGAAACCGCTTCATCCTCGTCAGAATGTTTGAAATCATTGATTTCCGCAAACTAAAACCTATATTAGACGCATGTATTACGGATATGGTTTATTTCGATACGGTTCTTGAATACGCATACACCGCTTTGCTCGACGGGTTTATCGAATGTGGGAATGAACATGGCGAGAATGGTCTAGAGCTGGCTGCTTAGTTAAAAGGTTTAGACTCTTCGAAATATCATAAACTTTGGTACAAAGGACTTGAGCGATACAGGGCAGAGCTCGCCTACACTGTTCACCCAGAAGAGTTGTAGCTTTATATAATGAGCAGCTGTCGTTACGATTTAGAAAATTATTTCAACTGCCGCTATGCGTTGTGAAGAAGAATTCACGATTGAAAAGTTCGGATCGGTAAGAAAAAACCCTCGATTGGAAAGGAGTGTTTATAAACTTGAATTTAATAATGATGTGGCTAACGACGAAACTTTTTGTGCGTGCTTTTGATTGTATTCTGTCCGTGTTTAAAGATAACTTGCCAACCAATTGTAAGGTGGGCACAAACATAGTATTGAACGATATGAAGGCCCTTTAAATCGAGTATAGGCACCCGCACACCTTGAGTGGTGAAATAATGCTAAACGTATTTATTGCATAGTACAAAGCAACAATGATGTAACTGTAGACTCGATCACGTGCGAGTTTAGTATTTTAGTTAAGCTCGGTATAATGTTATAATAATGTTATAATGTTTCAGACCAACAAAGACCCTAGGATCCACTCATGGCTGGTCTACCTAACTGTGTTCGTGATTGTGTATTGTGCATGTCCTCCGTGGTGGCGGAGCGGACCTACAATTTTACGTGGGTTCCGAACCACAAAGAACATAAGAACATATGAAATTTTTATAGTGGGCACACTAGGGGGGACCTCGGCCCATCGAGGCGGCTCCACCATGCAAAAAATGCCTGTACATTGGCAACAACCAATTTTTACAGAACCAAACAATTAATTATCAATCTAAAACTAACCAATTATCAATTTAAAACCAAAGACAGAATCTCTGGATCCAGAGGATCAAGTCACAACAGACTACCATCCACATATATGTTACACTCTATATCTATTTACAACCGACATGCAAATATATCAGATCCAAAGAATCCAGTCAACTTCACTATGGTATCCATCAATACCAGTACCCCGCCAACCAAAAACAAGTCATGGTCCATATCAATTGCGGACCAAGTCACAATTTACGACCATATACATTACAATATATATACTTAGGAGGAAAAGTGTAGGTGTGGCTGTGGCTGTAAAGACTGTACCGTAATGTAGAAATGTGTATGCACCCATTTTGGGTCTCCCATTTAAAGGTGTTTGTGGGGCAAGTGAAGATCACGAGTTTTTCAATACCTCACAGTACTATGGGGGGCACCGCTCGGCAGAGGAATCTCTTTAAATGGGGTGTGTAAGGACAGAGAGTATCCCCTAACCCAAGATGCTGCCTCCCTATATCCCACAACACTTGTAAAACTGTTTTCTTAAATTTGTTCTACATCTTTGCTTAAATAATTTCATACTATGACCTCTAGTCTGGTTATTGTGATCTTTAATGAAAAGAGAATCAAAATCTAGCTTATCCAACCATTAATTTTACTACCTTAAACTATACCCAATCTATCAACATATGCGTCTAATCGATTTTTAAACATGTTTATAGACGTGCTACTAATTACTTCTACCGGCAAACTATTCCAGCTATTTACTATTCTATGCGTACAAAAGTTTTTGGCAACTGCTGTCTCGAACCTTCTACTTGTCAACTTACACCCGTTATTTCTAGTCCTATTATATTGAGATATTTCGAAAAAGCTATCTCTATCTACGTTATCAAACCCATTCATAATTTTGAAAACCTGGATTAGATCACCCCTTAGCCTCCTAGTCTCGAGTGTAGTCAATTTTAACTCTTTAAGCCTATCCTCGTACGACTTTGACCTAAGCGACGGAATCATCTTAGTTGCTCGTCTTTGAACTCTTTCGATTTTGTTTATATCTTTGCGCATATACGGATTCCAAAATTGGGTCGCGTACTCCAAATGGGGTATAACTAATGATTTATAAAGAGGAACTATAATATCGCGCGATTTGTACTCAAAATTCCAAGCTATAAAACCTAACACTTTGTTCGCTTATTGACCGCTGCTGTACTTTGTTTCGCTACTTTGTTTCGTTACCAGTGACTATAATTCCTAAATGTTTTCCCTGCTCTACGCTTATCAACTCTTTCCCTGATATACTATACGCAAAATTACCGTTACGCGAACCTATATGTAAAATTTTGCAAACTAACTGCAAACTAACTGTTCATTATTGTTAACCATTGTAAACGCGTAAGTTGCAAATTTCCCTTCACAGCGACTGCAAGTACTTGACGGGGGTGCCACGCTCTTAATTAGTTAAAAAACAAAAAACAAAAAACGAGCGCTTGGAAATTAATAAATTACAACGTAGGTCTACCGCGTGCTTATTGCGCCGTCAAATGAGTAAACCCGAAAAAATGTTCCTGAAACACAGAAACAGATTTTTGTAACAAAAATTTATACTAAATGAATATATAATTAAGCTACCGACGAAAGATCTGTAAAAGAAAGAGTATTAATAGAACTTATCTGTCCGTGATTCGACAGACTTTTTTCCTTTTTTCCCACGGTGTGTGACCACACTCTACCTGACCTCCCGAAGGAAGGGAAAATGAACCTTATGACTCCTCGTTTTCTGATAGATTTGAAACACAAACAAGGCAAGCCACATGCACTATCCTTAGTTTAATCAAATAATATAGTACTGAATAAGGTCGATAGATGAAATATATTCGTTAATGAATGATTAGTAACAAGAAGTAATTTAGTTAAGAATGCACCAAACACTATTTTTTATTTTTAAAGACACCTCAACGAAAACCACTTATTCAATTGATAACACTGGACACTCGATAAGTTTTGCTGCTTAATATATATATATATATATATATGTATATATTATTATTTTTTATATACGTTTTGGTGTTTATATATATGTATAAGGGCGTATTTGTTCGTACATATATTAAATGGTTATATAATTTTATCCTGTACTAATATTATTATTTAAGAATGTATATATATCCTTCGTTTAATTTGTTTATTTTTGCTGTATATTATTTTTGAATATATATTTATTTCCTATATATCTCATGAATTATTTTCCCTTAACTCGTCTAAATAAACAAAATGATGTAATTGTGTTTTATTTATTTCGTTTGGTTGTATATATAAAGGATATTAAGGAATAACTGCGGAGATGGGATATATATATATATATATATATATATATATATATATATATATATATACACATAATTATATATATATATATATTATATATATATATATATATATATATATATAGAGAGAGAGAGAGAGAGAGAGAGAGAGAGAGAGAGAGAGAGAGAGCAAATGGCTGGTTACGCCTTCTAAGCCGACTGACGGATTTTTAAGTCAACTGTCAAGAATATCTGTATAGCGCAATCTGGCAGCTCAAACGATATATATATATATATATATATATATATATATATATGCCTTCTAAGCTGACTGACGGATTTCTAAGCCAACTGTCAATAATATCTGAATAGTGCAATTTGGCAGTTCAAGCGATATATATATATATATATATATATATATATATATATATATATATATATATATATATATCTGCCATTTACGCCTTCTAAGCCGACTGACGGATTTCTAGGCCAACTGTCAAGAATATCTGAATAGCGTAATCTGGCAGCTGAAAAGTTAGATATACACACATATCCATCTGCCTTCTAAGTCTTCTCAACCAACTGGCGGATTTCGAGTTCTAAGCCAAATGATGCTGTGAAGATCTCTTATTATGCGTCTGCGTCTCGCAGGCGATGGATGCTCTGTCTCTCTCTCTCTCTCTCTTTCTTCATCTCTTAGGTTAGATATACCCCTTTGGGGGTGAGGCCGTCCAATCTTCTCCCCCAAAGAGGTTAGGGTGACTCCCCCCAGCTTGCTGGGGTGGCTTCTCCCATTTTTGGCACCCTGGGGTGGGGGTGACACCTTGCAAGAAGGGGGCGGGGGTGGCACTGGCACTCAATTGATCATTGCGATTGCATATGCACTCGTCCATTTTGCGGCCATACTACTGTGCTATTGTTGAAATTGTTGATTGATAAATTAACTGGTAATTCAAGTAACTAATTATTTATCTCATCAACTTAATTATAAATTACCGAAGCCTAGAAACTGTGCACTACATACATACATATATATAAAAAGTAAAAATTCACTAGTAAGGCTGCTTCTTCTCGTATCCACCAAGATCAAAGCGGGCTAAAATTCTAACCAGATAACTGATAACACTGCCCAACAAAAAAAAACATTTTGCTGCTGATTTAATTCTAAGACCTGTTTCTGGATAATATTGATGTGCTGATTTCAAAAATCACCTTAGATTTTGTCCATCACATCAGGTTTTCGTGCAATGCAATATGCCTATTTTGGGTGATCCATGAAGGGCGCTTATCAAATTGATGATTTTTGAGACCTGTTAACAGCTGTTTTGCTGTTAAAATTTTATCTGTGGAGTACGCAAATCTGTGCATTAAATCTAAAGGTCATGTACAACATTAAAATCTTGGGTATCTGTGATTTCCCCAGGTGTGAGCGTGACGTCATGATCATGGATTCATTTTTTGCGTATTTAAACACTTTTAATCACTTTATGTGTCAATATTACCATTGTATATTAAAGTTCACTCCCTGCACAATTGTTTACTTTTCCATGCTGATTCTGAATATGTAAAAACTTATTTTTTGAAAAGAAAAAAAATTGGGCATAACCCTGCCAAAATGCGATATCTCCAAAATATCCGTATTTGATTGCACGAAAACCTGACGTGATAGGCAAAAACTAAGGTGATTTTTTAAATCAGCACACCAAAGTTACCTAAAAACAGGTGTTAGAATTAAATCAGCAAAATTGGTGTTGGGCAGTGTAATAGTACGGTATAAAAAAGGGCGAGTATAGAATAGAATAGAATAGAATAACCTTTATTAATAATAAAATAAATACAGTAGTCTTTTTACAACTTACAATTTTTACAATGACATAAATAATTGTGAAGCTCGACTATTTATTTTTTTTATTTTTAATTTGGCCCTTAAGCTTTAGGCTTTACTGGGCTCGATACGCAACAATAAACAGTTAAGGAGAATTAGTCATCAAAATGACACTCATTTTTTTAATTATTCCCTTATATACTTCGCGGCTCCTTTTGCTGGAATATAATAATATTCGGTCAGGAGGGCCAGAAACTGGCACAACGCTCAGATCAACTAATGCGGCCCATTGCGCTACTCCTGGATTATTATTACTACACTCAAAATAAAACCTTCTAAATTTAGAACTTATAACTCCTTTTTGGGGGCGCATTCTAGGGGAATTTTTTCTTTCTTTTGAGTATCAAAGTTTCTCGTCAGATGATATAATAACTTCTTTCTCGATACATAATTTCTTTAGATAGAAGAAATCGTCTCCAAAACTTCTTTCTGGAGTGATTTGAGACAAGAAAGATAATATTTCTATGTATAGAAAGTTGCGGGAAGTCTTTATTTTCTGTGTACCACCATCGGGATTCGATTCTCGACTTCAGTGTCTTCACTTCGCTTAATCGGAAACGGTATTACCCACTGAGCTACGGACGCTGGATTTTTTCGAAAATAGTGTCTTTGGAAATTTTTGCAGAAAAGTACAATTTGTCAGTAGATTTTTGGGGGGTTATACTTATCAAAGGTGTCCATCATTGTTTTCACTGATTACACCGGTCTGCATGAAAATCGATTTCTTTATTTTGAGTTGTGATTCTGAAGCAGTTCGCTGCGCTGAATTAAAAAATGCTACCAGTTTTTTTCTATCGCCCACAGTTTTAAAGTTATTAGCAAAACAATTTTGGGGCGTTTGTAATTTTTTACCTTTTTTATCTCTAATTAATTTCGTTTTTTCATATTTTTCAGATAGATAATTCTAACATTACGTCTTTAAAATTTTAATAATGGCTTCTAGAGGATGTACCCATAGTCCAGACATATTTTGTTATATTTGTGGTCGGTATGTTGTTGTAAAACAAAGGACAAATGTAACGACCTTCATTATGAGAGCTTATCATGCTTATTTTGGAATTAAATTAGGAGATCAAGACAAAAGTTGGGCTCCACAAAAGGTTTGTCTTACGTGTGTTGCGGCACTAAGGAATTGGAGCAAAGGTAAAAAGAAAAGTTTGCCATTTGGGATCCCTATGGTATGGCGCGAGCCTAGAAACCATACCGACGACTGCTACTTCTGTTCTTGCAATGTTAAAGGTTATAATGCAAAGAATAAAGAGAGCATTCAATACCCAAATCTTCCATCTGCAATAAGGCCGGTACCCCATGGTCCAGAAGTTCCTATTCCCCGCCCACCCGAGAGTCTGGATCAATACAATTCAGATTCTGATTCAGCTCCAAATCCAGACAATGATGATGTTTATGAACAGCCAACAGCTGACCGAGATCTTCCTAAACCATTAACCCAAGCCGAACTAAATGACTTAGTCGGGGATTTGAATCTGCCTAAGGACTCTGCAGAACTTTTGGGGTCTAGATTGCAGGAGAACAATGTATTGGCATCCGACACATACTTCGCTTGGTACAGAAATCGTGAGAAAGACTTCGTGCCTTTTTTCGAAGAAGATGGTCCCTTGGTATTTTGCAAGGACATCACAGGATTAGTGTGCAAGCTAGGCATCGAATACCAAACCAGTGACTGGAAGTTGTTCATAGATTCCTCTAAAACCAGTCTAAAAGGAGTGTTACTGCACAACGGTAACAAATATGCATCAATCCCAGTGACCCATTCTACTAATTTAAAAGAGACCTATGATAACATGAAACTGCTTCTGGAAAAAATTCAGTATCAAAATCACAGATGGATATTGTGTGGGGGTCTCAAAGTCCTTTGCATGTTACTTGGGCAGCAATCAGGATACACTAAGATGCCATGTTTCATCTGCGAATGGGATAGTCGAGCACGTGACCAGCACTGGAAGAGGAAAACTTGGCCTACTAGAGAGAATCTTACCCCAGGATCAAAGAACATTTTACATGAACATCTAGTTGAACCAAATAAAATCCTCTTACCACCCTTGCACATTAAGTTAGGCTTGATGAAGCAGTATGTCAAAGCATTGAATAGAGAAGTGTGTTTCAAGTACATTTGTTCAAAATATCCAAAGATTAGCTACGAGAAAATAAAGGAAGGTGTTTTTATAGGTCCTCAGATTAGAAAGTTATTGACAGACGATCATTTCCTGAACACAATGACCAATAAAGAAAAAGAAGCATGGCTTGGTTTCAAAGATGTTGTTGAAAACTTCTTGAGAAACTACAAAAGCCAAAATTATGAAAGACTGGTGGAAAATATGCTTAAAAAGTTTTGCGCCTTAGGCTGCAACATGAGCCTGAAAGTTCACTTCTTATTTTCGCATCTTGACCGTTTTCCCGAAAATCTCGGAGATGTCAGTGAGGAGCAAGGGGAACGATTTCACCAGGACATCAAAACCATGGAAAGAAGATATCAAGGAAGATGGCATACAAATATGATGGCGGATTACTGCTGGTGTCTGCAACGAGATCAGCCTAACGCACAGCATAAGAAAACATCAAAGAAGCACCAGTTTAGTCGTCATTAGTCAGATCTACCTTCGTAGTCTTGAGTCTTTGGAATAAGTCCTGAAATGTTTGCAAGTAAAGAAGGTAAATATATTTTGTTTCTTTCAGTTATTTTTTTATTCTTTCATAAACAAGCAATATGCTTGTCCAAGAGCTAGGAGCTATTTAATTCTGCTTTAATTAAGTTTTACTCTATCACCTAAAGATTTCGTGCTACAAGGGGTGTTGTAATACCTCATCTGTCCCCAAATGTTAACCACCCATTGATGGGAGGGGAGAGAGTATTTTGCTGGGAACGGGACTGGTTGTTATATATATTTACCCTACATTATTATGTAAGCGTTACTGTAGTCTATAACAACACAATTTATGGTTTAGCATGTGCAATCCAATGTTGGTCTCGATAAGATGGTTCACATTTGGGGATAAATGGGGGATTTATGACACACCCTGTAGTAAGAAAACCATACGCGATAGAGAAAAACTAACTATATTTTTGAGATCAGCGCTCTCAAATTATATAGAATCACCAACTAGTTTGTAAAAATCGATCGACAAGTTTTCAAATGTGTACTGGTGTTATTTGTGAAATTCATCCCATATATATATATATATATATATATATTATATATATATATATATTTAAAGAACGACGCTTGTATAGAAGAACGTTCCGCACAAGATGGTATAGTGGTTAGCATATCTGACCGGCAATTGGAAGATCCCGGGTTCGATTCCCGGGTGGTTACCTCATTTTTCATTTGTTCGTTCTTTCTCCTCATCTTGTGCGGAACGTTCTTCTATACAAGCGTCGTTCTTTACATTAATTATACTGTGTGTTGTTTGCAGTTAAAATGTGTATATATATATATATATATATATATATATATGTAAAGAACGACGCTTGTATAGAAGAACGTTCCACACAAGATGGTATAATGGTTAGCATATCTGACCGGCAATCGGAAGATCCCGGGTTCGATTCCCGGGTGGTTACCTCATTTTTCATTTGTTCGTTCTTTCTCCTCATCTTGTGCGGAACGTTCTTCTATACAAGCGTCGTTCTTTACATTAATTATACTGTGTGTTGTTTGCAGTTAAAATGTGTGTATATATATATATATATATATATATATATATATATAAAGAGAGAGAGAGAGAGAGAGAGAGAGAGGCACACGAAAAGATATGCCATTTGAAATGGTTCTAACTTTTTTTTTAGTTTCGTTGCGATGCTTTTTGTTAGAAATTTGATTAAAGAAATGGGAATAAAAAAGTTTTATTTGGTTCGTTTGAAGTTGTGGGTTCGATTTGTTGTTCTCTTCTTCGTTCATTGCATCGACCAATTCGTTGCTCAAAGCTCGGAATGCATCAATTGCATCGTCTGTACTCACTCACTCACTCATTGTGGAATTCTTTTTTTTTTTTCTTCACTCAGATGCGACAGTTTAACAACTCTGAGAGAAACAAGAAAGTAACAGTAAATTTTCTTTATTTGCACTTTTTAAACTTTTGAATAAACTTTATTTACATCCCAATATCATCGGAAGAAAAATAAAAAGAAGTTATAACAGTTTGAAATTGTTTTACTTTTCATATATATATATATATATATGGTCCTCCGGATGGACTTCCGGCAAAATAGTCTTTCGTCGCAGGATATAGCACGTAAGCTAAGCAAAATGTGACGGTAGATCGGCCAACTGGAGTGGTGTACATCAAGGTTGAGCTTCACCTTTCTTACGAGTGCGTCTTAATTGGCCGTGAACGAATTTACTTGACACGAATGAAGTTTGTGTCGCGTCAGGAGTGAGCCTTTCCACCGTTACAGAGGCGCCGTTTGGAATTATCTTCTACTTTTATGTTGTTTGAAGGCATTTAATGAAGTTTGAAGTCGAACGATAAACGTACTGAAAATTTGGCTAGTTTCTTTTCGAAATATTTTGTGCCAATTCTGTTAAACATATTTTTAGATTTATTTGATTTTTACCGTCTACAGCAAGTATATAACTGTTGCACGAAACTGTAAAGAAACTGTAATTAGGAAAATCGCCTAAAATGACTGTAAAATAAGGCCAAGTGCGTCACAGATATTAAAAAAATTATGAATTGTTTATGTAATTAGTTGAAATTTATTTGTTTATCCGTTTTGAAGGTTTGATATTGATTTTTGTACTTTCCATTAATTTTGATGGAATGGTGCAAAATGTCGCGTGTCTCATTAAAATGATGGTTTTTTCAAATTGTGTTTTGTATTCTTGGCTTTTGTCAATTATTACGACACTGTGGAAAGTTAGAATTTACTGAGGATCAATTTGTTTAGTGTAGGCAAACTATTTTATATTCAGAGGGTTTGTTCAAACCTTTATATTCAGAGGGCTTGTTTGTATAGTTTTCTCTGCACGAAAAAGAAATTACACTCACATTTATGACAGGTACTGTATACTATATATATATATATATATATATATACATACACTATGTCAGCGACCGTAGCTCACTTGCTAACACCATTTCCCTATAAGCCTAATGGCTAAGACGCTGGGCTGCTGATCGGGAGGTCGTGAGAAAGAGTCCGGTCGAGGAGTTTGTAATTTCTGATTACTCGTGGTGGGTCGTGGTTTGGATACCACGTTAAGCTGTAGGTCTAAGGTGGAGCAACAAGTTTAACCTTTGTTAGAATGAACAATTCGGTTAAAAACAAAACCAAGGTTATATATATATATATATATATATATATATATATATATATATATATATATATATAGAGAGAGAGAGAGAGAGAGAGAGAGAGAGAGGAGAGAGAGAGAGAGAGAGAGAGGAGAGAGAGACACACACACACACACACACAAAGAAAAAAGAAAAAGAAAGAAAAAGAAGGAAAAAAGAGGAGAGAGAGAGAGAGAGAGATGAGTTAAAAGAAGAAGCCTCAAAGACCTTTCGGTCTACTCTGGGAGGGTTATTTTATTAACCCTTTAACGGTCATGTCCGTAAGTTTACGAGTTCACGGTGAGTGTCCAACTCCGTAAATTTACGGTGTTAAATTTCCCCAAAATGTTTGGTCATGCCTCCAAAGACTCGACCACACGCAGGTATACTATATTGCATATAACTCCACCGCTTAAGGGTTAAATTAGTGCATTTTTTAATTATTCTAACAGTAGTAGAAAACTGGTTAGAAAAGCACAAAACTCTCTCTCCACCCTCCGCTCCTTCCCCGCCAGAGGCGTGTACGGAAAAAGGTTGAAGGAAATACTTTGGCCCTGGAAAAGTAGCCAAAGAAATTTTACAGGAAAGAGGAGAATAGATAAACCAGCTTTACAATTACGCTATGCAAACATCGAAATCATACGCTAGATAGAACTGTTGTATAAACTAACATAGTAATATAAGCTTATTTGTGCTGATCGTATATCATCCGCTTGGTATCGCTACAAAAACCTTGAACATATGGTTTTGATTTTATACAAAATATCTACAGCTCTACTTATCAAAGTATAGGGTCAACAAAGACCCCATGGCCTTCTCTAGCCTAGCCACCAAAGGATTAAGAGAGAGGAAAAAATCAAATTCCCCATGTCTAAACCCATGTACGCGCAAAGCCATCACACGGAAATAGAAGTAAGGCTCTTTTCCTTCTCCTTCACGTGGGTCAATGCCGACAAAGTGATGAAATGCTTCTAGAGGAAAGAGGGTTAAAACAGGAATTGAAAGGGGAAATCAGATTTTCCACACCATGTCCTCACCCGTCACGTGAACCCAGCAACCCATGAGAAAGAAGAGGAAAAAGTAAACAGTGACAGCACAAACGCAACTCTACCTCACCTAATCCATTCCATGGATTTTTTGAGGTTGTTGTTTATTAGGAAATTTTGTATTTCTACAGAATACTTGTCTACTTTATTCTTAGACATGTTAACAAAGCAGGTAAGTGCGTGGCGTATTTTCTGCAATTGCGTGTCTGTCTTGTGTACGTGTCTGCCAACTTTTTGAATGTCGCCGAGATTCAACTTGGGTCTCCCGCTGTGAAAGGTGTTTACAGTATGCGGCAAGTGATATACTGAGTCGTTCGTACTCCGTGGTGTTGTGCCACCGCGAGAGTAGAGAAAATCTCCTTCCGACGAGGAATATCAGTATTTATCCCCGTGTACTTGTCCCTTATGGAGAATGAAAGTTTTTCGCGGGTGATCACCCGTTGTTGCTACGGTGAATTCAAGTCTCCCACTTCGAGGTGTTTATGAGGCAAGTGATCAAAAAATGGGTTGTTCGATGGTTGACCATGCTATGTGGGGCACAATGCAACCAGAGACGTCTCTCTAAAGTGGGGGAGGACTAAGTATAGGGTAAATGTTTAAACAAATTCCTACAGGGTTACATTATAATACTATTTTCATATTACTGCACTTGTCCAATGGATTCTTAAATTATATGTAGGGGACACTCTTAAACCTTGAGTGTATTCAGAACTTTGTCCAGCCTATTTTTAAACATATTTCACTTTGGATTGAAACAACTTCCGAGGGAAGTTGGTTCCAGATTTTAACTATTTTATAAGAAATTATCTCAGATGGCTAATAGGGTATTGGGTTCTACTTCTCGTAATTTTGAATATAAATAAAGATATTGTTTTGCCATGATGTAAGTCGCTTGTTAGGCCTCATTTAGAATATGATGTATAGTTTTGGTCGCCCTATGTGGAGGAGGATATAAAAATGGTAGAAAGGGTTCAGCGCCGGGCAACAAAGCTTATCCCAACCTTACGTGGTAAACCATACGAAGATAGACTCAAAGAGCTGAACTTGTATATGCTTGAAACTCTGCGCTTGAGAAACGAATTAATTCAGGTGTTTAAAATTTTAAATCGTTTTGATAACTTAAATTATGAAAATTTCTTTAACTTGGGCGATTGGAACATAACGAGAAATAATAGTTTTAAAATTAGGGGTAAAAAGTTTGAGACTAACGTTGCGAAGGGGTTTTTCACTTATAAGATAGTCGAGAGGTAGAATAGTCTACCCGCGGGGGTAGGTTGGATAGGTGTTTTAGTAGCATCAATTTGCATTAAGTGGCGGGTAAATTGGGGATGCGATTTTTAGTTAATATAGATTATTAAGATAGAAGCAGTAATTTCTCTTAAAAGATGTAAATGTTACTAGTAGGAGGCACTGGTCTGGTCTAGTTAGAGAGCACTGGGTGTTGTCATTGTGAGAACACTCGGGAGTCAAAACCTCCGAATCAATCAAAACCTTCCCCTTCTTTCTTTCTTTTGCTCCTTCCCTTCTTTTCGTTTTTTCCATTATTAAAATGGTGCTGTTTGAGGGAGGGCTAGTTAAGATAGAGTAGTAGTATTGTTCTCTTTGTGATAAATGTAGTAGTAGGCGCTGGTCGGGTATGGTTTCAGAGCACTGAGAGTTTTCAGATGATACTCCATCAGTAGAGACGGGAAGCTTGATGGGATCTCTCGGGAGTCAAAACTTCCGAATAAACGTTTTCAATTTTAAGGACGCTACTTGGGTTTATAATGTAGGAATGTCAGTACTTTTTATTTAAATCGCGGAATATCTAAGATTGCTATCTAGAGGAAGTTTTATAGTTTTATATAGAAGTGGCGAGGTTCTCTTTTGCAATAAATGTAGTAGGAGGTACTGGTCGGGTCTGGCTTCAGAGCACTGGGAGTTCTCAGATGATGGGAATCATGACGAAATCTCTCGGGAGTCAAAACTTCCGAATAGTCATAGTGATCTCCAGGGAAGCTACTTAATTATAGTGGAACTTTAGTTTTAAATATTGTACATCAAATTTCGCAATAAAAATAAATTTAGCAAATGAAAATTATGCATATTATGCATTATTATTCGCCAGTATGCATGGGGAACTCTTAAATTGTAAGTCTGGCCAGTCGGAGGTACCCTCTGGACCAGTGCTTCTTTATGCTTATTTAAAAATTTCCTCCTACAACTTAGTCCTCCCCCTACTTCAAAGAGATTCCTCTGTTTTGTGCCCCACACAGCATGATCAATTAATTATCGAGCAACTCTTTTTTTTTTATTACTCGTCTCATAAACACCTCTAAATGGGACAGATTCGAATTCGCCGTAGTGGCAACAACGGGTGATCACCAACGAAACAATTTCATTCTCCATAAGGGACAAGTACACGGGGATAGATACAGGGACCCTCCACTGATATTCCTCGCCGGAAAGAGATTTTCTCTGCTCTTGTAGTGGCACAACACCGCGAAGTATGAACAACTCAATATATCACTTGCCACATAAACACTTATCACGACGGCAGACCCAAGTTGAATACTCGCGACATTCAAAGAGTTGGTAGACATATAAACATGATAGATATCTAATTACAGAAAACATGCTGAGACACTGGCCTACCAGTAAAGCATAAAGCTTGGGGTCCGAGTTGGGTGGTCCGGTTTCACAATTAGTTATTTCATTGTAAAATGTGAAAGTGCTGTATTTATTTTCTGAAAGGCTATTCACTTAAAAAATTCAATACGTGTTTTATGGAAATGCATAGTACTGTCTGGGTAATCGGACACAATACAGTATACGATAAATCTTTAGTACGGTGGTTTTGGCAAGCTACGGAGAAACGATGCAACGACGAAATGATGACTTCTTTTACGTAATAAAATTCCCTTAAAAATGCATGGCGTAGAGTAGATTAGAAGTTTAGTATTCACGCTATCCTTTATTTTCCGCTGTCATCTAATACGTAACTGGGTACAGGAGATAACTGTACGCATAGTGCAAATGAAGTTTGGAGCTATTCTTCTCATTATACTTTTTCCTACTTTCCTATAAATCTTTTTTCGCCACTATTTTCTGTCAGCAGTGGCTGGCGGAGAAGGGAGAGCCTTGTTTGTTCTGTACTTTACTATTTTTACTATTCCTGCGTGAAAGCTTTACACGTCTATAAGTGTAAGCATGGTACAAGTTTACGGGGTTCATTTTTTCATTGCTATATCTAACTTCTCCACTTCCTTCTTCGGTTAGCCTAGAATGGATCTTACGGTCTTTGTTAGTCTGTAAAGCGAAAGGTATTAAATGAGAATTTACTGTAGTCTACCTTGTCTATTCTACTGAGCATCTTGAAAACTTGAATAAGCTAACCACGCAACCTCCCGGTCTCTAAAGTAAATAGATTCAAGCGTTCTAATCTACATACGTTGGTAGGTTTGAAGTCTTATTGAAGGAATTATTTTTGTGGCCCTTGCTTGTTCCATTTCCAACCTTTTTTATATCCTTCCTAAGGGACGGAGAGAGAGAGTTACAAGGACAAGGGACAAGAGGAAGCTTCAAAGACCTTTCGGTCCACTTCGGCGGGGTTCCTGTTTTTTAAACTAGTGCATTTTTTAATTGGAGAGCGAGAGATCGTGTTACAAATGTTTTATGTAATGTGTCGGCATAATTAAAATACAAATATGCTTCAGCCTTCAGAACAAATATATACTTCCTCTTTCCTTTTATTGATAACTCAAAAAAAAAATATATATAGCCATGTTTTGTTTCTTATCACCTAACCTCCTTCCTCCCAACTTTTCAGGTGAAAATTCTAGAAAGAAATCACTGCATTTAATAAAATATGTTCAGAGTCACAAATATTCTTTCCAGCAGAGGTTCCTACATTATCTGAACAGAGCATCTCACGCGTGTTCTCTCTACATACTGTAGCGTAATCAGCCAAGACCAGAAAATTAAGAAAAATTAAGTTTAATCGACTCGTGACAGTTACTGACCGGATCCTCTACACTTGCATTACTCCGAGTTCACAGCTGTACTTCTATGAATTTTAACTGTAGAATTGCTAACAAGGAAAAAGAATGATTCACTGCTAAGAAACCTGCATTTAATAAGTTTACATATAAGTACTCAGATAAGAGGAAAAATAAATCCCACTAAATATAAATGAAATATATCTAATGACAGTGATCTGTCTATAAAAAAAACCTTAATAAATCCTTGAAGTTTCCAAAGCAACGGAATGACTGGGCCAAAGTTATTCCTTGAGGGCCATAACGGGTTTACGTCCTTGAACGGCTCCTTAACGTTTAAGTATTGAACAGTAGTGGTCAATCTTTTAAGTCAGGCCCACACTAGTTGCCTGCAAGTAAAAAATACCATAAAGTTAACTCCTAAACTTTCCAAACTTATCCTTGTAGGTATATCTAAAACATTATAAAAATAACACTAATATAAACGTTAACAAAATTAGTGCCACAAATGAACAATGCAGAGTCTAAGTAGCTGACAGTTTATACAATATTCATATAATTTAAAAAAAAATTGTCAATTACGTAGAGCAAAGAGTAGCAATAACGAGACCGCAATTATTATCGAAATTTAAGTCCTTGTAATCACATCTACGTGATATACAAATTACGTTTATTCAATAAATAAATCATTAACCTATAATTTAGTATCCGCTTATAACTACTTAAAGTTTAAAGCGCAACCAAGATTTGCTATTTCACTCTCAGGATAGGGAAAAATACGCGTAACGCAGTGAAAAATTCATAATTTAAATATCAAAACTGACTACAAGTTAATTAATAAAATGTATATCAATGCTTTAAAACTGTTCAAATACTTAATATTGGTTAATTGTTATTATTGAACGTGTACACATTATCTAAAACTGATATTAATTTCGGCAAATACAAACAAAATTATGAATAAAAAGTAAAACGATTCTAAATTTACGTTAATGACTTTAAAGACTGATTTAAATTTGAAAGGGAACACTTTTACGCACTTAATATAAAATTAGCAGACGATTTCCAGATAATTTCCCAATGACAAACTCCAGACTAACTTGAAAAACAAATTGTACGAGGCACTTTAAAAAATTCATCCAAATGTTGCGAAATCTAGAAATTTTTTTTTACGCTTAGAGGACCCTTACAGTACTCACTGAAACGGAGAGAACAGTGTATAGTTACCATCTCTAAAGTGAATGAGGGTATAAGAAGGAATATTTTTTTAAGCATCCAAAAGAATTATTCATTCCCTAGTATTTATATTTTCGAGTGAGGTATCAGTGGCTGAATGTTCGATAGGTTTCCATTGTTTCTGTTAAACACTGACGAAAGTTACGTGTTTGTTTTAAAGTTAGAGAACAATTTGTAGGTTTTAATCATTCTTAGGCTAGTTAGACAAGGAATTTCGTCATTATCGACCATCTGACAGTTTGAGTGACAGGATTCATATATGCAAACAGCACTAAAGTTAGCGTTGTCCACATTTATATATCCTGTTACTTAGCGGTTTCCTTACGGAGATTAATCCCATCTTTTAAATACTGCACGGTAAACTCTTCCTGCGTTAGTTAGCCTTATAAAGCTAACTAAAGAAGACTGGGGGCCCTGATCTTCGGGTGATCCAAAAACTTTCCAGAGAAAACTGAAAGACAAATTTATCAAATCCTACAAACCTTCTACCCACGGGCGGATCCAGACCTATCTCACCGATGCACGTGCATCGGTCAGATCGGTCTGGATCCGCCCCTCTGCCCCTCTCTCTTTCCCTACACACAAATTACATCAATGATAAATATTTTATATTCCTTTATAACAAAACAAAATAATAACAAATGGAAAAAGCTAAAATAAAAATGTGTAAAGGTGAAGAACCGAAGAAGGTATCTTGAACTCGTATCAGTGTATTTAATAGCAACGTATTTAATATTTAGATTTTATATTCCAACAAAAAAGAATGTGCAATCGTACTTCAATATCTATATGCGTGTATTAATGTATGTAATCTCCATTTATATGTCTTAAACTTACCGCAAATAATCTTTGTCTCTATGTATTTAAATAAATAATCTCGATTCCATGCAATATCTTATGAGATTTATCAATCCCATTCTGGGAGTAAATCATAAAAATTTGCTTGCTTCTAGGCTATGTATGTATAGGAAAGCATTAATTTTCCCATTTATATATATATATATATATATATATATATTACTTACTTTTGTTGAGTTTGAACGACGGTTCAGGATCGACCTGCGGTCGACCCCTCTGCAGCATCCCGCCTCATTTGCGGGACTTGGTGAAGGAGGGAATTGCTCTCTGATCGCCTCCTGCCCTCGTAGCCAGCCACGCATGGCTGGTCAGGGACTTTGCACAAGAATCTGTCCAGCTGGTTCTTGAAGTTATTCAGGTTGGTGTGCTGGAGATTCCCACTTCTTTTGGAAGGACATTGAAAAGCTTTGGGCCCAGTATTCTGAGGGTATTTTCCATCCTCGTTTTCATGGCTCCTTGTCCCACCGCAGCTGGGACCGTACAAAATCTGCCTCTTCTCTATATATATATATATATATATATATATATATATATATATTAGTGATGTAGCGGATGTCATTTTTTTCACATCCGCGGATGCGGATGCGGATGCGGATGTCTACATTTTCGTTATTTTTTAGGATATATTCGAGATTTGTTGTGTTTAACGTATATAATAAGTTATTATATAGAGAGAGCTGTAGCTATAATGTAGTATAATTGATTAATTGTACAATAATTGCTGTACTTTTCTCTGAACATATAAAATAATATCAAGCATCTAACTAATATAGAAATCAATTAGTGAATTCGTCTGCAAATAAATTCGTTATATTTTGTTGAGTTTCAGCCACAATTAGAAACCATAATTGTGTTACCAGGATGCGGGACGTGAACCCAACTCAAATGCACCCCACCGACCTCTTTCCCCAACCTCCACCCTTATAGAAAGAGATCTTTAATTAGCTTGATAACTATTTATATTAAGTTTAAAGTTTTATTAGGCATATTTATAAATGAGTAATTAAAATAAAGTAAACTAAGATGTTCATCGTTTAATGTTCAAACTTAATTATAGGAAGGTTATGCTTAAGGAACATTAATTTTTCTGCCTTTTCTGCTGCCAGTCTGTTTCTCTTTTCATCATATATTAATCCAGCACTGCTAAATAATCTCTCGCTTGGTACGTTTGTTGGAGGACAGGCTAAATGTTTCCTTGCAAGTTTACTCAAGTATGGATAGATATTCTGCGTATTTTTCCACCAACTAATAGGATTGTCACATGCAGCCAGGCGTTTTCTTGGTGATAGCTCTCGATCATTTTTACTACATCTTTGACATCGCGTAGGTCTCGTCATTGCTGCTTGACTCAAGAACTGAGAGACAGATTCTGTGATAGATTTGCTTGTTGAAGGTGTTGGTTCTGTCACTGAAACTTTTATTCTTTTGGTGGGTGGCGAAGCGACAGATTCAAGAAATTGAAGCTCTTCAACTGCTTTGCCAAGTGATGATTTAACTCGTTCTCATGTACTAGGTGAAAATAACTTAGCTTTGTAACGTGGATCTAAGTAGGTTGCAAGAGAGTAACTTCATACAAGAACAGCCTCTCGTCTTGTCGCTTGCATCACTTTTGCGCACAATGAACTAGTTCTATTAATATAGTAGAATTTGATAATTTCCGCTCATTAATGAATTTATCTCAACGGTCCACATCCGCACGACATCCGCAGTCCAAAGTGCGGATGCGGGTGCGGATGCGGATGCGAGAAAATGTGCGGATGTTCCGCGGATGCGGATGCGGATGTGACCTACATCACTAATATATATATATATATATATATATATATATATATATATATTATGGGAATGAACTCAGAATGGTCCCCTGAGTTTTTATGATACACACAGACAGTGCATGGAACAAGGAACTCTTCTGGGATAATTAAATCCACTATAGTCCGAATAAGTAATGGTAAATGACAAATACCATAGTTTTTCTTTTTCATGATGCTAGCCCGACGTGGGCAACGGGTCACTCGCAAAGAGGTCCATAAATATAGCTTCCCTCACCAGCTATCTGCAAAGCAGACAGGATCCAGCTTTGGGACATGGATCTAGGGTTTAAGCACCTAGCCATGCTTTGCAGATAGCTGGTGAGGGAGGCTATATTTATGGGACCTCTTTGCGAGTGACCCGTTGCCCACGTCGGGCTAGCATCATGAAAAGAAAAACTATGGTATTTGTCATTTACCATTACTTATTCGGACTATAGTGGATTTAATTATCCCAGAAGAGTTCCTTGTTCCATGCACTGTCTGTGTGTATCATATTATATATATATGAAAATTATTTCACGAAAGTAACACGTGAAAAATATTTATGATGAATAAAACCACGAAGGAAAGGAAACACAAAATGGTGCTCAAGCGCTTTCGTCTAATGACATCCTCAGTGTTCCTGAGGATGTAATTAGACGAAAGCGCTTGAGCACCATTTTGTGTTTCCTTTCCTTCGTGGTTTTATTCATCATATATATATATATATATATATATATATATATCACACTTAATGTATATCCTGTACATGCCTAAATGGAACAACAAATTATATTGAATTATATTGTATTGTATTCTCAATAGTTTTTTTAACAATCCGTTGAACTAAAGTCAAACAATGCATTGCATTAGACACGCATTTCTGCAGGAATAAAATGAGCATATAACGAATATTAGAACATACCTCTAGAATTGTCTGAATTCCATTGTTGGGACTGCAAAAATGGGGGATTTATTAATAATATTATAATATATAGTAAAACTCTGATATAAATGAAAAACGTAAGTTAGGATTTGAAAGAATCAGTTAAATATGAAGTAGGCTTCAGGTAAAGTGACCATATTTTTAAGAGCAAAAAGCGGACATTTTTCTATTTTTGGAGTTATAAACAAAAATGACTATATTTTCAGGAGCCAAAAGCGGGACACCTCTCTACCTCATATATACTAATGTACTTTGCAAAACACGTGAACTCATCAAATAATTCAGTGTCAAATAGTTGTTTTTCAGCAGCAAAATCCGTTGTTTTCTCAACAACTGACCACTTTGGAACTTGTTTTAATAAAGCCCACTGCATACACTCAACGTTTGGCAAGTGACCTGACCACTGATCCAAGTACTTAACACATGTGTCATAAAACTCAACTAATATTTTCTTTACAGATAAGGAATCATTAGAATCAATCAACCCATCTTGTTCAAGTTTGTTTACAAGACTCCTGACTGAGAGTGGCACAAACACATTATCTTTCTTTGATTGCAAATTATCCTTCAGATCAGAAATTGCACTCATCACTTCCACAACTGATATATATTCACCCTCAATCTTTAAAACCACTTGGTGAAAGGTGGCTGCTTGAGAGTGCACAAAGTTGAGCCAGATCTCTGATTGTGAGTTTTCAAAAAAGTTTTTCAGTATCACTGGACACTTGCTTTGGCTCAGAAAGTATGATCTTAGACCAGGAAACAACTTGAGTATTCTTTCAACTGCAGGCATTAATGCCAACCACCTTGTTTTACTATATCCCAGTAACTGTTTATATTCAATGTCCACAAAATCACAAAACTCTTTCAGCTCTTCTACTCGAACAGTATAGATGTAGAAATATTAATATATTTTTACAACCACTGTTTCCACATCAATTGGCAGACAGTCACTGGCAGACTGAACAGCATTATGTACAATATGTGCAAAACAACTAATCCCAATTAGTTCTCTACCAATGTAGTCATTTAGCTTCCTGAAAATGTTATTCACTCCTTTTCTTGCAGCACCACCAAAATTACAGTTAGTGTTATCACCACAGAAAGCAACTAATTTTCTGCTCAGGTCATGCTCTTCAATAATATCAGTTAAATATTTCACCACAATATCTGAGGTTTCTCCAGGCTGAGATTTAAAGTCAATAAGCTTCACTTGAGCACCTTCATATGGCTGAAAGAAGCAAATTAAAACAGGAAACAGCTTGATGTTTCCATGGTTGCTTGCATCAGTTAGCAATGTTATGCAATGAACATCCTTTAATTGTTTTTTAATTCTGTTCCAGCATATGGTGCAAATACATTTGAAACAATCGCTTCGCACTTTGTTCTGGCACATGAAAATTTTGGTTCAAAGCATGTTTTCAAAATTTTTGTTGCACAGTCAGTAGATCTGAAGCTTTGATTTTCCCTGATTGTATGGTAAGCCCACAAACCGTCAGCAGCAGCTACTTCTAAATCCTTATTACTAGGCGTCACACTTTTAAAATAATCACTCGCTATCTTACTAGATGAAGCACCGATATCAACCGATTTGTGTCTTTTTGAGCCAAGATGCTTAGTAATATCATTAATCCCACCATGCCCAATGCTGAAGTCACTTCTACATTTCTCACACCGTATATCACTTTCTGTTGTTGTTTTTGCAATAAATGGATATTTAAACTGCAGATGTGCATTAAATGTACACAGTGATGGGCATCGATACATGAAAATCGCTAAAGCGATACCGATACATCGATACATGAAGAACGTCTTAGGCGATACCGATACGCCGATACTTTCTAGATGTCTTAAGCGATACCGATACCGATACATGCATCGCCGATACATGTATCGCCGGTACATTTTTATAATTATTCATTTAATATGTAGGTATTAGATATTATTGTTTATACTAGTAATTTGTACGCACTGTAAGTAAAATCAACGACATTTTAATGGGTTTTATAGATGTAAATAAAAACAATTGCTTTATTTAATGAAAGTATGTTTTAATTTTGTAGGATACATGAATGACTGAAAATATTACACTAACAATTAAAAGTAATTACTATTACCCTTCAAAAATACCAGCTGGCTAAACATCTGGTCAGACAGTCTATTCCTTTTTGGAGCGTGAATGTGACCAGCCAAACTAAACAACCTTCTACGGGAGCAGAGGATGGTAGTGGTGTGTTATACTTCAGGAAGACCCGTAGAATTCCTGGGTACTGCCTCAGAGATTGGAGAGAATGACTTCCGTCACCCAGATACTGTAAAACTTCCATCTCAGTGGAATCTTGGGTTGCAGAGACATTAGTGGAAGCAGACTCATAACAGAAGAAATCATCTGCACTTCCGTCAGATGCAGCATCACTTAGTTGTTGCTGGGGGGTCTGCTCGCTGAGGCTCTTAACAGCATTAACCAACATTTCTTGAACCCTCTTTTTGACAATGTTAGTATTAAATTTGCCTTTTATTGTCATCCACTTTAACTTGAACAGAGGATTTGAAGACGATGCCAGTATTGCTGCTTTACACTCATGCGACGCATCAAGGCACAGAAACTTTTCAAACCGCTTAGTGAACCCTACTGTGACTGCATTGAGAAGTGGCTGACAATGACGCAATGCCTCCGAATTCAAACGCTCTAGCTTCTTCTCTACAGCTAACAATGTTTCTATATTATGGTTAATTAATCTCAATAACACAAGTACAAACGTATTTAAACGTTGCGCCGTACTGTGTGACGTGACCAATAGAGTAGTACTGTCATTAAATAAATATTTAATAATATTATTATTTATGTATATTCATAAATATAACTCAGTAGTGTCATATTATAACATCTATTTAAACATTTAAAAATTCTTATTAATGTATCGATGTATCGAAGTATCGATTTTTTTCGATACATTTAAGAAAATTGACCTTAGCGATACCGATAAATCGATACTTTTGTCAAGTAGCTAAGCGATACCGATACCGATACAAAAGTATCGATCGATACGTATCGGCGATACATGTATCTAGATACTGCCCATCACTGAATGTACACTTCCTTTTAGTTTTAGACATTTTGTGTTGTCAAATTAGGCCTACGACCATACGTACGATACAATTAATAACTTTCCTTATCCTTCAAACGAAAAAGTTTAACCTAGCTGCAAAAGAAAAAAAAAGGATGCAGGGATAAAAATTAATTAAGGTTATTAATTAAGCAAACATAAAAACATAAAAGCGTTACACTACAACACAACTTTACACAGAGGCCGCCAATGAAACACTGAAACGCTAGTCGGGAATCACGGCACTGCCGCACGGCGACATGTATCGTACCAGTTCAGTTTGCAAGTTAGTATTTAGATTTGGAATTCGGAGTGTGGCATAATTCTATTAATTCATAAAGGACATCTAATGTCTAATGTAACAGTAATTTTAATAAAGCGGGACATTTATGAAAATTTGCTCCAAATGCGGGACATTTTCGAGACATTTTGAAAAGAGGGACACATGACATAAATTCGGGACTGTCCCGCCCAAAATCGGGACTCTGGTCACCTTAGCTTCAGGTAAATTAGGAATAAGGCGCCGGTGAAATCCAGACAGTATACGTGACTTTCAACATGTAAAACATTAGGTTTCAACATGATCCTACTGCAACAGTACTGGACGTCTTATTTAACCAATTGGATGTGAGAATACCAGTCACGCGAGGCCACACCTCTATTTCATCCAATCGTGCATTTGTAAATAGTTTAGTGTTCAAATAGTGCTTGTAATATATAATTAAATAAATTAATACTGTCAAATAGATCAAATAGTTGGATCACCTGAAGATTAGGGCCCCCAGCCTTCTCTTGTTAGCCTTATAAGGATAACTAACGAAAATATCACGACCTAACCTAACCAATCGTTAGGTCAACTGTACGCCCTTGATGATTGGTTAGGTTAGGTTGTGATATTTTCGTTAGTTAGCCTTATAAAGCTAACTAAAGAAGGCTGGGGGCCCTGATCTTCAGATGATCCAAATAGTTGGAGCTATTGAAGAATAGGGACCCCAGCCTTCTTTAGTTAGGCTTATAAGGCTAACTAACGAAAATATCACGACCTAACCTAACCAATCGTTAGGTTAACTGTACGCCCTTGACGATTGGTTAGGTTAGGTCATGATATTTTCGTTAGTTAGCCTTATAAAGCTAACTAAAGAAGGTTGGGGTCCCTATTCTTCAATAGCTCCAAATAGTTTAGTTAAATAATATAAACAGTTAGGAATTTGTAAAACTCAAAATAATGCATTTAAAATCGAATAAAAAAGGAATTAAGAATATCTTTCCCAACGTTAAATGAAAAGTGGATTCTGGATGAGGATAAATAGTATGCAGCGCAGATCGACAGTCAGTGAGATCAGATCGAGAAGAATCGAGAACATTTCACCAGAGAGAGAGAGAGGGAGAGAGAGAGAGAGAGAGAGAGATCTTATCTGCGTTCCCTTGTCATTTTTTAGTTTTACATTACGATTACCAGTAAATAGGGGCTACTTTCAATATGAACTTCGGTCAGTAAAATCAATTTCATTCCACCCCCCCACTAGGGCACCCGAAAAGGGAATTCCTTTTCAAGGCCCTAGGCCTATTTGCTTTGACCCTTTCTAGACTTCCTCTATTTCCCTTAAACATACTCCATTCTCGATCAAGGTCTATTCCCTTTTATTAATAATAGTACGTAGGTTCAATAATTTAACCCGTGAATCAACTTAATGATTAAACATTAAAACTTTGGGATCACCTGAAGATCAGGGCCCCCACCCTTCTTTAGTTAGCCTTATAAAGCTAACTAACGAAAATATCACGACTTAACCTAATCAATCGTCAAGGGCGTACAGTTGACCTCACGATTGGTTAGGTTAAGTCGTGATATTTTCGTTAGTTAGCCTTATAAGGCTAACTAACGAAGGCTGGGGACCCTAATGTTCAGGGGATCCAAACTTTGTGGCTTTTCATGAGAACAGTCAAAAGTATATTTAAAAAAAGCAACGGTAAACAATGTTAGCCAACTTAGTCGAGGTTTGAGTGAAAAATAATACGAAGAAAAATAACCTAATTGGCGTCACGCTCCCAAAGACCCAAACCATCTTCATCTCCGCGCCGTAAACAATATCGTTCATTAATTACGTTAA
>JAJOZX010000587.1:132500-137500 GCA_023014485.1 Bathynomus jamesi | reverse complement strand
TTTTCACTCCACCTTAGACCTACAGTTTAACGTGGAATCCGAACTACGCCCACCAGCAGCCCAGCGTCTTAACCACTAGGCCACCCATTATCTACCACCTACTTTCTTTATTGTGTGGAAGGATGAACAGCTGGTTTTGCTGCGAGTCGGCTGCCGTCACCAGGTCTCGATCCCAGAGCCGATGGATTCGTAGCGTAGTCAGCGACGCTACTACACCACCGAGGCGCATATATATATATATTATTCATCGATGCATTCATAGTTTAAATGGGAGTATGAAAGTTAAACATCTTTCATACAGGGGGATCGAAAAGTTGTGCAACCCGCATCGAGAATAAATAAAAAACATTGACCCTTGATTACCATACCGGTACCCATTGGGGTGAAAACACTGTATATCCAAAGCACCTACTCCATTCAGGATGAAATTATGGAACCCTGGCAGCAAGAACCCGATTCTCACCATCATTTGTATTAAGTTCTTGAACAACTTGAACTTGGTAAGTATGAAGTTTTCAGCTCCTCGTTGCTTTTGTCACACTTCCATATGACATATGAATTTGTTGTCATAATTTTCTTAGAGACTACATGAAGAATTCTGCAAACATTGCCTCACCTCATCTAACGTATCATCTGTTAATAATAATACCGAGGGACGACCGGAACGCTTCTTGTCACTGACATTGCCCATATCACGAATCAAACGTTTGATAAGCCGATATATAGTTGCTTTGTTTGGTGGAGTTACCTCCGGAAATGCTTGTCTAAATGCATTCTGATATTCAAGGTAAGATTTGGAGATATAATAATAATGTTCAACAATAAAAACACGTTGCTCTTGGGGAAAATTAGTCTTTCCCTTCGCACGGTTACGTCTCAATTAAATTAAGCTAAGCTTAAGGTAGCCTACCTCTCAATATATTATTAAGCTAAACGGACCTTTTCCAGTTTGTGTACCGTTTTTCATATAATTTATTTTTGCTTCTTTTCAGAGAAAAAAATGAGTGATAATATCAATCTCTTTAGTTAGGCTTATAAGGCTAACTAACGAAAATATCACGACCTAACCTAACCAATCGTTAGTTAACCGTACGCCCTTGACGATTGGTTAGGTTAGGTCATGATATTTTCGTTAGTTAGCCTTATAAAGCAAAAATAAATAAATTATATGAAAAACGGTACACAAACTGGAAAAGGTCCAGCTAAACTAAGCTTAGGCTAGCCTAACATTTAATTAAATCTTGATGCGGTTTGAGCGACTTTTCGATCACCACCGAACTATTTGTTTATAGTAACTAGAAAATTGCATTGCCAGTGCGGAGGCTAACGGAGCGCATCTATCTTTGATGTACAATTTATTAATATATTGTTATGCATTATAACAATATAAGTTTATTAATATATTGTTATGCATTATAACAATATAATTTATTAATTATATTGTTATGCATTATATACAATTACTATCGGAATACGATATAAGGGTTTTACTGTAAAAATTGATAACACTGAAAGAGCATACGCTCAAAAAATGTTTATAAATAATATTAATAAAAATTATACAGAAGATAATTAATGTAAATAATTGGCGGATACAGTGAACGTTCAACGTAATAATGAGAAAAGGAAGTTTATCCTTATTTGATGAAGGCAATAAAATTGTTATTATAACTCACTTGAAAGGAAGTTTAGAATAATCCCGAATGGAAATGCTAATTATTTTCTCTATTATCGGGTACATATAATTCGTCCTCCCACAAGAGATCGGATCATTATTGTTCGCCTAGGCCTACGCCGATGCTTTTGGTGTCCACTGGCCTACAAAACCCTTTTCACAAAGGGAGAGGAAGTGGATAGGCCGAGAGAGGCTATTCATCTCCCTCGATCCGAGCATTTCACATGCAAATTAAAAAAAGTCTTTTGAATAAATAGACTCGAAATCGCAGCGAAAGTATAAAGAAAATCGAGTAAGTTTCGTTCGATTTTCCTTCCCTTTCTTGCATGTTAATCTTTGCGTTTATAATTCATGCGTGTGAGAGTCTATGACGTCATTGTGAACAGGCCAAAAGAGTTTGAGGAAATAACGTGAGCGAAATTACGTCCATTGTAGAAATTTCCGAGTAGTATCGCCTACGGTATTATATGAAGTTTTTATTTTAGAAAATTTATAAAAGGATCGGTAAATTTTATTTTCTATTAAATTATAAGAACCGTTGGTACTTACGTATTAACCGGGGGTCACCACATATTGATGATTGGTTAGGTTAAGTTGTAATATTTTCGTTAGTTGAAAATTTCTAATACATCATATTTTTAAATAGCAATATTTTTTAAAATTTCAACTAACGAAAATTTACAACTTAACCTAACCAATCATCAATATGTGGTGGCCCCCCGTTAATACGTAAGTACCAAACAGTTTTTATATGCAATTTTAGTCGCTATATGTTAAATATATGCCGTTATGTGCTTACTCTGGTTTGGCTAATGTGTAACCATAAAAACTCCTACAAATATTAACACGGTCAAGCGAAATTACATCAAATCCTAGTATATTGATTTAATCCGTTAATAGTGTGTAAAATGATATTCTTACATAATAAATAAAATGTACCATCGCTTACAAAAGTCTTGGGATCACCTGAAGATCAAGGTCCCCAGCCTTCTCTAGTTAGCTTTATAAGGCTAACTAACGAAAATATCACGACCTAACCTAATCAATCGTTAGGTCACCTGTACGCCCTTGACGATTGGTTAGGTTAGGTCGTGATATTTTCGTTAGTTAGCCTTATAAAGCTAACTAAAGAAGGCTGGGGACCCTGATCTTCAGGTGATTCAAGTCTTGGCCGGAAGGTAGGCGTAGCCAATGTATCCCAACCTTTGTAATTGACTGTATCAGTTAAGTGATAATAGGTTTCCTTCTCCGCATTTGAACGCAATTTAAATTGTCTTTATTTCAGTACTCACGTACAATATCGTAGCCATACTTTGTCGAAAATTAATTGCTATATTTATACCTTCATTTATTTCTATACTGTACCCATATCTATACAGTATACAGGCATGATGACATCCATGGCTAACTACTGCATCTGCTTTACGTTATTAAATTTTAAAATAACGTAATATATATATATTATATATATATATATATTATATATATGCGCCACGGTGGTGTAGTGGTTAGCGTCGCTGACTACGAATCCATCGGCCCCGGGTTCGAGACCCGACGGCAGCCGGCGCGCAGCAAAACCCAGCTGTTCATCCTTCCACACAATAAAGAAAGTGGTTGGTAGGTAAATGGGTACCCTAGGTGGCCCTAGTGGTTAAAACGCTGGGCTGCTGATGGGGCGTGGTTCGGATTCCACGTTAAACTGTAGGTCTAAGTGGAGTGAAAAGCTTGACCTTCGTCAGAATGAAACAATTCGGGCGGAAGTTAACCAAAGGTCAAAGGTTATATATATATATACACACTGTATATAGGCCCTATACATAAGTTCCCCGTTATTTGGTGATAAGTAAGACACAAACATTAAATCCACATTTAAATTACTAAAATAACACCGAGACTGGTCTCAGCTGCTATCATCATTGTATGTGTATTCAGTAGGGTTACCATATTTGAACTTTCAAAAAAGAGGACACTTCGGAGAGGGGGGTGGGTATCTGTATCAGTATCTACCAATTCACGTTGTATTAATGTGTTATATATACTGTGTACTACATGTTGTCTACATTGAGTATTTATAAAGAAGAACAAGTGTTATGGACTCAAAAATCAATGTTATAATTATTCAAATTTCTCGGACATGGCCCGGAAAAACAGGACGTATGGTAACCCTATATGCGCATTTAAGTTGATTTGATTTTGTAAAATGATATAGATACACAGATACAAAATAAATATATTTATATGAGGATACACGCGGGAAAATCGCTTACGTCGACTCCGTTCTTTGATGAAAGTGGAATAAAGGCGTTTACTCGGACCTGCATGGTGAAAATAGTCTCTGAAAGCACTAAATTGATGTTCCCATATACTTTACAGCTCTCGCGCACTCAAAAGCTCTTACTTCGTAATAAAGAGCTCCTTTCCTCCTCGAAGAAAAGGTATTCTTCGAAAACATTTCCCATCGAAGGACTTTCGGGGACAAAAATGTCCCTTCATCAAGTTTAAAATAAAAAAAATAAAAAAAACGATACGAAAAAGAGAAAGGAGCTCATAATTTAATTAATGATTTACTTTATTTTAATATTTTAATATAATTTAATAATGGAATGGTTTCATTTCTGAATTTCGTTTTATTCTTGACGAAACGAAAAAATACGATTGTAAAATTTTAATTTTCCTCCTGATTTTTTTTTTTTTAATTTTGATCACTTTAAAATTACAAGTTTAGGAATCAATCCAATTTTTAACGTTGACGTTGAAGGAATTGGTTTCCATTGAACGCTTCTGAAAACGATAATACAAGGTTCAGTTCACGTCCTCGCTTGTTTCTCATGTCGATAAAAATGAAGCATCTTCGCTTCAAATTAGATAGTGAATGATGCCTAAATTCAGTATTTCACTAACGACATTGGCTTCACTAAAAAAAATCAGCCTCCGGTCACAAAAGTACTGGAAAAAATAAATAAATAATATATATATGATACACACAGACCGTGCATGGAACAAGGAACTCTTCTAGGAAAATTAAATTCACTATAGTCCGAATAAGTACTGGTAAATGACAAACACTATAGTCTTTTCTTTTTCATGATGTTGTCATTTACTATTGCTTAGTCGGACTATAGTGGATTTAATTTTCCTAGAAGAGTTCCTTGTTTCATGCATGGTCTGTGTGTATCATAAAAAACTCAGGGAACCATTCTGAGTTCATTCACACACACACACACACACATATATATATATATATATATATATATAATATATATATATATATATATATACACACACACTTGGTAACCTTGGTTTTGCTTCCCACCCCGAACTATTC
>JAJOZX010000587.1:112500-127500 GCA_023014485.1 Bathynomus jamesi | reverse complement strand
TACCTTTATTATATATTTCAGGGCGCTAAAATTACATAAAAGCTGGAAGGAGATTTTAATATTTAGCAATATTTTTTACCTACTTTTAAAACACACACACACACACACACACACACACACACCCACACAACACACACACACATATATATATATATATATATATATATATATATATATATATATATATATATATGAACAAGAACTAAAAGAAATTAAAAGTTCACTGTTTATTTCAATCAATATATTATCTTATAGAGAAGGAATGAAATATAACGAAGCCTGATCTCGTCATGCGTATTGCTATACACTTTCATCATGGATTATTTATATTTGTACAGAATACATGGCTAAACAAACATAAACTCTGATTTGCATACGAACTATATATATAGTTCGTATGCAAATGTGTGTTGTTTTATGATTAATTTTAATATGAGTATAATTGGTGAAGTGTTTCGTACGAAACCGATGGAAAAAGAGCTTTTGACTCATCTACCGTTTCGTTCTCGGTAGCATCAGCTTCGTTCGATTCTTTAATTCCTTTCCCTTCTTTTCCATTGATGACCCTTTTTCTTCCCCCATTTTCCTTCCTCTTCCCCCTCTCCCCTTCCGTTCCCCCTTAATTTCCTTTTGCAGCGGAGATCAACGGCGCTTCAATCGGGAGTTGGTGGTGGTGGTTTGAGGCCCGTCAACCAGACTTTCCTTGCACGTTTTTTGTCCTCCTTTCTGGGCACAAAGGGACGCCAAACGGTCGCCTCACTCACGACACGATGCATGCAGGCGCCCTCGTCCTTCTCGACCAATGAAGGTCCTTCGTTGTAGCTGGGAATCGCCCTTAATTACGCCGCCTGCAAAAGCGAACTTATATTCGCTTTGACCATCTCCCACCAAGGATACACTATCACTATCAAGTTCTTTCGTACAAATCACCGTTTCTAAGAAATTAATTATTCTATTTGCTGAAACGATTTTCAAATGATTTCTTGCTAAAACAAATGGTCCATTATTCAAGACGTTGAACATCTTATGTTTCTGGACCTATTTTGATCCAATTATATCGTCATTAAAAACATAATTGGCTTAAAATCAGTCCAGAAAGGGAAGATGAACCATTCATTCTACCAAGATAATAGGTTAAAATGGAGCATAATAATAATAATAATAATAGGTTAAAATAAAATAATAGGTTAAAATGGAACAAATAAATTTAGAAATGGAGTTCTGTTTATTGTAATTTTTAACTGATTCACGCAGATCAACGATATTAAAAATTTAATTGGTCCATTTGGAACGATTATGAAACTACTCTTTGGTAAGTCAGATGGTCCATTTTCCCTTTCTGGACCGATTTTGAACCAATTATGTTTTAATTATAATATAATTGGTTCAAAATCGTTACAGAAAAGTAAAAATGTTCCAGCGGGTTCTCTAATGGACCTATTCGTTTTGCCAAGAAATCATTCCATAATCGGCCAAGCAAATAGAATAATTAAAATTTAATATCGGTGGTCCGTATGGATCATTTAAAACTTACAATGTTTGAAATAACTTACAGCGTACTTTGCTTTTCTAGCTTCGTATCGTCTAAATTTGCGTTTGGAAGCGATATTCGATGTCCGCGACGCGCAACAGTCCGCGATTGCACACCCGTCATCAGCAATACTAAATAATTCAAAGAACTGAAGAGAAAAACTCGCTAAATCTTAACTTTTCGTGAGCGATCATGACTCATTGGACAAAACTCTTAAATAAATGAGGAACAATGTTCTCCCTCCAAATTTTAACTTTTAAATTCATTAGTAAGTTTTTATCTCTAACCGGAAACCGATAAACGTCGGTGGCATGCAATATCCATACATATATATAAGAGAGAGAGAGAGAGAGAGAAGAGAGAGAGAGAGAGAGAGAGAGAGAGAGAGAGAGAGTGTGTGTGTGTGTGTGTGTGTGTGTGTGTGTGGTATCCTCCCATTTCGTTATTGTAATAACAACAAATTGAATGATATATATATATATATGGGATGGATTTCACACTTAAACACGTGAAATGAATAAATGATGCAAACTCCACAAGGAAAAATAAAATAAAAATTATTCCAAGGTCTTTCGTGTATTCAGGGAATGACGAGGTGTACTGCTTAATACACGAAAGGCCTTGGAATAAATTTTCTTTTTCCGTGTGGGTTTGCATCATATATATATATATATATATAATATATATATATATATATATATATAACAATGAATTCGTGCCTGAACAAACGAAGTTCCCATTTCAGAAGAGGAGAGTAGCCAATCAGTTAAGTTATATAACCGATTTACACTTTTAGAACATTTAAACATATTTTTGGTACAAAAGTTCATTGATTACATTTCGACGTCGAAGTTAAATTAATTATTTTTGTCCTCAACAATTAACGGATATGAAATTTTCCCATTCTCGCTTTTTATTCTTAATTATTGTTTTTGTGTTTTAAAAAAGAGCACAAAATGTACCTCTTTTGTAAATGCACATTTTTTTTTACATTAATCCCCAAATTTATTTTCAATTTCAACCTCATTTTATGCCTAACAGTGATGATAATGTTTCGGGTTGAATTATCTCCTTCGCGAAGGGGGGGAAGGTCAAGGGAGGTGGTCGTGTGACGGAGGAAACCTACGGCTTTACGCGGGATTCGAACTATCTAAAGGTCATTACGTCATCCGAAAAGTAAAGGACGTTCCCCATCCCACCCACTACTGAACGGACAGTCCGAACGTCGCTCAATCTCATTGATTTAACGGAAAGCGGTTTTGTCACGTGGGCACGACGAAGCCCATCTTTACGCGTAATAGTACGTTCAGGGGCTACGTCGTGGCCACGTTGCGACGTCTCTTTCCGCCGATCAGCGAAGTTAAGCGACATTGGGTCTGACTAACGATTGGATGGGGGACCCTCTTAACGCCTCCCGATAATATAGCGACCCACGGTTCGGACGGAACTTAAAGCCGTAGGTCTCCTCTGTCACGTGATCTTTGCCGTTACGAAGGAGGTTAAACAACCCCTAAACGAACAAACACACGCGAAAGAAAAATAAAACGTTTTAATAATATAAAAATAGTATTTAAATTTGCCGCCATGTTTGTGAAGTCTCAACTAAATTGCAATATTTAGGCAATTGCTATACATTAAATTTTAATTTCTAGCCTTTATATTTTAAATTTTAAATCGTAAGTTTTATTAATTTTATAATCTTCAATTACTGTCACATTATATATATAATATATATATATATTATTTATATAGATGAAAATAACCACGAAGAAAAATCAAGACACGAAATATTGCTAAAGTGTTTTAATTTCCTTCCTGGTTATTTTCATCATTTCTATCCTAAATATTACTCTCGCGTTACTTTCGTGAAATAATTTTCATACTTATATTATTTATTTAATGCAGTACCGTTGAAGCTGGGAAGCAATATTCCGAAACGTTTGGCAGAAAACGAAAAATAATATTCAGATGTTTTGTTTCTATATCGACGTTCTAAGCGCTTGTGTTTCACTCCTAAAGTGATAACTGATGCTCCGTTTGTTAACTAAACCTTTTCCGTTTTTACGAACTAGACACATTTTCACCTTATCCAGGGAAGGAATCGCGCTTAAAACCTTTTCGAACAGTTCTCGCCGTCCACTTAATAATTCTAGTAGTCTTTTAGGATAAGGTTGTGGAAATTAATCGCGTACCCCAAACTGAACCAAACAACCAAACCAACCACTCGAGCGTATACATCAAAAGAACTACAAATAAAATATTTTAAAAATAATCATTCTTTGATCTTAATTTCTCCCGCGCCATTAATGGGTGGACAAAAAATATGTGGAATCATTGAGACGTGCAACGAGGCAAAGCTTTCAGTGTTGCACGCGATTGAAGAAAGAGCACGGGTTCGTTATCCACGCGCCATTGAACAATGTTGCATGGAGCTTGCAACGCGACCCGTATACGTACCGATTTAAACTTTTATTCCGAGTATAGATCGCTGGCAGGAATTCTTTCGCGTGGTTCCGTCGCTGTTTCTACGCGTCGTATCCTTTCCTCTGACGGAGTTTTATTTTTTTGCGCTTCCAACCAGCCTCTCCTTTGTGAGGGGCAGATTGAAGGCTTCGGATGCACTTTTTTACGCGTGTTTGTTATCCCTGTACAGCGAATGGCCGTGCAACGGGTCCCGAGAAGTGGCGAGTTTTTTGCTCGAGCTTTTCATAGTTGAACGTCGATGGAAGATGCAAACAGGGCTGTTCACGCTCTTTCAAAAGTTTACATCCCTGAATTTAAGTAGATGGAGAATGGACAAGTTTTTATTTGCATTTTAGTGCAAAATCTTTGTAGTCGTCTTCTGGTACTCTTTCCATTTCATGGTACGAGAGAATCGAAATATTGTATGGCCGCTAAAATAGCACTCAAAAATACAGGAAAAATGTAAAAAATATGTAAATAGTTACACATGAAGTTGGTTCTAATTTCGTTATAGACACAAGCGGCTCTTCTACTTTCTCTCTAAAATACACACACATAATATATATATATATATATATCCTGCCGTTTATCCTGTAAGCTATGGACTTCTTGGTACGAAAACGTCTGTCTGTAGCTCCATTTAAAACTTCGACATTACTGTATTTATTTCTCATCAATTGTATATATTTGTATCCTTAGTATGTGAACTGTCATTGTATTAATAATATTTGGGTGCTACTATAGCGTGATTCCTACCGGTGACTTCGATACTATAGGGTGATTCCTACTCGTTTTGGTTCGAAACTACAGTACTGTAGAGTGTGATTCCTATCCAAGGTATAAATGAAAATATAATAAATATAAAATGCTATTTATTATTCAATTTTATTTATTTAAAAAATAGTTTCGGTGCTACTATAGTATGGGTCTACCTACGATTGGTTAGGTTTAGTCACGATATTTTCGTTAAAACTAACGAAAATATCATGACTAAACCTAACCAATCGTCAAGGGCGATGGACATTGGAATGTAAACAAGCAATTAGTAAACAAGGTAAGAAGCTATAATTAAAAGGTAGACCGCCGAATCGAGGTAGGAATCACGCTATAGTGCACCAATATTTGTCATATGGACTATAGTTTGCCAATAAACGTTTTCATTTTCATTTCATATAATATATATATATATATATATATATATATATATATATATTCAAATTCTAAGCGAAAGATTTAGGGTTGTAATGACTGATAATGCGAAATTTGAAACACAAAATAAGATAGCAGTAAACAGATCAAAGAGAGTAACTGGGCAGATACTGAGAACCTTTAAACGAAGGGATAGGAATAAAATGATTCCTCTACTGAAAACACTGATCATACCCAAATTGGGATACTGCTCGGTCCTAACATGCCCATAAAAAAGAAGACATTAGACAGCTAGAAGGGATTCAGAGAAGCTTCACAGCCAAGATCAATGGGTGCAAAGAACTAAATTACTGGGAAAGGTTACGCGAACTGAACTAAACCAATATTCACTGGAAAGGAGAAGAGAGAGAGAGATATACCATTATTTACACTTGGAAAATAATGGAGAAACTAGTCCCTAATCTTACTCTGAACCCTGTAACTCCCCAAACAACAGTGGAAAGTAGAAAAGGAAGACTGTGTCGACGTGTCGTGTTCTCAACTTAAAGTCTAGACAGGGAACATCCTTAACTCTGAAAGAAAATAGTTTTGTTGTTAGAGGACCAAGACTGTTTAATCAGCTGCCCAAAGACCTAAGGAACACGAGTGGTGTGGTGGTGGACATCTTCAAAAGAAGATTAGACGCCTGGCTCAAAACAATCCCCGATGAGCCGGGCGTACCTGGCTATGTGAGGTGGAGAGTACAAGAAACCAACTCACTACTTCACCAGGCCAACTCGAGAGGAGGGGCGACAAGCTTGACCTTCGTGAAATGAGGAATCATCGCACGGAACATCTGAAAAGTTGAAAGGTATATATATATATATATATATATATATATTCCCGCAACTTCTTTAGTGAGTCGTGGTTCGCATCGCATTTAATTTAATCTGTAGGTCCAAGGTGGAACGACAAACCTGACCTTTGTCAGAATGAACAATTCAATTCGGGCGGAAGCAAAAAACAACAGTGTTTTATATATATATATATATATATATATATATATATATATATATATATATATATATGGTGTTTTTTCAGAATACAGACGCAGCGTCTGTATTCAGAAATTTTACCGTAAAACGAAGCTACAACATGGTTACCTATCTTCTGACTGTATATATATATATATATATATATATATGCATTTAACTGCAATGACCACGCAGTATATAAATGAATAGAAACGACATAATATTAAGGAACGTTTCTGCACACGCGGAAGAGAAATAATAATATTATGTCGTTTCTATTCATAATATATATATATTATAATTTAGTGGTGGCCCGGATCCGGATGTCAGTTTTTCAACATCTGCGGATGCGGATCTTTAATTTCAATATCCGCGGATGCAGATATTTAGTTAATCTATCAATATAATATAGAATTATGAATATATGACATAATTTTTCAAATTTCGTGATATTACTATTATGGCAGGCAATGCATGAGAATTAAAATTAATATTAATGTTTTCATTATGATAAAAATAATAACTTTCTCAAGAGTTTCAGCCACAGAAAATTCAATGAAACAAGTTTCATTCAATTTTCTGTGTTACCAGCTATTTATATTTTGAGGTTTATATATTTGTTTGTTCATTAATAATTAAACTACTACATGAAATGTGCATGACTGGGCCTTATAAGCTACTTTATAAGCTAATTTAATTGTAAATTGCATAGTTTATTAGAGGTAATATCCGCATAACATCCGCAGTCAGAAGTGCGGATGCGGATATCCGGTCCACCACCAAATATATATATATATATATATATCCCCGCAAGGGGGTTCTAAGCTCGTGCTCTTGAGTGCTCTTTGTGCTCGTTTGTACGTGCTTGTTCCTGGAGGTTTCACGTGCGCCCTCCCGGCCCTAGCACCCAAGGATGATGGGGCTCGACCCTGCAGTCCTTGTCATCCTTGGTCTTTTTCCACTTCGACTGTCCCCTCCCCTCACACCCTTTTTCCTCTGTCTTTCCTCTCACTTTTTTTTGTTTTTCCGCCGAGATATGCCCTTTTAAATAGAGGCGAATCGGTTCTTCCCGAACTTAAAAAAAAAAAAAATATATATATATTATTTGCAGACAAGACTCGGTTTTCGCACTGTTTCTCAAACGCAGTACGAAGACGGAGTCCATAATTACTAACCTAACCTACCCGAACGTAACCAACCTAATCTAACACAACCAAGCCTAACCTAACGTAACATAGCGTATCACTGAGTTATTATGAACAAATATTTACTGTTAATTTGTCGACCACTTTAAATGGCTGTTCAACTACTTTCGTGATCTACCTTGCAATCTGCAACCCGCATCAAACCCTCAACAGTCCATATAAAAAATACCACGCGCCAACACAATGTGTTGCACACTTCCTGCAACATTTTTAGCAAAGAAATAAACATCGAGAGGCGCGGACAAGGCGCCAGCAATTACCTGTTTATTGCGAGGCAATTGCAAGGACGCGAAGGGTGCATGGAACCATTTCGCGCCTTGAAGAGGTTCGGTCTGAGGAGAGTTGAAGAAAAAAGTGGAAAGCTTTGAGGCGTTTGACGAATGGGTACGTGGACGTCTATCGGAGGACAATGACCACGTCGCGGGATGAAAACGGTTCAGGAGTTCCTTTCACTTCCCTTTCGTCCATCTCGTAATCGCTCACTCATCGACAGCGAGGCAAACCATTCGATTCGCGTCCCAACAAACGAAAGCGAATCGCAAAGCGAAATTTTATTAAACCTCATTCTCAGACGGAGGTAAAAGCGGGATAAATTTATTTTTGGACTCAAAATTGGGGGCAATTTTTTTTTTTTTTTACCATAACATTTAAACCAATTTCTCGATACAACATCTAAAAAGCGAAAGGTTTTCAAAATTTCACCGCAGCTGATGTTAAATTTTTGCGCTTAATGTAATAAACATCGAAACCCGTTTATAACGAAAAGCTAAATTTTAATTGTTAAAATTAAAATTTCAAGACGAAAATTTTACTGAAACAAAAATTATGTGGGCGTTTCAAGCTGGAATAATTTGGTTTAGCGAAAAGTAATTTTCGGCGATATACGTCAACGTGTGACGTGATGAGACTGGGATGGAAGTATAATGACCTTTCACGAGTAACTAATGATGAGTGTATACCGTGCATTATTATAATAAATAATAAACAGTAATACAATAACCTAAAATAATAATTAGTTCAGTAGTTTTCCGACAATTTGCGGAATGGTAAAATTAGTAACATATTTTTAAATTTTAGTAATTAAAAGAAAGGTACGAATGACGCATTATTGGGGATGTCACCCACCGACATAATTACCAATCTCATTTTCACGTTTCAAAAACGAAATTAATGGAATCACTTCATTCAATGACAATTAATTCTGAGAGTATCACGTAGGAAAAAGCAAATAGGGATTTGTTTTCAACGTCCACAAAATCCTGTAACAAAGATTTATTGAAGTTAATATATACTGTATATACGCAATGCTGGGATTAGCTGCGCTAATTAGCGTCGCTAACATTTTATTAGCGATCCTGTTAGCGTCGCTAATTTTCAAAATTGTAAGTGAAACGGGTATCGGCGCTAAGTTTTTAGGGGAAGTTCATCACTAATTTTTCAAAACCACTTCAAAAAATTTGGGTTCGCCACGTTTCAGCGATATCCATTTTTATTTTGTAATATGTGGTACTTACGTATTAACGGGGGCCACCACATATTGATGAATGGTTAGGTTAAGTTGTAATATTTTCGTTAGTTGAAAATTTCTAATACATCATATTTTTTAAATAGCAATATTTTTAAAATATTTACAATGATTTATTCAAATATTTACAATGATTAATACATTACATATTAGAAACATTTGTTTCTGGAGGCCAAAAATTTAATAGCATTAAGAATGGAATTGAATGGATCGTGATCATTCAATATTGCTATTTAAAAAATATGATGTATTAGAAATTTTTAACTAACGAAAATATTACAACTTAACCTAACCAATCATAATATGTGGTGGACCCCCGTTAATACGTAAGTACCTAATATGTTGTATGAATGGAACATTCAGGTTCTGGTATGATTTACTCTCTTTCTCAATATTTTATCATTTCTTTGAGTTTCAATTTGCGTATTTGAATTAAATACAGACGTATAAATTGGATAGAATTTATTCTTCCGTTCGTTTGTTTTCCCGTTAATATATACTAAAGGAACTCGACTCCTAAATGAAAATGTTTTTTTCTTAGACTACAGTATAACGTCACATTTTGACCTTAGCAACCAATTTTATCAAGTTGTGTGCTAATATACGTAAGTAAATTATGGAAGACAAAACATATATAAATTAGGGTGGTTTCACAAAAAATTAGCGACAAAATTAGCGTTAGCGGCGCTAACTTTTGAAATGCTTAGCGTTAGCGTTAGCGACGCTAACTTTAGGAGTTAGCGGCCAGAGCACTATATATATATATATTACCGATCATAAACTTGAGCTCAGTGTTTTTTCATTCATAGAAACTTATAGAGTTGAAATAGAGGGAACAAACCAACCGAATATATAAAACAGTTTGTATTTAAAGTATGCTAATCTTTTCAGCGAAAACCTTTTATGCCTTACAACAACTACTTGCATCTGTATTAACAAAAATCTGATGTGGAGCATCTTGGTCAAGTGTCTCTTGCGCAACCAATACTTTCAACAGTTGCGTAAGTTTCATAGAATCCTTACATTTGCAACATATAATTTAGTACTTCTGCTTGCTCAATTTAATACTTATACTAAACCGGGTGGAAATAACTAAACAATTATGTCTCAGAAGTGAAGTCAAAAGCCCTGCAGGACCTCTGACCTCTGGCGTATTGTCCATTCAAAATGGTAAGAAATTTGTACGGAAAGGATACAGGCTCTGATTGATTCGATACCTTTGAGATGTGAAGCCATCATTCGTGCTCCAGGATATTATACACAATTTTCTTTTGAATACGGGTATCTGTTCGTAAATTATCAGTTTCTTGCTGTAATTTATTTGTACAGGGTGGCCCATAAGTCCCAATCGATTATTTATAATTAAAGCGAAAATACACAAAAAAAAAAACAAAGTAAAAAGTTTATAATAAATTTAAAATTTTATTGATTATTGAAAGTGCAAAATATTACCATCTCGACAAATATCTTTCCTTTTTTTAATCCGCTAGATGGATTTTCGCTTTAATTATAACCGATTGGGACTTATGGGCCACCCTGTACTGTATCTATAATATAATTTATTTGTTAACATAATTGCAGTGACCTTTTTTTTTTTAGTTTGCCTTTTCGTTCATAATTGTATGCGGACTCAGAATTATGTTCGGTAAACACACACACACACACACACACACACACACCTTTCACATGTTCCGCGCGATGATTCCTCATTTCACGAAGGTCAAACTTGTCGCCCTCCTCTTGAGTTGACCTGGTGAAGTAGTGATTTGGTTTCTTGTACTCTCCACCTCACATGGCCAGGTACGCCGGTTCATCGGGGATTGTTTCTGAGCCAGGCGTCTAATCTTCTTTTGAGGATGTACACCGCAACACCACTCGTGTTCTTTAGGTCTTTGGGCAGCTGATTAAACAGTTTTGGTCCTCTCACAACAAAACTACTTTCTTTCAGGGTTAAGGATGTTCCCTGTTTAGCCTTTAATTTGGGAACACGACACAGTCTTCCTTTTCTATTTTCCATTGTTGTTTGGTTTTAGCTTCCCTATAGCTTGTGTAATATCATTCGTCGTAAAGTCGAAGTCCGTTATATTTTCCCCTTGTAGTTCTTCTTTAAAGAACGCGTTTTTATCCCATATCAGCTTGTCAGTTTTTGGGATACTGAAAGATGATTCGTACTGAGCTCTTAATATTTCGGAAACTTCTGTTAGATCATCAGATAAAGCACCGTCTTCATTTTTCAAAGGTCCAATAGTCGCATGGTGTTTCGACTTCCTTTTTGCAAAGTTATAGAAGTACTTTGAGTTAACCTTTATCGTCTCTATAGGGTCGCCTTCTTCTTTTTCTGTACGCTTCTTAATTAGTTCCTGTATGACGCAATCGATACTCTGCAGTTTATCATTTAAAAAAAAAAAAATATATATATATATATATATATATACATTTTAACTGCAAACACGCAGTATAATTAACATAAAGAACGACGCTTGTATAGGAGATATTCCGCGCAAGATGTGAGAGAGAGAACGAAACAAATGAAAAAATGAGGTAACCACCGGGAATCGAACCGGGATCTTCCGATTGCCGGTCAGATATGATAACCATTACACATGGGCCTCACTCATTCAAATGCCGTAATTCTTCTACATACGCGCAGAATATCTCCTATACAAGCGTCGTTCTTTACGTTAATTATACTGCGTGTTTGCAGTTAAAATGTATATAATGTTACGGCATGCGAGGGGTGCCCCTTGGGGCATTGGTTTCTGCGCGTATGTAGAAGAATTACGGCATTTGAATGAGTGAGGCCCATGGTGTAATGGTTATCATATCTGACCGGCAATCGGAAGATCCTGGGTTCGATTCCCGGGTGGTTACCTCATTTTTTCATTTGTTTCGTTCTCTCTCTCACATCTTGCGCGGAATATCTCCTATACAAGCGTCGTTCTTTACGTTATATATATATATATATATATATATATATATTAGTGATGGATCGAATAACCGCAACCGCAACCGCAACCGCACTACAACCGCACAAAAATTCACAACCGCAACCGTAACCGCAACCGCCGTTCCATAAGTGCGGTTGCGGTTGTAAAAGCTTAGTTAATTTTAATTTTAGGTTAATTAGAAATATTTCTTTTTTTAAAAAGAAAATGATGGGTCTCCTTATGCGTGCTTAAACGTGACGTCATACGGCTGCCGTAGTAAAATTGGTTTAAACTGCGCTCTAAGTTATTACTCTGTGAGCTCCATGCAAAAATATTATTCTTGAAATTCACACTGCCTGTCATTAAGTTTGACATCAGTTTTTCAAATGAATAATAATCCATAACTTTCCAATGGGTGGAGGCTGGGGAAAGTGGTAGGTGGGATGAACAGTGCGATGGGTCCTCGTCCCTCATCCTGGTAACACACTTAGTGCAAAATATGGTTTTAATTAATTTGACCTATTCTTTCATAATAGCTATATAAGTTAGAATATACTTCATTTAAATAGTATTATTTAGTAATACCTTATGTTGAACACAAGTTTTGCAACACACAAATAGCGGTAGCGGTGTATTGCAAAACTTGTGTTCAACATAAGGTTTTACTAAATAAATACTATTTAGTATATATTATGTACCAAGTGTGGCTAAATCGCACTATAGTGGCTAAATCCAGTTAATAATTACGCATTTTTCCTAGTATATGATAACCGCAACCGCAACCGCGGTTGGAAAAAATTCGACAACCGCAAACACAACCGCAACCGCGGTTGTGAAAAACCGACCACTCGATCCATCACTAAATTATATTATATATATATAATTCAGGGGCGGCTTCTTAATGAATGCAAGGCATGCACTGCATGCGTAAATAATATACAATGAATTTAAATTATTATTTAAGTTAAAAAAATAAAGTTAAATTATTATTAATATTATTAATATAATATTGGTTCTATCCTCGGTTACTACATAACTCATAAGAATACATAAAAGACAAAATACAGCTTATATATATATATATATATATATATATATATATATATATATATATATATATATATATATATATATATATTAGTGAATTGTGTCAATATCGAAAAGTTGACTTCGGTTTTGTAATTTAATTTTAGGATTTGTGGGAAAGGGGCTGAGCACAAAATTACATTGTTCCTTAAGTAATTCGCTCATTATTTTGTGGGTCATTCGTTTATTCCTATTATTTTAACGCTTTTGACATTACTTTCCATTACATCCTATTTTTCTCATATGTGTAAATATTTTTTTTTTTTTCATGTTTTCTGTTGCTTTCAACTTTGTGGTCTTAATTTCAGTTTCGCATTTTTTTCTGATTTCAGTCTCTTTTTGCGTTTGTTTTGCATCCGTGAATATATGTTAGCCGTTTGTCATTTCTCTAAATAGAGACCCCGAGTTTTTTCTTGATTTTGATTTTTTTTTTGTCTCTCGGAAATATGTTTTAAAAGTATTGGTTTATTTTGCTTTCTACTATTGGTAGAATTTCTTTTGTTAGGTGTTTCAAAGTCGCCGACCCCAATAAATTTCGGTTAGTTTAGCATTTTATGGAGAGGAAAATTTTTAGTCAATTTCCTATAGTATATATAATTGTTTTATAAAGGTAGTTAAATTAGTATAATCCTATTTATTACCAAGTTGAAAGTTACAAAATCATTAGTCGATTGACTACAAAGCTTTACTCATACTAAAATTATCCATAATTCTTTTCGCGTTGAACGGGTCACTTTATGAGCTAAATGCATTTATATATAAAAAAATAAATAGATTATATATATCAACTACTTAGCTGAATAAGATCGCAGACCGATGAAGAAAGTCAGTTAGCATTTTAACATTATCTGCTTAGTGCATTTGACTAGTAATGAAAAAAAACTCTTATGTATTTTACACAAGTAATCTTGACCATGTGTGTGGTGTATATAAAATGTTATCTGACCATGTATGTGTATATAGAAAATGTACAAATATTTTAGTTATCTTTCCATTCATAAAAAAAATAGACGGTATATACTGATATATATATATATATATATATATATATATATATATATATATATATATATATATATATATATATATATATATATATAGACCGTGCATGGAAAAGGAACTCTTCTGGGAAAATTAAATCCACTATAGTTCGAATAAGTAATGGTAAATAACAAACACTATATTTTTTTTTCATAATGTTAGCCCGACGTGGGCAACGGGTCACTCGCAAGGAGGCCCCAAAAATATAGTTTCCCTCACCAGCTATTTGGTGCCCACGTCGGGCTAACATCATGAAAAAGAAAAAACTATAGTGTTTGTCATTTACCATTATTTATTCGGACTATAGTGGATTTAATTTTCCCAGAAGAGTTCCTTGTTCATGCACGGTCTGTGTGTATCATGAAAAAACCTCAGGGGACCATTCTGAGTTCAATCTCATATATATATATATATCTATATATATATATATATATATATATATAATTTGTTGATTTTGTCTGGAAAGGTTGAATTATTCATTAAAGAATATCGTTGCGTAAATGTGGTGCATCACATGTATAGAGTAAAATCCTTACGGTATTTATTTTGCACAAGTGACTTGTTTTCCTTTTTCTTTTTCCCACTTTGTGGGGACTTTGTTTATAGTCTATTAATTAACATGAATATGAAACGAGTTACTCCACCATCATTATGAATGGCATCATTGGTCATATGATTCGTTCCGCTTTTGAAATTTTAGTCTATTTACTAATTAACCGCAAAATGGAACTAATCAATGATTAAATGTAGAACGAGTGATTTTGGCTCTCGTCTTCTTCTATTGGGGGGGGGGGGGATGCCTTTGCGGTCGTTCGTTCTTGGCCCTTCCTTCCTGCATAAAAAAATTAGTCATTGAAATATTTCAAGAAAATAAATAAGTAAATTATTTTGGCGAGTGAGGGTGAGGGAGGTCGTCCCAACATTAGCTACAAATTAACTACTTCAGTTTAATGACTAATTACAATTTTTTTTTACTTAAATAAACTCTCAGTTTTGAAAGTGGATGCGTTCGTTTACCTGGTTAATATAATCTCGTGACCTAAAACTTTTTTTCAGTGTG
>JAJOZX010000587.1:0-107500 GCA_023014485.1 Bathynomus jamesi | reverse complement strand
GCGTGTAGCACAGGCATTCGAGCCTCTGTCAACATCTGTAAAAACGTCCTTGATCAATGTTGAAAATCTGCTTAATGTTAACATTTAGGTAACAAAATTGCTTAATGTCGACAATCGGAAATTTGGCCTGCATAATGTTAACATTAGATGGTTGGCTTGCCTATTGTCAACATTAGGCAATTTCTCACATTAAGCGTAACATATATATATAAGATGAATTTTTACATTTAAACAGTGAAATAAATAAGTGATACACACCCACAAAGAAAAAGCGAGTCCATGGTCTTTCGTGTATGCAACGGTACATCTTATCAGGGAATGAAGGGAAATGACAAGAAGCCAAAGATACTGTATATATCTGTTCAGCGTAAACAAAACAGTTATGAAGGATTAGCAAAAAATTAACAACTATTAATTAAAGGAAAAAGCTATTTTAACAAGATGGGGGTCAATTCTATACGTTCCCGAAATGTTATTGAAATTATTTATAAAATAAATGAACGCACATTCCAAAATGTTCCTTTCAATTATGGCTTGATTTTTAACAAGAATTTTAGGACTCTCCAATTAATATTACGATTATATCTATACATATGGTTAAACTAAGCATTACAATTATTTGCCGTCCTACACGCCTATTTTAACTATATGTATATATAATCGTAATATTAATTGGAGAGTCCTAAATTTCTTGTTAAAAATGAAGCCATAATTGAAAGAAACATTTGGAATGTGCGTTCATTTATTTTATAAATAATTTCAATAACATTTCGGGAACGTATAAAGTTGATCCCATCTTGTTAAAATAGCTTTTTCCTTTAATTAATACTTGTTAATTTTTGCTACTCCTTCATAAATGTTTTGTTTACGCTGTTACAGAGATATTTTTAGTTTCTTGCCTAAAAGAAACTAAAACTGTACTTCTCTGACGAGGAGTACAGTAACTGTACTGTGTGTGTGTGTGTGTGTGAAATCCTCCATAGCCGGAGTTTCAATTTGTGATCATCGAACATGGAATTATCTTGTTTTAAATTGATGATAATCTTATTTGTACTTTGAATGAATAGGAAATGACGAATCAGATGTCACGAAACGACTGAAAATAGATAGTGAGTGACATTTATTAGAAGTTATTTGTCACTTAAGTTTGAGTTACATTTTTTATACTTCTGCTGTTAATCTTCCTTGAATTAAAAGAATGGAGTAACTAAACTTATTTTGAGGGAATAAACTGCGTGCGACTTTCTTCATCAAATGACCTTATGTTCCGAAGAAGGTTAAACAAAGTCAAAACACGAACGTACGCACTTACGAAGGAATTTCCTAAATTCTGATGTAATTTCAGATCGGCGTGATTGATAGGCATTATGTCGAACAAAGTTAAAACGTCTATTACGAAGGAGCCCTCAAAATGGCAATATACGAATATACAGAGGGTTCACAAAAATAAATAGACACTTTTCTTTTTTCCACAAATTTTTATTTGATTATAAAAGTTACTAAATAATAATACATTTATTAAATCAATGAACGTAAAGGGGAAAGATTTTAAATATATTAACTTAATTAACCCGTTATTATTTATTGAATTTTATAATCAAATCGAAAGATTTAGAAAAAATGTGTCCATTTTTTTTTGTGAACCCTCTGTAGGAAAAGCTATTGGGGAGAAAAAGGTTTCAAAAGAAACCCACTGAACACTCGCAGCAACATTATAACGCGTACATTAATTTAAGGAGGCGTAAAAGCTATTTATTAAAAGTTTTAAGCAACCAATTTACGATTAAATCCAAATTACGAACGAAACCAAAGAAAATTCCCAAAAATTTAACGATTATCGTCAGTCATAGAAATCCGTTTTGTTGATTCACGGAACTAATTGATAAGTGAGAATAAGGAGAACATTTTTTACATATTCGCTGCTTCGTCGGTGTTTGCGTGGGTTGTTCCGAAGGTTACTATCACTACTCTATTTAATAACGTACGATAGATAGGGTTCCTTCGCTTACAAACAAAACTCTTTGCAAGAAATTGCATTTTATGTAGATAACTTAAAAAGTAGTAAATACCCGGGCCCGAAATTTTTACCTAAAACGTTTAAAATAATTAAAAATTAAGACGCTCAGTCTTTTACTTAAAATGTTTAAAAAAATAATTATTACGGGGGGTGGCTCCCTTCCATTTTTAAATAAGCAAATGTAATTTCAGGTTTTTTATTGCAGAAGGGTGATAAACAACTAACAGGGAACTTCAGACCTGTTAGTTTAACTTCTGTCATAGGAAAGCTTTTTTTTAAATGAATCCATTATTAGATAACGTATATCAGACGCCTAAAGCTATAGAGAGTAATAAGTTTATTAGAAATAGTTCAGTACGGGTTTACCGTATTTCTATAATCGTATTTCTATAATCAGTTATAGAAACGCATCACGTATAACTAGTTGGAATTCTCCTATTAAATCATCTGTATTTATAATGTAAGAACGTCAAAATGCGTGACTGGCATTTCAGATACTCGTTGGAAAAGATTTAATGTAATGAATATCTTGAACTGTACCAGAACGGTGAAGAGTGACACGTTTATTTCATGAGAAATTGAAAACAAAAACAGGTAAGAAATGTTTTGTCGTCTGCTACGATGTGGAGAAATCTTCTCACGTACCGAGAAGCCAGTAGTGATGTAATATTTAATTTTTGGACCCAACAACGTTGATTTTCTTGTTGTATCGCTTGCGGGATCAGAAATTTCTTTTCCAGATAGATAATTAATAGTTTCCTTTTGCAGTTAAAAAGGTTTACCAACCATCTTCGTCTTTTAGATGAAAGAAATAAGAAAAATTTCTATGTATTTAAGTCGTGTTTAGACCCGTTCTAAGCTCGTTATTATAACGTAGGTCCTATACTTTAAAAGGATAGGAAAATATAACAAACATAATATTTGCATTCCTATGCATATACCTGCATGGAATCCCTTATTTATACATATAATGAAAATAACCACGAAAGTAAATTAAAACACGAAATAGAGCATTCTTTCGTGTTTTAATTTTCCTTCGTGGTTATTTTCATTATAAATATTATTTACTTTCGCTAAATAATTTTCATATCTATAGGCCTATAGATACAGTATATATATATATATATATATATATATATATATATATATATATATATATATATATATATATATATTATATGATAGAATGAACCACAATATTTTATTTGCAAAACTAGAAGACAGGAAGGTTCCAATGTACATATTAAATTTATTGAAATTTTGGTATTCCCACCAATCTTTTACCGTTAGGTGGGGCAATGTACTATCCGAATGTTTTGGCTCCTCTTGCGGGGTGAGACAAGGCTCCTTGGTCTCCCCTATGTTGTTTAATGTGTATATTGACGGATTAATTGCGTCACTTAATGAGGCAACAGTGGGATGTTGTATAGCTAACACAAGGATAAATAACTTAGTTTATGCCGATGATATGGTGTTAATAAGTCCCTCTGTTAAAGGTCTGGATCGGCTAATAAAAGTCTGCGAAGTGCATTCGCAGAAACATGATATTCTTTTTAATGTCACAAAAACTAAGGTTATGCAATTTCATCCTAAAAGCTGTAATCAGCCAGCTGATATTAGGTTTAAAATGAGAGGCGAAGTAATTGAGGAAGTACAAGAGTTTAAGTATTTGGGTCAAACTATCACCAACTCCTTGAGTGATGACTCGGATATAAGAAAACAATCTCGAAGCCTTTGTGCTAAAGCGAATATGACTATAAGGAACTTTCGGTTCTGTACAAGTGAAACTAAAGACACTCTCTTTCGTACTTTCTGCAGAAATATTTACGGACAGCAACTCTGGGTGAATTATAAAAAAGGTTCTGGCAGAACCCTAAATTTGCTGTACATAAATTACCCCCGAGATGCTCAGCTTCGCAAATGTTTGCTACCCGCAATGTCCCGAGCTTCACGGAGGTAACAAGACGTGCTCAATACAGTCTGATACAAAGAATTAAAAAATCAACCAACCCGATTATCAAAAGCTATCCATGAGTCCTGCCGTTTATCCTCTAAACCAGTAGTCTCCAAAGTGGGGTGCGCCTGCCGATCTAGGGGGTGCGCGAAGAAAATTTGATGATTCTGATTTATCATTGTTTTTTCGTAGAAAGTTTTTCAATTTCAAGATGATGGCCGAGAAAGAAAATACTCGCTAAGAACACAGTCATTCCTAGGAATTTGCGAGATAGTATCCGCGATATCGCTTACTTACGATTAAAATTTAGCGAACTAAATATCACAATTCGAGATCGCCGCATTATTTTGTAAAATAACAGTTGATTGACATCAGGGAAGATACGAGTTTACGAACCAAATTTCAACAGAAAACTGTGCACAATTGGTGGATTGGATTAAAAAATGAGTACCCAGATTTAGTAAGCGCAGCGAACGATGCGCTCCTTCCATTTGGATCTACATATCTGTGTGAGGTGTCTTTTTCTGCTATGATAAGTATTAAAACCAAGAATCAAATAAACTGAACTTGGAACCGGACCTTCGAATCGCTGTATCACAAAGTGTCAAACCAAGATTTTCAGAAATTATGAAGCACAGTCAGCCACATTGTTCTCATTAAATTATATTGGTAAGTATATCTTCACCCTATCGTATTTCTGTTGTATACTATTAACTTACTAGTAAATAATGAAAGGATATATATATATATATATATATATATATAATCTTCATGTTCATTAGGGGTGCGTCTTATTTATTTTTTGCTGATTAAAGGGTGCGTGATCGAAAACGTTTGGAGACTACTGCTCTAAACTGTGGAATTCTTGGTACGAAAACGTATGTCTGTAGCTCCATTTAACTTCTATCCTTAGTATATGAACTGTCATTGTATTAATAATATTTGTCATATGGACTATAGTCTGCCAATAAACCTTTTCATTTTCATTTTCATTTCATATTCACATATATATATATATACACACACAGGGGGGCGTAGTATCGCGATATATTTTCTGTATCTTGTATCGTATCGCGATACTTTTTTATTATTTGTATCGTATCGAAAGATACAATACAAATACGTGTCAGTAATGCGATACTTTATCATAGACTCAGTCAGTGATCTTTCCCTTCCCCTCTCCATCTTCTCCCCTCCCCATCCCCCAATCCCACTCCCAGAGTCGCGGTATCCAGTGCTTGTGAGACTGAGAACAAACCTCGTCAAGAATTATATAATTATTAGCGAATAATGCATCAGACATTCAACAATTACGTATGTATCCTTTGATAAAAGAATTGTTCATAAAATACAACACTACACTGCCATCGAGCGCTCCGATTGTGAGACTTTTAGCATAGCTGCAAATCTTTCTTTCAAAGAGAAACAGAATGTCTGATGAATTGTTTGAGAAGTCACTGTTTGTAAAATTCAATAAAAACAGAAAGTAATTCAGTTGTTTCATAATATATATATATATATATGTATAGAAACGACGTAAATATTGAGGAGCGTTCTGCACACGAGGAAGAGAAATAACGAACAAATGAAAAATGAAGTCCCCGCCCGGGAATCGAACCCAGGATCTTCCGATGGCCGGTCAGATATGCTAACCACTACACCACAGGGCACACAATAGTCAGAAGTCGTGATTCTCCTACATAGGGCAGAAACCAATGCCCTAAGAGGGCACCCTCGCAAATCGTGAATATGTACATTCAACTGCAATGACCACGCAGTATATTAATGTATAGAAACGACGTAAATATTGAGGAGCGTTCTGCACACGAGGAAGAGAAATAACGAACAAATGAAAAATGAAGTCCCCGCCCGGGAATCGAACCCAGGATCTTCGGTCAGATATGCTAAGCACTACACCACAGGGCACACAATAGTCAGAAGTCGTGATTCTCCTACATAGGGCAGAAACCAATGCCCTAAGTGGTGTAGTGGTTAGCATATCTGACCGGCAATCGGAAGATCCTGGGTTCGATTCCCGGGCGGGGACTTCATTTTTAATTTGTTCGTTATTTCTCTTCCTCGTGTGCAGAACGCTCCTCAATATTTACGTCGTTTCTATATATTAATATACTGCGTGGTCATTGCAGTTGAATGTACATATTCACGATTTGCGAGGGTGCCCTCTTAGGGTATTGGTTTCTGCCCTATGTAGGAGAATCACGACTTCTGACTATTGTGTGCCCTGTGGTGTAGTGGTTAGCATATCTGACCGGCAATCGGAAGATCCTGGGTTCGATTCCCGGGCGGGGACTTCATTTTTCATTTGTTCGTTATTTCTCTTCCTCGTGTGCAGAACGCTCCTCAATATTTACGTCGTTTCTATACATTAATATACTGCGTGGTCATTGCAGTTGAATATATATATATATATATATATATATATATATATATATATATATACATACAGGGTATCCCGTAAGTCTGGAACCATAGGGCAAAATGATAAAAACGACAATAAAAACGCCGAAGAGACTTTTGGGGACTTTGTGAAATGAGTGAGCATGGTAGCGGCTGTGTCATCGTCGGTGGATGTCCTCGGAGGTCCACTGCGTGGTTTATCTCCTATGGATCCCGTTTTTCCTGAACTTTGCTACATGTTTGTCGACACAGCTGTGTGTTATCAGCGCGCGGTTCGGATGCAATCTGTTAAATTCCTCAGCGACCTCCATCTGACTCCGATTTCCTACAAGCAGAATTACCTGGATGCGTTCTTCCTTACTCAAAGACATCATGGGCACTTGCATAAATGGAAAAACATGAATTACTTATTTTACCCTATGGTTCCAAACTTATGGGACACCCTGTATATATATATACATATATATATATATATATATATATATATACAGGGTGTTCGGAAAGTCACTGCGCACTTATATTTATTTAATAGCATACACTAGTATAGCATTGCATATATGATAGAGGTTATGGATGGGACCATCAGAACTTATAAAAGGTGTTGAAAGTGATGTCCTTTAACAGCAATACAGGCCTGGACCCGTCTTATTTTATTTTGAAACACCTTTGTCAGTTCTTCTTTTGAACTGGACCTTAGGTACGCAGTTATTGCAGTTTTCAGGTCATCAAGCGTGAGTGGACGATCTCGATTATATAAGTGCACAGTGACTTTCCGAATACCCTGTAGCCTGTATATATAAATAATTTCTTTTCTTTTTATATTATTTATTTTTATGAATGCGCATTTAAATGGTTATTTCTTTTATGAATAATTAATGAAACATTTTAATCTCTGTGTATGCACATCGGACACTCTATACGATATAGAAATATAAGAAATATTGCTTTCAGGATGCGACAGTTCTTCGGTTGTGATTTGATAAATTTAGAAGGTCGTTTATTAACAGATCTGAAATTGATTCACTACACTCTAATGCAATACAGACTCATTATGCTACAAAGTTTTTAAAGTTAAGTTTATGCCTGACAACTTGCTGACAGTAATCGATCGAAATAAGGGAAAGAAATATTTTTACAAAGAACTTCAGTGATTGTTTTACTCTCGAGGAATACGCGCATGCACTGGAGGAGAAGTAGCGCTCAAGATTCGTGGATGGTCGTATTTTCTTTCTAAACGCGCTACTGAGGATCTTCTACGGGGGAAAAGACCGTCTTCTTATTTTACGCCCGCCACTGGTATGGTTATCAAAAGAAAAAAGGTGGAGATAAGCCCCCACTTGATCGATACGGAAAAACTGGACTGAAACTATTCTTTGAATGGAGTATATGGTGAAGATAGCGGTGGATTATGGATATGAATGTGTGTTACTTGCCACTTGCGGATTCAGAGGATGTAACTGCATGGTAATATTTCACAGTATGACGCTATTATCTTTAGCAAACTCACTAATACTTTTTTCTGTGGATCCACTTATAAAGATGGAGTACATATTCACTATGTAGATTTCCTCTCGCTCTGTCCCAATGTCATAAAGAATAACTGCTATCTTTCATACTTTAAAAGTATAGGAAAATATAACAAACATAATATTTGCATTCCTATGCATATACCTGCATAGAATCCCTTATATATACACATATACTATATGTATATATAGTATATATACACTGATGTTCAGTACTGATGTTTCAGTACTGATGTTCAGTACTTTAGTTTCGTCTACTTTTGATGCGTTGTTAAGTGCCATCCATCTTTAAATAACGATAAACTTAATATTTAGGTAACCTTAAAAATTCCAACACTTTAATGAAAATGATTGGAATACTAAACCCTTACTGTTCCGAATTATTAACCGTATTATAAGCAACGCCCGTAGGTGGGTAACATCATTTTCCCGTAAGCACAGTCAAGACACTGAGGTCGGGGGCTCGACTCCCTGTAGTGCTGGTAATAATAATCCGAGAGATGGCGCAATGGGCTACATTAATTGAATTGAGCATTTTGCCAGTTTGCGTCCCTCCTCACTGATTAATTATTAACCGTATTATCAAATTTGAGGTTTGCTCAAATGCGTCCTGAGCCTTTTAATAATAATAATAATAATAATAATAATAATAATAATAATAAAAGTCCCTATGCCAACTGAACGGCTTTAAATTTAAGAAATATACCCACAAATAATTATAGCGTGACCGTCATAGAGGGCCTACATCTTCATTCAACTCACAGACAGGATATTTTAAAGGAAAATATGTAATTAATAATAGCATAATTTTTTATGCGGGGAGGAAGGGACAAGGGCAAACATCCGCAAAAACGTCCCACCCACCCCCACTATAGAAGAAGAAGAAGAGAGCCAGAATCAAGAACCAAAGTTTTCGAGACGCCTGGACGCTCTGCGTTTGAAAGATTGGAGGCCATAGACAAGGGGAAAGATGCTCTTAATTACATATTCCCTAATATAATTAACTCATAAAGAAAATGAATTAGAGCGAAAGAATTTTTTAACATAATAATTAGATAATTACACACATACATACATACATACATACATACATATAATTTAGGTTAAAAAATTTTTCTAAAGCAGAATACATGACTAAGTGATCATTTCTAGGTTTATACCTATCAGCCCTATTATTCATTATAAACTAGCATTACACAATATACACAGTACGGTAGACTTAATCACTATGTACCTATTTTGTGAACTTTACAACAATAAAATAGGGCAGCCTAATTTGCCATATATATGTATATGTTACGCCCAAACATCGAAATCGCTCAGTGAGTGAAAAAAAACAGCCACAACGCGTTGTGGATGCACCTAAGTAACCACATACCGATGTTAGATATTTTTTCGTTTCATGGCCGTTCTCAAACAACCACAACACGTTGTGGACTATTCGGATATGACCACAACGCGTTGTGGACGATTTGAAAATTATTGAATGCCAGGTTAGGTTAATTGAATGCCCGGTTAGGTCAACTGTACGCCCTTGACGATTGGTTAGGTTAAGTCGTGATATTTTCGTTAAAACTAACGAAAATATCACGGCTTAACCTAACCAATCGTCAAGGGCGTACAATTAACCTAACCGGGCATTCAGTTAACCTAACCGGGCACTCAGTTGACCTAATCGGGCACTCAGTTAACCTAACCGGGCATTCAATTAACCTAACCAGTTGGTTAATTTTTACATTTACGTCTCATTCTAAAGTTGCTTAAAATTAATCGAAACCTACGGGAAAAGTATTGATAACACAGCTCAACAAAAAAAATTTTTTGTTTCCTTGCCAAGGAAATTCGTACGAATTTAGGGTATTTTGGGGTTGCTGAATTCCAAAATGAAAGTAGTTTTTCCGATTTGGCTCTAGTTCTTGAGATAATGAATACCCTCAATTAATAGGAAACGTAACCATAACGCGTGCATATGGGAAACTACCGGAACATTCTAGATGGTGAGACCGAATAAAATGCCATTATGCATTTCATGTGTTTACTTTTGTATGATTTGAGACAATTTCAATGCGATTTGTAAGTAGGCTCCGCCTGAACATTAATTTTTTTGCGTTTTTACGTGTTTCAATGGGGTACCAATTACTCATAAATTAGAGCCAATCTAGCAAAACCGATGTCATATTCGGAATCAGCACCACAAAGTTACCCCAAAATCACTCTAATATGATTGGCAATAAAATGAGTGTTGACCAGTGTAATCATTTTTTAACCCTTTAAGGACTGAAGGTACAAATTGCTAATGTTTCAAATACAAGCATTCATAACTTAACCCTAGAAAAAATTCAGGGCTTAAAGGGTTAAAGGACTTTATCTTTTTTCTAGCATATCTGCTTAACTTTGCTTTTTAATCGGTGAATACGTCGATAAATATACGTCGTGTTTATATTATTTCAATATACGTCGTGTTTAAATAGAGTTTCATGAAAGACATCGGTGTGTAGTCGTTTCAATCGTCCACAACGCGTTGTGGTCATATTCGAATCGTCCACAACGCGTTGCGGTTGTTTGAGAACGGCTATGAAGCGAAAAAATATCTAACATCGGTGTGTGGTTACTTAGGTGCATCCACAACGCGTTGTGGCTGTTTTTTTCGCTCACTGAGCAATTTCGATATTTGGGCGTAATATATATATATATTATATATATATATATATATATATATATATATATATTATATATATACATATATATATATATATATATATATATATATCGGTGTTGTACTTATAACTGGAATTTTTTTGAACCAGGCGAATAGTTTGCAGGCCTCCACCGGATACTGTATAAATGAAATTTAGGTGTGTGCATATAATGAAAATTTATGATGCTGAGAAAGTGTATGAGAACATGCGGAAGATAATGATTTAAGCATATATTAAGTATATTTCATTTTATGTGTAGAGGGCAGTGGATAGTGATGTGGTCGAGACCACCATGGCCGAGACCACCATGGCCGAGACCTAAGTACCCGAGACCGAGACCAGAAAAAAAGGTCTCGAGACCATACGCAATTTTTTCACGTATTCAATATTGCGTAATGCCTAATTCCTAAGCTCTGTATTTCACATTCAGGAATAAAGATTCTGAAGAGGTTATCGAGTGACAGTCGGAAAATTTACTTATAATTTATTCACAAATTGTAGTTTATGACATTTTCAGCAGTTAACCGCTTACTTAAAACAAGATAAGTGTTCGTTGCACTTGAGAACCAACATCAGCATACTCAGCAGTAATGTAGTCCAGACCAGCATGGCCGAGAGCGAGACCAGAAAAATAGGTCTCGAGTCCTCATCACTAGTACAGGGTGTAACAAAAGTCCGTTACCATTGAAAATTAATGTTTTATCGTTTTGTTTCTCGTTTCTAACTGATGAACAATATAGCTGATTACACTCTACAAGAGAAAGTAAAATTAATTTTATTACATTTAGCAGGTAGAAGTCAACGAGAAGCGTGTGATGAATTCCATAGACTTTATCCTGACAGACCGAAGCCAAGTCACGTAATGGTTGAAAATGTACTGAAGCGATGAAATGAAACCGGTAGTGGTTTAGTTAGATCTCGTAGTGGACGTCCTCGTTCCTCTACTGGCGAAGAAAGTCCCGTAGCTGTTCTTGCTAAATATCAAAGTGTTCCCAACCATCATTACGAAAAATTATCCTGGAAACGGGAACCAGTCATATGTTTATATGTACAGAATCTTGAAACGACATAGGTTTTACCCATACAAATTTTGTATGGTTCAGGAACTGCGTGGGTATGACACCGATAGCAGGGCGGAATTCTGTGAGTGGGTATCACAACGGGTGGAAGAGCAACCCACGCTGCTCTCCAGTATTTTATTTAGTGACGGGGCATGTTTTTGCCAAAACGGTACCGTCAATCGCCATAATTTCCGATACTGGACCGATGATAATCCGCATTGGACTGAAGATACACGCGCTCAGATCGAGCCAAGGACTATGGTGTAGGCTGCAATACTTTTGGGACCATACTTTTTTGAAGGAAATGTAAACGGTGACACGTACTTAGAAATGCTAGAAGAGGTCTTACAAACTTATATTGATGACATACCTTTGCAAGCCCAAACAAACTTTTGGTTTCAGCAAGATGGGGCTCCATCCCCATTACGCACGAATGTTCGAGCATGGTTGGATGATAATTTGCATGGGAGATGGACTGGACTTCGTAGTCCATTGGAATGGTTTCCCAAGATTTCAGATTTATCGCCAATGCACTTTTTCTTCTGGGGACATTTAATGTCGGTTCGTTTACCAGACAAGACCACGAACTATTCAACAGCCAGGCACTCCCGGTTTATATATATATATATATATATATATATATATGAATAGAAACGACATAATATTAAGGAACGTTTCTGCACACGCGGAAGAGAAATAACGAATAAATGAAAAATGAGGCGAACCGCCCGGGAATCGAACCCAAGGCCTTCCAATTGCCGGTTGGATGCGCTACCATTACACCACGGACCTCAATCATTCACAAATCGAAATTCTCCTACAATTGGAAGGCCTTGGGTTCGATTCCCAGGCGGTTCGCCTCATTTTTCATTTATTCGTTATTTCTCTTCCGCGTGTGCAGAAACGTTCCTTAATATTATGTCGTTTCTATTCATTTATATACTGCGTGGTCATTGCAGTTAAATGCATATATATATATATATATATATATGAGAGGAGGGGCGACAAGCTTGACCTTCGTGAAATGACGAATCATCGAGCGGAACATTTGAAAGATTAAAAGGTATATATATATATATATATATATATATATATACAAGTCCTTGGATGAACATTTTATTCTTTAAGATTTTGGTGAGGCTCACCATTTTCAGTGCTAGAACTGGTTAAAATACAAAAATTACATAATATATAATGAAACTAAAGTAGAGAGGCTGCAAGCTAAAATATTAGATCATTAAATTTTTTTAAATAATTACAAAGGTTTGCCTCATAATAATATAAAATTCTTGAAAAGTAAGTACCTACCCTTCATTCTTTAGCATTAGAAATCATACTTATGAATTTGAACATCATATACAAACCAATAATTTTTCCAATATTGCAAGAGGGTAATAAATTAGATTTACCCCTTTGGAATCTATTTCTATTTTTAAAATTAAATCCGCATTAAATGAGCAGAATCCATTTAATTCTCTCGTCCATTTTCCCAGTGTATCAGTTTCTCGGAGACACGAGCACCGAACCTCCAAATATACTAAGATAATATACTAATATACTATATACTGTACTAATATACTAAATATACTAATATACTATATACTGTACTAATATACTAAATATACTAATATACTATATACTGTACTAATATACTAAATATACTAAGATAATAAACAAACTAAATAAAAATATACAACAACTACTGTAGTTTTGAATTTTTAGTTATTTTTCACACTATTTCGAGAACGAAATGGTGTTTTTGGTCATCATTTTAGTTTGTACTTTATTTGTGTATTTTGTTATGTTGATTAATTAGCGAATTATTTTTAAATAATTTTATATTATAAGGTAAGCCTTTGTAATTATTTTATTTTAATTTTAATGGTCTAATATTTGAACTTGTAGACTCTGAACTATAGTTTTCATTATATATTTTGTAATTACTGTATTTTTTCTCGGTTCTAACACTGAAGATAGTGAGAGCTTCACCGAAAGCTTTGATGAGAATAAAATATTCGTCCAAGGACTTGTCTTGCTGTTGCTTAAGCTTAGATTTCTATCCAGAAATATATATATATATATATATCGGTCCTATTCAAAGGAGTGACATAACGAAGGAGTGACATAACAAAGGAGTAACAAATCGGAGATAAAATTCAAAGGAGTGACACGAAAATACCAACAAAGAAGAAGAAAGAACAAATCCAGAGGGAAGAGAGGCTTGCAACTGTTAGGTTAGGTTAGGTTAGGTTTCTAGTTTTTGAAATAAAATCTTAATTTTAACAATTCTGTCACTCCTTCGTTACGGTATTTATGTCACTCCTTTGTTATGTCACTCCTTTGAAATGTCACTCCTTCGATACAGACCCATATATATATATATATATATATCCAGTGGGAAATATATGTATTTATGGAACCATATATCATAAATGTTCAATATGTTCCCCTTTCACTTCAAAACACCTTAACTAATGTAATTCTCATTGAGTAGCGACTTTTTGGAGACTCATATATATATATATATATATATATATATATATATATACCTTTTTTGGTTACCTTTTGGTTAGCTTCCACCCGAATTGTTCATTCTGACGAAGGTCAAGCTTTTCACTCCACCTTAGACCTACAGTTTAACGTGGAATCCGAACCACGCCCCATCAGCAGCCCAGCGTCTTAACCACTAGGCCACCCATTTATCTACCAACCACTTTCTTTTATGTGTGGAAGGATGAACAGCTGGGTTTTGCTAACCACTACACCACCAAGGCGCATCTATGCAAAAGAATCTCGTTCATAAAAATAGCTGAAGCAACATTTTTATCACACGAGTAACACCTCATCAGCGTTATTAGAACTAACCTGTTATTATTATTATTATTATTAATTAATTCAAAATACTGATCTGTGTAGAATGTCGTCCTTTGTTTCATTTCAACAAAAATTAATAACAAACGATTTTAAGTTTAATAGAAAAGTAAATTTTTATGCTTATGACGTAACTGTGACACAGTGACGTAGCTAGAGGCGGGTCCTGGAGTGGCGACCCCCCCCCACCACCACCACCACCAAGCCTCAGAAAGGATTTTGTCGGAAAATGTGATGTGTGAGTGCGTCTGTCGTTTGTTTGTGTGTCCATAAATTCCTCCCACATTTTTCCTTATTTTCCAAAATTTGAATAACACTTCCTTTGTCTTTTCTGTTTCACTCGTATTTGTATTTAAAAGAAGAGCTCCAATTAATTTGTACATGCTTTCAATATATGGTTGTTGTAGCCACATTATTTTTTTTCATCCTGTAATGGTGGGCAGTATAATATATAATGTTGCAAATTTTCTGGTCCATTATTACGCAGAGTGCATTGTGTGTTTTCCCTTGTGAGTCATTTTCTTTCATTTAATGGTAGTGTAATCTGCTTTTGTATTGCATTACTGAATGCTAATGCGGGTGTTTTATCATATATGTGTTCCTCGCACTCGATAGATTCTTTGTATTGCCTGTAAATTGTTATGCTTGATGAGATAGATGACTGATAAACGGTATCTTTGTCACGCCCGTTTGTTGGAAAATTTGGGCTTTTGACCCACGACCAAAAATTTCTAGCTACGCCACTGCTGTGACGTGCACAGCTTGTATTATTTCATTTATAATAATTCTTTATACAGACACTGCGTATTATTTAAACTTACAAAATCTGTCTGCGGCTGAGCAAATACTTGTCTTGCGTATAAATATACTGAATAATACTAATACTAAAATTATATTATATATACCATTTGGCCTGAGTTTTCTATAGTCTTATAATCATTAGAGAAAACGGTAAACTAATCAATTTTGTTAGGGATCACATTTCTACTTTATATTTAAACGCACTCTACTTTGTATTGTTCATTATTTGTGATAGTAAAATGCTATTTTAGAATACCAAAATATGGCATTAATATATTTATTAATGGTAATTATTCTTTTTACCCTGCAGGTCGATTTTGATATGAGAATAAGTTTTTATGGTGTATTTTGGTGTTTTATTCAAATCTGACCTTCATTTCTTGTGCAAATGAGCAAATTTTGAACCAAAATGCAAGCAGAAAAACTTATTCTCATAATATAACCAACCTAACCAAAATCTAACCTATGTCCAGACCGAAAATATATCCGCGCACACGCTACTGCGTGAACTTTTTGTTTGTGGTCTGACGGTTACAGACGAAGGCATGTCTCTCTCTTTCCTATAAATTAAAGGGTTTCCACACTTGGGACACACTCGGGAATTGGGCAAAATACCGTGTGCCCTGAAAATACTAATTGCCTCGTCGTCATTAGTATGCACCCAGCGAATTACGTCGAAATACGATAACTCATAATCAGAGCACGTACCGGGCTCCATTTTGAATTTGTCACTGGTTGGCGCGGAAGAAATTTGAAATCAACGTATGTGCGAAATAGTTCCTATCATCTGTGCATGTACTGAACATGTTACGTCACGGCAGGCACAAATGACGTCAGGAATTTCCACACGTCCCAGTACCGGTGAACACATCGCGCAATTGAAAAGTGCTACCTTTGAGAGTAAATAACTGAAAAACTAAAAAATTGCACAAGAAACGGGTTATATTTGGAATCAGTATAAAAAACTGATTAATTATTTATATGATACGCAAATAGCTGAAGGCTCCCGCAGGGGAAAATCGAATATTAACCTTATTAATTTTCAAACAGTGATACAAATTTGCTTTTTTTTTAAATATTGTATATTTCATTGTTCGATATTAGTTTGCCATTTTTGCCTTTCATTGCGTTTTTAGTTCTATTAAACTGTGAAAAATAAAATCAATAAAAGATTTTCTTAAATGAAGTTGAGCATAATTATGATAGATTAAGTAACAAGACGTATTACTATTTAAGTGATTTGGGCAAATTTCATCGCCGGAAATTTTATCGCCGGGAAATTACATCGTAAAGAATTTTAATCGCTAGGAATTTTGATCGCAAGGAAAATACATCGCCACACCACCTAACCTAACCTAACCTAACCTAAACTTTCTCCCATCTTATCTTCTTAAAAGAGGCACCTGCATGCTAAAACTAACCATTTTAATCTGGTAACCTTTCTCCCATCTTAGCTTCTTAAAACAGTCACCTGCATTTACGTCAAAAAGGGCCAAAATGAGACACTTAATCATAATCTTATAATTATCAGTCCCATGATCATTTAAAGCTTCGCATGTATAACTTATATATATGTTTACAATTAACGATAACAATCATTTTTATTTGTATAACAAATTTGCATAACAAAAGTTAAGAACATAAAATTATTACAAAAAATTAATTCAATGCAAATCTTGTTAATATATACTATATCTATATATATTATATTTAGAACATTTTTTAAAAAAAAATTTAAATTATTTTCTATTGCGCGGCGATGTATTTTCCTAGCGATGAAAATTCCTAGCGATGAAAATTCTTGGCGATGAAATTTCCCGGCAATGAAATTGTTGGGGATGAAATTGTCGCGATGAAATTTGCGGCAATGAAATTGCAGCGATGAAATTTCCGGACACAGAAATGCATTGTAGGTTATCTTTATGATCTTTGTTTAGTTACGAAATCGACCGTTGTAGAATATTCAAAGCAGTTTCCGCGTGATTGCTGAGCAGCGAAGGAGTCAATAAGATCTGTATAGCTAAGAGCTCTCGTGAGTTCTGATTCAATACTAAGGATAGCTAAAGAGTTGAGACGATTTTTTGACATCATTGACCGTAGGTAGTTCTTTAGTCGTCGCAGTACAGAAAAAGATCTTTTCGGCAGAACAGTTGGAAGCCGGCGTACATAGGAAGATCCTGAGCGCAATATCAACATATGGGTAAACTTCTTTTAATCCTTTTGCTTGGATCATCTTACTCATCTCAAGAATGCTCGTAGGAGTTTTCTCCAAATTCAGAAGAAACCCACGGAAATGAAAACACTCATGAACAAATGCTTCCGCCAAGTCATCCTCGTAAAATTCACAAAGCTTAATAATTGGCAGTTATATCTATCGGATTCAAGGTGGTGACTTTTGTAAAAAATGCAAACCGTGCATGGAGGTTTTCATACACATCTTTGCGACGGTTTAATTCCGACAATAATCTGTCAAGTACCACAAGATAAGTATTAATGAAGAAGTTCCTCCGTCCATCTAATTCTACCTCGCCTTTGCGAGTTTCGTCGATTCGAAGTTTTCTTTTCTTTTTTCTTTTCATTGTAACTTCATATTCGCGGATAGATGATTTCTTAATTGCTGCTTCTTCATAAAAGTCGAAGTTGTCTCTTGCATCTTTTACATAGAATGTCAATGATGCATACAGTTCTGCTACGACACCAAGATCAATGTTAACTACTTGGAGCTGTTTACTAGTAGCATTGGTGAAATGATTTTTGTAGTATTTCCCAACGGTGAGTGGAGGCAGTGAAGAACACGTAAAGATTTTGGAGAAGTGCGAAAAAATCAATGGCTTCCTTACAGCAACTTGCTGCACACTGTCCAATAAAATTTAATGAGTGTGCAGAGCAGGGTACGTAAACTGCTATTGGGGACGCTTCTTTTATTCTGGCTTGCAAACCAGAATAAGTCCCTGACATGTTGGGAGAGTTATCATACGACTGTCCTCTGCAGTTTGCAATGTCGAGATCATGCATTTTTAATATGCTGAAAACTGAGTTGAAAAACTGCTCTGATTTGTGGCCTACGCTGGGAAGGAATGCCAAAAATCGCTCTACGGGATGCCCATCTTTTTTTTTACGTATCTCAGAATAACTGCAAGTTCATCGACATGTGATATGTCTGGGGTGGAGTCCACAATAATGGAATAGTACTTCGCACATTTCACTTCCCCAGTTATTTGTTTGGTAACTTTGTCAGCCATTAGTTTGATGAATTGCTCGCATGTAAATGAAGACAAGTATTTTTGTATTTTTGTATTTTGCAATATGTTCTACCAGAAGAGGGTCAAATTCAGCAGCCAAATTCCAAAGCCACTATAAAGTTTCCACTGTGGACAGAACGAAACTTCTCAATGTGGCCCCTAAAAGGTAAACCATGAGATGCCAGTGACCGGACCACTGCAGCAACTCGTTGTAAAACATTCCTCCACTACTTCTCCTCATCAATTTGATAGAAAAGTTGTCTGTCAATTCTTCCGAGAGTTGAACTTCTCATTTTCATAGCTAACACACATAACTTATGTTCAGAGGAATTTTCATGGCTTATTAATGCTTCACTGCCATGCTTCTAGTCATCAAATCCTTCCTTACCAATTTTAGTAGTTCCACCAAATAACTGACATGGAACGCAGAAAATTGAGCCTGTGCTCTCTGAATACATTAAATATGTTCTCTTCACCTTCTCTCCGTTGACAAGCTGTGTTTCAAATAAGGTTTTACAAAAATATCTGAATCGTTCACCAAAACGTCTCTTTGATTGAGAAAAGTTCATGTTTTCTAGGTCCTGATTTATGCCATGCTCTGACACATAATGACGTGTAACATCATTAACTTCCCATAATGCTGGGTTTTATCCAATTGAAGTATTGCACAAGACTCAGTATAGGGTAGGCAAGATTCTTGAACTTCTCTACCAGATAATCTAAAATTACTAGGACCTTCATTAACATTTTGATCTTCTTGGGAACTCCTAATCTCGGTACATTCTAATTCTTTTAAAAGAACATTCGGATTTGTTTCAACATTTTTGCTCTTTATATCAGATTTCTTGAAGAAAGTATCAATTTTCCCAGTTTTTTCAATGACATCTCGTTGTTTTTCAGCTTTCTCCAGAGCTCTCTTCTTATACTTCGAGTCGCTTAGTCTTTTTCTCCCATCACTCATCTGAAAAAACAAATACATCTGAAATTAATAAAAAATATAAATAATATATCTTAAAATAGAAATATATTATTAAAATTAAAAATATATTATAATTATATATTTAAAAAAAATAGCTCAGCCAGGCTGAGTCGGTCTCCAACAGCTAACTACGGATCTTTTCGATTTGACGGCCTGTAATATTTTTTAACATTACTTGTTTTTTATTGTCGTTTTAATCGAGGATTTCAAAAATAACATTCATGTTTTAGAGAAACAAATAGTGAGGCAGTTATACATTTTAGTTTAGAGAATATCATGTACGCTTTAAGATTCCAAAATCCCTGAAAGTTTTAGGTCAACTGTACGCTCATGACGATTGGTTAGGTTAAATCATGATATTTTCGTTTCTTTTGACAGTAAACTAACGAAAATATCATGACTTAACCTAACCAATCGTCAAGGGCGTACAGTCGGCCGGGTCGAAATTTTATATTGAAAAGGTACACATTGTGAGGGGCTTCAATGGAACACAGGAACCCCCTCATAAATTATTTTTGCTGTTAAAAGCCTCCTACCCCTGGCACAATTTTTCACTTTGACTCTACATTCAGGTTTTTTGATGACATAAATCTTTATTAACGTATAAAATTTTATTTAATAATGTACAGTATTAGGAAAATTAGTTAAGTACAACAATATATTCAGAAGAAAAAATTAGAGGCATAATAAATGTGCTAAAATTCAATTCACTTTTTCATTATTCCTTATCACATGAAAAGGGAAGAAATTTTCAATATCATTAGGAAATTTTATTTCATATGTTTCTTACTCATTCCATTGGGCCTTCCATTCAAACTTGGGCAGTTTTCGCCTTGATTCTAATGAGTTTAAGATAAACTTTTGACGGTTGTCATATCCTATTCTTTCCTGACATGGAAAAGAAGCTATCTCCAGTGGCTTACATCGAGCCTGGAGTAGCTCATCGTCGCTAAAATTGTTTAGCAGCGGTGGAGGAGTAATGATCTCTTTTTGCCAATCGATCATCTCGTTTAGTCAGTAGTTGGAAATTGAGGGTTCGAGGCAACTCAAAGTTTCTGGTACCTGAAAATCCTGTTCTTGAAAGGATGATTTTCTGAATAGCTTGATCCCTAATTTCTAGTCTCTTGTCAGTTACATTGATATGAGTATATTTTCTGGGTGGGCAAAGTAGGCGTTATTCTTTAATACTGGTTCTATGACTGATCTATGTTGTTCATCTAAATTTAGAAGCAAGCACATTAAATGCCAAAAGTTATATGCACCATCAGTTGCATTAGGATGAGATTTTATCCAAAACCACTCTGGAGCATAGAACTGCATAATAATCTTAACTATATCTTGAAGGTTTTTATCGGGATTTGGTGTTGAGATATATAATCGAAGGACTCTGTTGGTTAGAGTTAGCCAGCGAGCATGGTGAAGGGTACCTGGGGATCGAGTGGATAGATCTTGAGAAGTGTCTCCAGTTTGCACTGCCAGACACATATCATAGAGGTATCTTTGATAACTGCTTAGCTCCTTCACAACATTTGCTGGAATTTGTTTAATGTTTCCCTTTACGCGAGAATATTTGACTACCTCCAATTTTGTTAAATCTGTTTTCAGTTTATTCCCAATTGAACCCACAAAAGTATTTGGACCTGTTGTTTTACCATCAATGGCTTTGTAGACGTGCATAAAAGGCAGCCATTCAAATGCAAGAGGCACACCAACCACTGCACTGGTCTGTTAAGATGAATTTCAACCAGTTTTATGGCTCCACCAATTTTTCCTGTATTTACAGGAGTATCATCACACAGTAAAGCTTTGATAGTATCTGTGCTGTTCGAGTCTGTAATAATAGTTATCAACTCTTCTGCTATGCAGCAAGCAGTTCCATTATCTGGTGTGACATGGTCTACATAGATGCTTCCAGGTTCTTTCACAATAACATAATGTTCTTCTTTTATCTTTCCACTTTTAGTTAATGTATTATCTTTCTTCCATCAAATCCAAGCACTCCATCTTCAGATTTTCGGATTTAGACCTAAAAGTATTTATTTCCCATGCGATTTATTTCTCTTTCTATTTCTTTCTGTCAAGCATGTTGGTGTGGCTAAGGATCCCCATATCTTTTAAAGCTGCATTGACTATTGCAGCTGCAGCTTTACAACTTACACGATAACGATCTGCTTTTAATGGTAGGTTTTTGTAGGAGTGCAGCCTCATAATCTACATCCTGACTCTCCGAATCTACATCCATGTCTTCTACGGTATTTTCTGTAAATTCCGATGGTAAAACATTGGTGGCTTCAGTCATTTCTTCTTGTGCTTTTAGTTGACGGTTTTGTGCTTCTTGGGCTCTTGCTAAAGATCTCTTCTTTGTTGAACTAGCTTTGCGATCAATTGGTCCTAACTGATTTTTTCTTTGTTTTTGACCCACAAAAGACTCCCATTCTGCCATTGGTATTTTATCCTTACACCTGCAAGATTTCCTATCAATTCCCTTATCATAGCATTTACAAGAAGATATATCAAACATTTCATCATACTGAACTACTTTTAAGGCAAAAACTTTCATTTCTTCGATGTAACGGCATCTTGTTCAATTTTGAGGCTTCTTCTATTAGTCGACTGACTTTAAGATAGATACCTTTGTAGTCCGGTTGCACGGGGTAGAAACCCTGCATTGTTTGTTATAAAGCAAATCTTGACATATTTTGAAAGCTTATACCACTCCATTCAAGAATCCATCGGGTGTACACCTGACTCCAGCTTGGATTTTTCAATATGGCCGCCATTTTCCAAGATGGCCGGCAAAATTGAAAAATCCCATATCCTGGTCAATACTTGGATTTTGATGAACTTGGTGTCATTTCTAGGGATTTTTAGGATGATGAGTCGATCTGGAGAGGTTGCAGATAATTTGGGAGTCGTTTTGACCCACATTCGTCAATACTCAAGGTCAATGGAGGTCAAACGCCCCTCGAAATAAGGAATATCCCATATCCCGGGCAGTCGTGGATATATTTTGGTGATCTTACTGTCGTTTTTATGGTTTTGGGCGAGACTGAGTAGTTCTATAGGCACGTGATAACAGTAGGATATCATTTTGCAACTCCATGGGTCAAGTCAAGGTCATATGAGGTTAAAGTTTGGCCTTGAAATATGATAATGCCACAGTTGACATTACTGTATTTGCTTTATTTCAGTGACAATTTCTACAATCTAGCTAACATCTTTTCTGCAGATAAAACCAGATCATAATGCTTAAATGACATACCCACATTATATGGATATGGATATTCGGATATAAACCACAATTTATGCTGAAGCGGGCACATGCATTCTATGGAAGGATGCAAAGCTACAAGATATGACCTCGTAAGCAAAACAAAGCTCACACCTAGCTGGGGGATTGGAATTGACAACTTTGCTGCAGTTATTCACATTAGGTAACCATTTATTGGGGGAAAATATCAAAAGACATGGTTGTGTCAGGATCGTCAGGATCATCAGTCTGCTCTTCGTTTGCGTTTTGGGTCAATGGATTGTTGCAATCCAAGCCGCTGCCACATGCACAGAACATTGTGCAAGGGATTCCGCGTCCCATGCAGCCACAGCGACTCCCACTGCATGCTGATTGTGATTCACACCCACATCTGATTAGCTTCAGAACTTCATCTGGTGCTAAGAACACTCCTTCACCAACTGTTTTTGGGATGAGAACTCTGTTTGTTTCGTCTCTCTCCCATTCATAATGCACAGGATCAAGTGGTGGTGGGTCACACTTTAGTGCATCGAGCCAGTTCGCCACAGTGTAGTGGGCTCTGAGCACATTTTGATGGAAAGCTTCAGTTGTTGGTAGTAGAGAACATAGTTTGGGTGCAGCAGTTCCCGACTTCCCTGTCTTCTGAGCCCATACTTGCTGACGACACTCAGTAAGAGATGAGGATTTCTTATCCCCATAGCATGCAACAATGAACGCTGTTGCCTCTTTCTCGATATGGTCAAAGCATGTATCAAGGGACCCCAGCTTGTCTAGCTTCCGACCCTTTTTGGCTGTGGCAATGGCAGTGGCTTTGCCGATGCCATGTATTGCTGCAACTGTGTCACAACCACTCAAAGCGTGTAGTTTGAGGATTTGTGATGATGTCTTTGTGCTGGGTTACAGTTGCTCGGATGTCCACTGATTTTCTACCACGCACTGGAGACTCCATAATCATGGGACAGCCTAGTTTCTTAAATTCATAGAAGTGAGTCAGCATGGCAAACACGTCTGTGTCATCGCAAATGATGGAGATGCGGGCATCAGAATCTTCCTCAGCTTGTGCGATAGCGTGTTGTGTTATTATCACGTCGGCCTCTTCATGAGATGATGAGAGCTCCAATGCTGCTCGACACTCATCAATATCAACAGATTCCTCACAATCTTTTGCAATATTCAGGTATGAGGCAGCATAGTTTTTGAAAACTAACAACGTAGCGATACCATCCCCATGTAAGTCTACAATTTCGTCTTTGAAGTAATCTTTAACTTTTACAATGAGCGGCCTACGTGACAACTTCTCACCACCTAACTCTTTGTAAAGCTTCTCTATTTCAATTGAATGGTTTCATTTTGTCCTTCTACAATTCTACACACAAAACAATGAAGGGGAGTTCTTCAGGTTCAACCCTTGACTTATTCTGACAAGCTCTCTCAACCTCAACATGAAAGGTAGACATACAATCTTTATGGTATCGGGCTTCTACAGCCGGTAAATCTCCTTTCATGCCCAACAACCTACTGAGTACAACTTGTCCCTGCTCATAATTTATCAGTTTACACTTTTCTATCAACACATCTTTGTAATTTGTTTATTTTATCACCAAGCTTATCGGTCATAAACCTAGATGCTGGAATGCGGTATTGCACCGGAACTTTGATGTCATATTTCTCGGGTAATATACACTCACTGACTTTCAAACAAAAGAGACAGTGTTTTTTAGGGTCATATACGGGGCTCCAATAAACCTTAGCCCCCCCCGCCTATGGCCTAAACCATTAGAGGTACAGTAAAACTAAACATACCTTACAAAAGAGAATTTAATCCTGCATTTAATGGGAAACAATTAAAACTTGGTGTTCCCGCCATTGGCTTCCAAGACAGCCTGAATTCGCTTTGGGTAGCTTGCCAAAAGTGACGTGAATAGATCTTGATCGTTACGCAAATTTGCTAAAACAGTTTCAATGTGTTGCGTCATTGTATCCTTCGAAAATCGATTTGCTGCAGGTTTTTGAAACAAGAGACATTCAACCTTATCCTTTATAACTGATCCAATGTGTTCACAGACGTTCAGGTCAGGAGAATTTCCTGGCCATTCTTCATTTCCAAAGAAATCGATCTCATGGTTCCGCAACAACTGTTGAGTGGCTAATGCCTTAAAGTAGGGTGCCTTATCGTGCAGAAGTGTGGCCTGATCGACATCCATAACATTGTTTGGGTTTCTTAGAAAAGGAATGACATGCTGGGATAGAATAATATCACGAAAATACTGTCCATCCCAACTCTGACCATTTGGCTTTAGCACCCACATGAGCTTCTTTGCAGTGAACAAAACAAACACACCAACACAGTCTGGACTTTTTAATAATTCGCGATAATGTTCATTGTCATCGATTTTATCTGGTGTTGTGGCCCACACTCGATCATTTTGGTAGTTAGGCCGACGTGTTACGTAAACAAAAAATTCATCGGAGACAGCTAAATGCATGAAATCATCCACATCCCAATCTTCAAGATAATGGGCAAACCACATTCTGTCATCGATGTTAAGTTGAGTTTTTCTTGGCTTTGGAAGTTCATGCCAAGGCTTTAAACCTTGCCTATGACGGTACAGTCGAATGATCCCACCAAGGTGGCTCCAGCATCACGAGCTTCCCGAAATGTTATTGCTCGTATGCGATCTATCACACGTTGCCTCTCCGAATCACCAATTAATTGAGAAGCCATTATATTATCACTTTATCAGCTAGAGTAATTTTAATACCTGCAATAAATAAAGAATTTTATATATTTTTATAATCACTAAAAACTATTTCGATATAAGTAAACATGTAAGCTGCAAATGGGGGGGGGGGGGCTAAGGTTTTTTTGGAACCCCTTACTAGGCCTTCACTGAGAACAGCACTACGTAGTCTTTTTGGCTCCACTTAGCGGTATCACATTCTCTTTTTTTCATGAATGCTGATAAATTCCGCTTGGACACATAAGTGGAAACACAGTTGTTGTGACAACAAAGGATTTTTGCTCCATCTTCCAAGAGAAGCTCTAGTCCCGCTCGAACATCTGGCTGCCCTCTGATATCGCTGCTCTCTATGATTTTCTGAATCCTCCCACAATCTGAAAGACCTTTCTGACCTCCAGGACAGCTACGCAGGAAATCCTTGAAGAAATATTCGTCTGCAGCTTTTGTAGAACCTGAAAAATAAGAATTTTGTTTACCCATTCTTCAGAGTACAAATCGCATTGAAATAATTTATCCTCAGCAAATGAAAACTAAACAATGCTCACCTGGTATATTCTCCATATTCAGCAGTCAAAAAACAATTTTGGAATCAGCACAACCAAGACGTCATAAAACCACCAGGTGGGCAGCACCATCAGCAATAATCTCAACAACCTGAAAAAAATAAGAGGAATAATTAGACATATTGGAATTCACTTTACCATGGGGAAAATAATCCCTGATTTCATTTTAAACCCTATAGAACTACTCAGTCTCGCCCAAAACCATAAAAACGACAGTAAGATCACCAAAATATCTCCACGACTGCCCGGGATATGGGATAGTCCTTATTTCGGGGGGCGTTTGACCTCCAGTGACCTTGAGTATTGACGAATGTGGGTCAAAACGACTCCCAAAGTATTTGCAACCCCTCCAGATCGACTCATCATCCTAAAAAACCCTAGAAATGACACCAAGATCATCAAAATCCATCAAGTAATGACCAGGATATGGGATTTTTTAGTTTCGCCGGCCATCTGGGAAAATGGCGACCATATTGAAAAAGCCAAGCGGGAGTCAGGTGTACACCCGATGAATTCTTGACTGGGGTGGTATAAGCTTTCAAAATATGTAAAAATTTACTTTATAACAAATATGCAGGGTTGCAGTAAAATCAGGGTCTGTGCTACCGGACTATTGGTGTTAATCGTAGGAAAAGAAAATTTCATCCAAATGTCTTCAATATCTTTTACAACAATCCTGTGACAATCATTAGCAGTTGCTGGTCCTTTTGATTTAGCTTCTTCACGACGGCGCACAAAAAGGTAGTGTCTCACAACATCTGCTTTTAAAGGAGTCATGGCTGCTGGAAATTCCGTAGGATATCCAAAGGCTGCATTTGAGGACTTGCTTCTAGTAGTCATAGTTTATATTCAGAATTAAAATCAAATTATATGTAATTTATAATTTATGATAATTCAAATTATAATTAAAGCAAATGCAAATTGTTTCTATTTATCTGAAAAAATTATTTCTATTTATCTGAAACATAAAAATATCAAGCATTAAACAAACAACTTATCATGTAACATATAACATTAAACATGCAAATATGAAGGTAAAAAAGGGAGGAGGGGCATGTGATAGGGGTAGTAGGGTAGCACATGCTTGATTTTTTAATATTTTGTTAGTGATAAAAAAAATCTTCTCACATAGTGTACTTTTTAAGAAATAAAAATTTTTCCCATTTAAATATATGCAAATATGAGGGTTAAAAAAAGGGGGGGGGGGGGGTATGTGCTAGAGGCAGCAGAGGTAGCACATGCTTGATATTTTAATATTTTAAGATGATAAAATGAAACTTCTCACAGTGTACTTTTTAAGAAATAAAAAATTCCCATTTTCGATCCGGCCTAGCGTACAGTTGACCTAACCGGGCATTCTGTTAATACATTAAATTTAAACAAACGAGTATTTGTGTTGTAAATGCTCACTTTTAGCACGAGGGCACCTATAACTATTCATGGTGTGGAGTAGGGTGTACCATTTTTGGGTCATTTTCAAAAAGTCAAGGTCCAGGAGTCTAATGTTGTGCCAAATGATGTCCTAAACACGAATTTAACAAGCATTCTAATCCAACAAATTTTGAATCCCCCCCACCCCCTTGAAATTTTGCCCATCCCCTTTTCCTAAAAAACCCCATATATCTAAAACACTATCAACGTTATCGAAAAATGTTATAGAATAAAAATGATTTAGAATCAAACGTTCTATTAGAAAAGTTCATTAAGATAGAAATTTACGTAATTTGAAAATTTTCATTTTCTTTTGTCCAAGAGCACCTTATTGTATTAATATAAAATAAGGTGCTTAAGTTACATTATTTATGAGTATATTGTGAGTATAATCCAAATTTAAAAATCCTTTTTACATTGAATTTTAATAAACAAGCATTGTTTTTACTCTTATTGTTTCTTTTCAGACTGCTTTATTTGAAAAATAAATAAAAAATGAGTCAAACAGCTACAAAACAGCATGACTTTATTCTTGGTCGCTTGCAGGCTGATATTATGAGTTCATCTAAAATTGTTTTACCATCCAATAAAGATGTTCTAAGCCATTTTATTTATTTACGGAGAATGCAGTATAAGGGTCCAAAAGTTACAAAAGATTCTACTGTTAATGAAGTTCTACAGAAGCTATAATAATATAGCAAAAAGCATGCATTCCTACTATAGATATTAGTAAAAACCCTAAAGGCAGGAAGATGCTGTTAAATCTAGAAGAAATGCAATAATTTAATCAAGCACAAAAAAAGAGCAAGCTTTGAAAATGAACTCTCTAATTTCATGAAAATTATGGATTCCCTTTTTGACATCTCTTCTCAAAATGCCGTTGAATTAATCCAAAAAGACCGCATGAGAACTGAGCCTCAGAAAGCATATGATATTTCATTCTTAGAAGATCAAAAGAACAAAACGAGAAACATGTTTAGGTTTGCTAGATGCAGATTATGCATCAAAAGTACAGCGCAAGTACATTAGATTAGAGAAAGAGAAGAAACGCAAAGAGAAACATAAATCAGTGAAGCAAGTGAGTGCTACAGCCAGAACATCAGAGACCCTTCTTTCTAGCACGACCAGTTCTGAGACAGACAGCTATGAAGAGTTTCCGACAGAACCTACAGCAGGACCTTCAAATGCTTCCAGCCCCAAAAATATTCTTGCCTCGCCATTGGTTTCCTCCACTGCAGACAGACTTAATCTCTCTATTGGACAACGGACTGTTTTTGCTGCTGCAGTAGCCATTAGGTGTGGCAAGGATATTGAAAAACTGTCTCTCTCCAGGAACCACATCTGCAAGAGCCGCTCGAAAGACAAGAAAACGAAAATATGAAATTTGCATCAAGGATTTTACTCCTCCTGATCACTGCCTAGTACATTGGGATAGCAAGCTGCTTACTAAATCATGTTCAGAACAAGAAGACCGCCTTGCAATACTTGTTACTGGATACCCAAATGTAGAAAAACTTTTATCAGTTTCTATAATAGATGATTCCACTGGATTGTCTCAAGCCACTTCTGTATTTCAAAGTATTGAAAAATGGAACTTGAAGCAAATGTCTTTGGAGCATCATTTGATACCACTGCATCCAATTCAGGATGGATGAAAGGTTCCTGTAAGTTACTTGAAGAACTTTTGCAAAAGAAATTGATTTGGTTAGCATGCCGCCATCATGTGGCTGAAAGAGTTTTGTGTGCTGTGTATGAAACCATTTTTGGCCCAAGTAAATCTCCTGAGTTTGAGTTATTCAAAGAATTTCGCGAGTCTAAATGGAAGAAAATTAATACGAAATCTACATACAATGTTCTTGATGTTAAATCAAGGTATCAAAGAGGCCTAAAGGAAGAATGTGTAGAATTTATGACCCAATGTTTAAGAAAATCTGACTGCTTTCCACGTGATGACTATAAGGAAGTTGCTGAAACAACTTTAATGCTTTTAGGAGAGGTTTCCAGAGAAAACAGTCATTGGCGGAAACCTGGTGCAATGCACCGTGCCAGGTGGATGGCAATGATTTTGTATACAAATAAAATGTATGCTTTTGCCCACCAAGCATCATATGATGAATCATTGATTAAGAAATTAAAGAGAATGTGTCTATTTAATGCATTAATTTATGGAAAATACTGGCTTTTATGTTCTAATTCACTAGATAGTCCAGCTAATGATCTGAAGTTTTATCATGATTTGGTGAATTACAAGAAGGAAGATAGGGAAGTTGCAAATGCTGCTTTGAAATCTTTTGCCAATCATTACTGGTATTTGACGGAGGAAGTGGTCCCTTTGAGTTTCTTTGGATCGCTAAGTAATGACGAAAAAGATAAGATCGCAAAATCCTTAAACAAATATCCAGGTCCAGAAAATTATGTATGTGGGCAACCTGTTTTCCCCATTTTAAAGGAAGACACAAAGCTTCATCAGCTAGTAGGTCCAATTTCATGGCATTTATTTCAATGCTGTGGGTCAAAACCAGACTCATGGATAAAGAAACCAGCATCAACATGGGAAGAGGTCGATGACTACAACAAACTAAAAAACATTCTTTCATCTATTAGAGTAGTCAACGATACCGCTGAAAGAGGAATCAAGCTGGTTCAAGACTTTCATGACAAATGTCAAAATGAAGAAGAATTTCAAGGTCTTTTGCAAATTGTGGAAGAGAATAGAAGACTAATTCCTGATCCTAGTAAAGAGACTCTTAAAAGAATGAAACTCAGTAAAGAATAGTTCATTAACAGATAGATTAGGTATTTTTATTTGCAGAGATTGTTTTAATTTAGAAGAGGCTGATTTTTTTTTGTTATTAAATATACCATAAATTGTCTTTTCTTATTTTTATGTTTAAAAAGCTCTTATATCAATGATTTCTAATTAGGAAACTTGTTTCTTTTATTTTTTTGAGGAAAGTGTTGAATAAAGGGAAAAAAAAAACGAGGGACCTCACAACTATAGATAAAGTGTTAATTTTTAGCTTTATTTTATATATATATAGTTTTGAGGTTGTCCTCACTTTGTATAGGCTAGTTATAATAAAAACTAATTATGATTTGCATTATAAACTAGCAAATACAAAGCCCATCGCCGCGAAGCTGCATTGGGGTGATGCTTCAAAGGTGGCGGTAACACCTTATTTAAGAAGAAGGCACTGCAAGCAAAAATTTTTTTAATTTAAATTTTTAAAAAATAAATGAAAATTTTCAAAATTAAGTAAATTTCTATTTTGATGAACCTTTCTAATAGAACGTTTGATTCTAAATCATTTTTATTCTATAACATTTTTCGATAAAGTTGATAGTGTTTGAGATATATGGGGTTTTTAGGAAAGGGGATGCGCAAAATTTCAAGGGGGGGTGGGGGGATTCAAAATTTGTCGGATTAGAAAATGCCTGTAAAATTCGTGTTTAGGACATCATTTGGCACAACATTAGACTCCTGGACCTTGACTTTTTGAAAATGACCCAAAAATGGTACACCCTAGTGTGGAGTTACAAGGAAAAGAGGAAGCCTCAAAGACCTTTCGGTTCACTCGGGGAGGTTCCTGCTATGAATCTAGTTAATTTTTTACCTATTCTAGCAGTAGCAGAAAACTGGATAGAAAAGCATAAGGCCCTCTCCCTTCCCTCCCCTCCAGTGGAAGGAGCGGAGGAAATTTTAACAGGAAAGAGGAGAATACATAAACTAGCGAGAGAGAGAGAGAGGAGAGAGAGAGAGAGAGAGAGAGAGAGAGAGAAAGTGTTACAAGGAGTTACAAGGAAAAGAAGTACCTCAAAAGGCCTTGCGGCCCATACCGAGGAGATACCAATGGCAACGGGTGCCAGGGAAAATTTTATACACACTTAAATAGTGTGCAAGATTTGGTCTAACCTTTTCTTGAAATGATCCACAGAGGAACTGTTCACAACTTCTGAAGGTTGCGAGTTGGGCTATCACTTAAACTAAACATGCTTCTAAAATCGACATCTTTGAACCCGCATCACGTAAGCGTCGATTGTAGCCCATATGCCTAACGGAAGGGATTAACTTTGTGGCATTCTTCAGCCAGTTTTCAATCCACCTACCTACTTCCCCACCAATACCCAGCGAACGCACTTTGGCCATTAGCCGGCGGTGAGGTACCTTATCAAAGGCTTTCTCATCAGTCGCCCTACTCTTATCATACTCACTCAACATGACGTGGAAAAACTCGAGCAAGTTGGTGAGACACGACCTATGCCGTCTAAACCCATGTTGGAGTCCCCAAGTAGCTTGTAGAAATCCAAATGCTCAACAATCCTACCCGCTAATATCCCCTCTAATTATTTAACTACAACTGAATTGAAATGGTGTTATTTATAGAGGTTCCAAAGCCTCTCTTCCCACGCATGAGGTAGCAGTAGGGTCCTAATAGTAAGAGTAGAGAAAGAGACTTAATACTAAAAGTTTTTTTTTTTTTTTTGCAGTCAGAGGAGAGCATTCTTAACCTAAGGTAAAAGGACAGAGTAGGGATGGGATGGGGTCCTAGTAACCCACGGGACAGGATTGTACAACAGACTTCACCCGCCCTCCCGAAAGAGAGAACCTAAAGGAACTGGCAGCCAATTTCTCTAGAATCCCACGACTCGGGACCGGAGGGATGTCACACCCCAAGTATAAAGTTTACAACACCCAGAAGGAACGTGCATAACCTTTATACCCCCTGCGGGGGGGAGAGAGAGAGAGAGAGAGAGAGAGAGAGAAAGGGGGGTAAGAGGAAAAATAAAAATGTCTGTTAATGTAAAATCAACAAATAAATGAAAAATAAACAAAAAGAGAGAGTGAAAGTAGTTGGTTTGGGCGTTGTTTGTAGAAGAGTATACCATGGAGTGTAAGTCATTGAATTATAGGAAGTTGAATGAACGGTTGGCAAGTTGAAGAAAGGAAAGTCGATAGGAATTGATGAGATAAAAATGAAGTGATTAAATATGGAGGTAGAAATGACTTTTAAGTGTAAGTGGAAGAGTACATACGGAGGAGGGTACTGTTAGATAGAATAAAAAAAATTACAGATCCTTTGGTTGGAGAAGAACAAGGAAGCTTTAGAGAAGGAAGAGAATGTATTGATCGAGTGTTTGCAGTGAGAGTGAGAAACTAAGCTATAAGAAGAAAAGGGTGTATACAATAAAATGCAGTGAGAAGTTTTTATGTGGATAGTAGTGCTTGTGTAAGAGTTAAATGTGAGTTGAGTGACTGGTTCAATATTAGTTTCAAAATATGACAAGGCAGTGTGATGTCACCACGGACGGCTGTTTAATGCGTATACGGATGAGGCACTGCGTGAGATGAAACCAAGAATGCTAGGGAGAGAAATAAATCTAAATTTAGAAGAGAATGAGTAGCAGCTGTTGCATCTCATGTATATTGATAATCTGATGCTTCTGAATGAATCAGAAAATGAATTAAAGTGAGTAGTGGTAAGTTTTGGTGACGTATGTGAAAGGAGATTACTGAAAGTGAATGTAAATAAAAATAAGGTTCCTGTCGTTGAGAGAGAAGGAGAATCAGTACCTAATATTGTGGTGAGTGAAAAAAATTAGAGTGAATGAAATTATTAAAATATATATGTTTGATTTATAAAAGAAGGAAAAGTACATTGAAAGTTGAACGTAGAATAGAACAAGGCAAGAAAGTCATGGGCGTGATAAAAGCCTTGCATGGTTGGAAGGAAGTGCTTCAGCATAAATGCAATAAGAGTTTTACGTGAAAGTGTACTGGTGAAAACTAGTGATGTACCGATACCAAAATTTAGCCGATGCCGATGCCGATTCTTTTCCTATGTTTTAAAACATCAATTCCCTTCATAAATTTTACTTATAAAATGTAAAACTTTCAATTTTTATAATGTTACATTTCAAATTTGTTTAAATGCTTTTCTTTATGAGGTTCAGTTGTTTTACTAATCAGCAAAATGATAAAATAATTTTAGCTTAGTTTCATAAATTGAATACCAATATTTAAAGAAATTGTTTTTCCTTACGTTGAAGGCATCATACTTTCTTTCTCGAACAATGTCAACAACAACAAAAATTTTCATTAAAATTTCAGTTTCTGGTGGACAATTTGAATAAAAAAAAATGGATATATAATTTGGGTTTATAAAATTATTAAAGTACTTAAAATAAAGTCAACATAATAAAATGGTGGTGTACTGGTTAGCGTCGCTGACTACGAATCCATCGGCCCCGGGTTCGAGACCCGGTGACGGCAGCCGGCGCGCAGCAAAACCCAGCTGTTCATCTTTCCACACAATAAAAGAAAGTGGTTGGTAGATAAATGGGTACCCTGGGTGGCCTAGTGATTAAGACGCTGGGCTGCTGGTGGGGCGTGGTTCGGATTCCACGTTAAACTGTAGGTCTAAGGTGGAGTGAAAAGCTTGACCTTCGTCAGAATGAACAATTCGGGCGGAGCTAACCAAAGGTTAACCAAATATAGTACAACTTTATATACTCGTAGAATTAGTATTAATATAGAATAGGCGATTACAATAGTTTATAATATTTAGAGATTAGCTAGTTAGAGAAAGTGTAAATTTATGGCGGACTTAACTTATTAAGCTTTGCCTTTTTCATGAATGTAAAATATTTTTATATAATTACTCTTTGAAATGAGTATAAATGATCATAAATAATGGTTTTTGTCCGTTCAATTTTCTATGAATATAGATTTTGCTTTGTAATTAAATTTTTTTAGCTTCAAAGAATCGGTGAGAAAATCGGCTAAATTTGGCCGATGCTGATTCCGATGCCTAAAAAATGGCCGATTCTGCTGATGCCGATTAATCGGCACACCATTAGGGAAAACATTGATGTGAGAGCAGTTCGGATGAATAATTTAAGAAGTACAGGGTGATTCAAAAGTTCATACTTAGTTTTGTTTATTTGTAAAAACAAATAAAAATCATCAAAGCCAATATATCATTATTTAGACCAATACTGAGAATTATGTTCTCAAAAGGGATAATTTCACCTCAATAATCCTTAATCTTCAAGTCACGTTCATATATGCACCGCTAATTTTAATGATCTTCAGCCATCTAGGTACAAATTCATTAACAACACTCGACAACGTTTCTGTAAAAATTCCTCGAATAATAGCAGTTTTGCGATCTTCTTGGTTGTATAAAACTTTGGATTTCACATCACTTTATAGAACGCGATCAAATGAGGTCAGATCAGGTGATTGGAGCCCAAGAAGTTGATCCTCATTTTCTGTAATCCACCGATCAGGAAAATGCTGCGTGATTTAAGAGTTGTTGGACCTCAAAACCACTTAAAAATAACGAAGACTATAATCCAACGACCATAATGGGTATTTACAGAGGACCATGTTCTCTTATCACTTATTTACTTCAAGAGACAATTTTTTTTATATATAACAAATGTTTAAATAAATTATACAATTAACTGCACTAAAAGTTGACTAATAAGATGTCTTATAAAAAACAATAAATTATTTAGTTTTTAATTAGACAACATATATTAAAAAAATAAAATAAAGGAGTTATAGTCGTAATAGATAAAGCAATGTTCCACCACAAATTTCAAACGATCCTCATTGACAGAAGTAAGTTTTTATTATGTTCACTCTCCAAACAATCAACAGTAAACCTTTCCCTCAGAAAAAAAAGACAAGTGGATAACGAGCCAAACGATATAAAGGACCTATACTGATTTCGTCGATTAGACAAAACAGTTGACAATCTAAAAAAAACTAATTTAACTTAACCTAACCTAACCTAATTAACTTAATTTAAGCCACAATAACGTGTCGATTGTTTGGTGTTTGTTCATGAAATGACGTTAGACCAGATATAAAAATACTGTAATTGAAAGAATCTTTGAATAGAAGGGCCACATACACGAAGTCCCCAAAACACATAAACTCTAAAACGATCTCCCTTTACGTCCAGTAATATTAATAAGTTGAATAGTAACACATAGTATCATGCAATTTGTAAACGAGATCATTATTTCAGAATCCTACGCCATATATGTGTAAAAATGTAGCAAATCACATCGTCTATGATTCCTTTATAGTTCATTGATCAAAGCTGAATAAATTTCATTTAGTTGTAAAGAAACAGCGTGGTACAGTTAGGGTTATACTTCAGGGTAGGAACCTACCCCAATTCTTTCTTCACAGTGGGAGTAAAAGGTGAATTTTTCTTCTGCTCCCACATTGAGGGTAAGAGGAGAATAGGAACGAGGGAAGGGACATTTATTCCGGGATTTGAGACCACAGCACAAAGTCTTGACATACATTTAAGTTCTAATATTTGATACATATCGAACATCAAAGTTATGCAGTTTAGGGGAGTTACTGTGAGGACAAATCTCCAAAACTATTTCAAGTCATGACTTACAGGAGAACTACACAATTCTTTGAATTGTTCTGTAGGCTTGAATGATTATGAAGTTCCAAAATTTCTGATTGCATTTTTGGTCGGTACTTTTCAAATTTTTTTTTTTTTTTTCAATATTTAGGTTTGTGAAAAGTTCAACATTGTCTTTATCTTTTTTAAAATTGTCAAAATAGGCACAAACAAATTATAGATGAAATCGCATTCTATATATATTTTTTTTAATTGATGAGGATATTCTAATTTTTTCAATTTATTGCAAGTGTCCGAAATTATCCAAATTTTTTAACGACACACAAAAAAAATTTGTTTTGACTATGTAAGCTACAATTATTATATATTAACCGATTAGTGCCCAGAGGTCTTTTTCGAGACTGAATAAAATCGTCTGGCGTAAGCCAGAACAAAATCAGTAAAGTGACGCTACACACTAAAGGGTTAAAAAGAATTAGGAAAAGGCAATATGTTTGCAAACTCGGATCAACCTACTAGGAACTAGGGCAGAGCTTTCCAAACTTTTAACGTTGGCGACAAACTATTTAAGCATAACAATTTTCACGACACATTAATTAATTTTTGTTATCAAATATCAAATATGAGATAATTTTTCAGTAGGTGGTTTATCTTGTAGCCGATTTTGTTGATAGAAAAATCAAAATTTTCAAAATACAAAAAACACTAATGTGTCGCGACACACCAGTTTGGAAAGCTTTGAACTAGGGGATAATGATAATGATGTCTGTCTGTTCGTTTATACACACTTAAATGGCTAGGTAATCTACACTAAATTTAGTATACACATTAAGGGGGAAACAGGGAAGGCTTTAGTAACAACTCGCCTCCCCCCATGGGGTGGACTGGGAGTGGGCCCCCTAAACTGCTAGGTCACTCCTAAACGGCTACAGTAATCTGCACCAAATTTAGTTCACACATGAAGGGAGAAACAGGGGAAGTTTCAGTAATATACTCGCCCCTCCTACTCAACCATCAGGGCAGAGGGAGGGGAAAATAGGAGGGGTCCCCTAAACGGCTGGAGAAAGATGTACCAAATTTAGTATATATATTAAGGGAAAACCAGGGAATGGTTTAGTAACAGATTCGTCCGTCCCAGTTCCTCCCTAGGTTGTTGATAGGGGGCCCTAACAGGTACTATCCTATACCATATATGATATAGCCGATAGAATTATCGTATGTGGGTCATTCTCCTTCTACTCCTGAAGGACCATCACGTGGACATCATCCCGCTTTTGTCTGAGTTCATCTGCCTAGTTCTACATCACTGGTTCTTACCTCATAATTAATTGTATCTAAAATATAGGGTTATAAACTTATAATGTATAAATTACTATTAGACGTATAAAGATTGTGATATATAATTTCGATATACAGGGTGTACATAAAGTTCTTTCCCAATTATAAACTTTAATTAAATGAAATTCAAAGAAGATACAGTAATGCTTTGTTTTGCATGTTGTTGCATAACAGTAGTATGGGTGCAAAATGGTAGAGTGCAAGAATGTCGCAATGTTGCAAATGTTGAACAATGTTGCAAGAGAGAGGGTGAATGCTGCAAGAGGTTATGCAACAAGTCAATGCTGCAAAGGGGGGATGGGGTTATGCAACAAGTCAATGCTGCAAAGGGGGTAGGGGGAGGGAGCTTTGGGGGGAGAAGGAAGGATGACCTCCCCCCAAAGGGGTAACCTTAACCTAAGAGAGAGCGCGAGAGAAAGGAGAAGGAGGAGGGTCTTTGGGGGAGAGGTGGGATGTCCTCACCCTCCAAAGGGAAACCTAACCTAAGCCTTAATCTAAGAAGGAGAAAGGAGAGCGTTCTTTATTCCACCGGAGTCCGTCGCATAATGAGAGTCCAGGGGTCCAGCATTTGTTATATAGAGGGTCTGGAGTTGCCAGTTACCACTTATTTATTTACTTATTTCTATAAGGAGCGTTGGCAGATACCACCACTTATTTTAATTTATTTACATGAGTTTCCAGAGACTCCTATATAATTTAATTATATGCAGGGTTACCAGCCTGCACCATTTATTTTAATTGCTTATTTATTAAAGGCAAGGGAAACTTTCTTCTTAAATTGCTCAAACTAATTAAAACATTATTTATTTAATTAACAATAAAAGAAAAATGTCTGCAATATAATAATTACACTATATATATATATATATATATTTATATATATATATATATATATATATATATATATATATATATATACTCATAGAATAAAATTTTAACAGTCTCTTTACTTTTGTCGGGGAGAAAGCGTGTAACACTCGGCTGATTTGTCCGAGGCTACTCCAAAATCCAAAAAGGTTACAAAATAATGTAGTTTGTCCACATTTCGTCTGAAAGACCCGGATTTTCCACCGCTAACCCAATATATTATTATTGTCATTGTTATTATTATAATGAAGTTAAAAACTTAAATTTAAATCCCATTATATTTATACAGAGAGAGAGAGAGGGAGAGAGAGAGAGAGAGAGAGAGAGTTAATTCTGAGAGCTGTACACACACACACACACACACACACACACACACACACACACACCTTACTCTACTTGCTGATCCTGGATGTTTGGTATTATTTTTATATAAGACTGTTTTATATTAGCCCTACGATTTAATTAACATCATATATATATATATATATAATATATATATTTCATGAAATATATAGAAAATAAACATACAATCAAAATAGTTAATTCTATACACAACTTGAGCGAAGAATATGGATTTGTTTGTGGTGGGTATGTGTGCACTAAAACCCTGAACCCTGAACCTAACCTGACCTATGGTTCAGACCATAGATTCTCCTTGTACTGTAACGACTTGCAACTGTTCAAATTATACGGTCATTTCCCTATCCAAAATGGAAAAAATTGAGGATTGAATAGTATGACCCCTAATAATAATGCAAAATATTGAGTGGTAGAGATTGCAAGTGGCAATTCACCGTGAGATTTGAAAATAAATCTACGTGATAGACATAATTGGTTCCTTTTGCAGACTCTGGCGGTGAGACTCTGGTTAGCTCCAGCATGCTGGCACCTGAACCTAACCTAACCTATGATTCAGACCATAGATTCTCTGGAAGATAATGGAGAATATATTTAATAAACATTTTTTCAAAAGACCTTTTAGAGAGAGAAGAAAAAATATACAAACGAGGAATATATGCAGTAAAATTCAGACCATAGATTCTCTTTGTAACTGGAACCTAACCGTGATGCATATGTATTTATACAGTAGTAATAATAGCTAACTCGGTTTTCCTTCTCTCAGAATTATTCATTTTGACCAAGATCAAGCTTGTCACTCCGCCTTAGACCTACAGTTTAACATAGAATCCGAACTACGCTCCAGAACGGGCGGGCAGAAATTACAATGTCATCGCCAGGACTCGATCTCTCAACCTCCGATCAGCACCCCAGCGTCTTAACCACTAGGCCACCCAGGGTATCCATTTATCTACCAGTCCAACCAGACATTCATTTTCACGAAATAAATACAATTTAATCACACTCCTACGCGAGAATTGGCAAGTAGAAAGTCAAGCCGAATAGATGTAACCAAACTGTGGAAAGTTAAGGATCGAATAGCATGACCGCAAATGATAATGCAAAATGTTGTCGTGGTAGAGATTGCAAATGGCAAATGTTGATCAATGTTGCAAAGGGGTGAGGGATATTGCATGAAGGGGTGGGTTCCAAAATGGGAAAGCCGAGAATAATATGGGCGCAAATAATATTGCAAATATTTGAAACCATCGTGGTAGAGATTTGCAAGTGGCAATACACCTTGAGATGTGAGCATTAAATCTACGGAGAGAAGATAAAGACCACTAGTCGACCAATCAGGACGTCCAAAGCTTGGGTCCGTAATATAGGTGTTACGATTGGTACACAAATTTAACATAGCCCCGCCCAGCTACATTGACAACTATTCATCAAACTTACGAACCGCCTATTAGTCTTTTGGGGGTGTGCTTAAGGATTATGCATATAAAAGTAAATATTTTCAGCTGGGAGTCACAGTAGTTATTTTCACCAGTGAATAAACATTCCCTCCGTCATGAATCAAGAACTTTACAGTTTACCGGATTTATATCAAGATGGAGACATTGCAGTGGTGTCTAAAATTAATCTTTTTAATGTAGCCGACCGGGATGGATTATTTCCAACGCAATCCATTGATGATATTTTCAATGACGCTCCTTACGATCCGACGCGAGGGACTGCCGTAGAAATGTAAGTAATTATGTGCCTGTAATTTTATTTTTTGTAGCCAATTATTCGCGAACTTGTTATTTATTTAGTGTACCTGTCATTAGGAGAAAGAGCACTGTTCTGGATTATTTCATCATATATATGGAGGGTTGTAGTAATTCATCTCATCACATTAAAAATGCTTCATTTAGGTATCCGCAATTATAGATTAGTTTGCAATTAATATTATGCTAAAGTCCTGTTTTGATTCATTGAATTTTTTATAGCAATCTTTGCATTTTAAATAATTTTATAAATTCCATAATAAATGTTATTCGGCATTTTCTCTTAAAGGAACTTCTCTGAGCGGTTCAAGATATCTTCACATTGTAATACTCTGCATATGTTTTAAACAATTGGGTTTTTATTAAAAAAGATTCAGTATGAACTAATTAATTATTCTTTCTCCTTTAAGGTCCGATGAGGATTTGACACGTGTTATACAATCTTTTCGTTTTGAAGAAACCATGTCGTGGACCTGAATACGGAGGTAGAAGATTTACCGAGCAGTCAACCCAACGATTGTCACATCATTAACGAAATAATGTAAGTTTTTTTTTGTTTCGATCTTTTTTTCGGGAAGACCAATGTATTTTCATCAATTTATTAAATGAAAGAAATCATGTTTTTAGTACAATAACCCATCTTAAAGCTACAGAATATACAAACTAACATTATTGGTTACAATATATATATATACGAACAAAACATCATACTATACAACGAGTACGCACAATCGGAAAACGGCTTTTTATCTGTCTGCATACCATTTCGTCGTTTCGTTGAGTGTGACACGGGTCGAATAATTTTTAAAAATTTATAAATTCTTACCACGTGACATATGCATGAGAAATGAAAGGCAGTACATCCCACAAGTATTACTAAAATATCCTTGTAGCCGGAAGGGATTCCATACAACTTCGGGGATATGCATCTGATCGAGAAATTTTACAATAACAGGGTCACTCCAGGGTTGAGTGCCGAGTGAATCAAAATAGTACATGCGGTCCCTATTTTTAAAATAGATTGCAAACCAATGAATCCCTTCACTACCAATAACATCTGTGTTCACAATAAGGCTACCGCAATCTCTCGTAGTTGGCAATTTCAATGTTTCATTCTTCGCAAACACACCGATAAATTTGGAACGTGTGATTCGTTCACTATTCATTACTCTCTGAAGTGTATTCGCATCCATTTTAAAAGTCAGTGACAACGCTCCTAAATCTGTCTACTTCTATTAGGGCTTGTGACTCGAGGTATACTAGTACACTTATAGGCGCGTCTATAGGCTTGGCGAATTCCAATCTGACTGAGATGTTTCCACTCTGTTGTGGACTTAAGTGTGTATTTACACTAGCAGATAAGTCAGGTGTGATGTCAAACGGATAAAGGTTAAATTGATCGATGAATTCTTTCTGCGTTACCCCATCCCGAGCTCATCACAATCACCTGCAATATGGGCCAGATTACTATATGCTCTCGCGCAAAGCGGGAACACAGCGTCTGATGAATAATCCATATCCATAGCCCCGCCCAACGCAATGCCATTAACGTATAGTTATATTTTTAAGGCCGAAATTCTCGAATTTAAAGGCACTCTTTTTATATTTTCCATTCACCGAAGCATGGTCCTGCATTCCAATTAATATCCTTTTAGGTAGATTTCCCAGGGCGATGTTTTCTATCTGTTTCGATGCCAACCCTGCTGGCACCGTGTATAGTTTGATCTGTGCTGTTAATTGGGTATTTTACTGTGGCGTGTAGTAAATTTTTCTCAATTTCTATTTGTTTTGGTGAACTTAATTTCACTCGCCGTACGCGGAGGTATGTCTCCATAATGTGAATCACAACGGGTTTTGCTCCCTCTTCTTGATCAGCATCCAGATTTAAACAGATCTCAGGATTCGTGCGGGTGAGCTTTATTTTCATATCCACCCATTCACAAGCAACTTCTCCTGGAATGTGAAGTCTGTATGCAGGCGTCCAAAACACTCATATCTTCTTTTTAGAATTTTTAAATTTGTCCTTTATACTACTTTCGTCTTTAGCTTGATAATAGCCCTCGGCAAAAAAGGTATCCTTCGCTTCTTTGGAAAAGTTCAGCACATTTTCCAGATAGGATCGTAGGTGGTAGTACCCCGTTCCTGCCGATATGTTGACCTGATTTAAATATACGTCACACTGGTTGAATAGGAGTGCAGAAAGTTTGTTTCAGGGTATACAGCATATTTGTCATCACAGTCCGTTCCATCAGAATGGGCTATACGTAGTTTAGCGTACATGTGCACACAGCTTGGGTCAAAAAAGTAAGGGCCTGAGCTGGGTATCACGAATTCTATAGGGGCACTCGGGGAACTAATTGTGTTTAAAGGGTTAATTGTAATAAAGTCACTGTGTTCAATAGAAACTTGAGTTGGAGGCATGTCAAAGAGGGACAGCTCCGATTTACAACATTGTGAACTACACGGATGGATGAAGCGTGCCATGACGAGTTAGAAATAGTGCCTCCTCTCTCGACAAGTAGTAAACAAACTATGATTCATGAGATCAATGTCCTTAGCTTATATCAGTCAAAAAAATGGTCAACCATAGGTTTCATTCGCTTAGAACACTTCTTTTTTGATATCCTTTTACGTTTAATGCCACGTGTGGTAATCCCTTCTTCCGGACAGCCTCTTCTTCTTCACCACCACGCATTTTTCTCTTTGCATCTTTGACGATTTCGTCCCGTGTACGCTTTAAGTGTTTTTTAGAGCTTCTTTAGGTTTAGCCCCAGCCAATATGTCTTCTGCTGTTAAGACCTGATTGTAACGCTTTCCTCCGAGGTATCTGGCACCCCTCTTCAGCAAGGGACAGCCGTACGTAGTATGGTTGAAAAAATGGATCCAAGTCCACTACCACGCTGGTATCTCATACCTCGATAGACTGTGAAAGGCTTTCTGTCCATTATAACTCAGTGCGTCGAAAGTGCAGCTTCACTGTTAAGCTCCCGTTACCGAATGGGAAATTTTTTCCCTCAATCGTTCTTATATATATATGAGATATTGGTTATTAGATTAGCTGCGACATTCACATAATGGGGCCTGTCATATGTAATACTCAAACTCCTTCCTCTATGGTTGGGGATGTGCGCTATGCGCAGCAGGCGTGCCTGGGTATCCCCAACAAACTGGTGCTCCACTATATTGCTGTAAATATAGCACATGTCTGGGGGTTTATAGCCATCAACCATTTTCTCCAATTTCAACTGATACATTAGGCTGGACAAGTCGTGTTGTGCCTCGTGAAATGTATCTCTTTGGATGACTGATCGATATCGTCCATCGGTCATAATTTTGAACACTCTTTGGTCTTTAATATTTCGGTTAGCCTGCGATTTTAGGGCCACAGTATGCATGGGGATCATTGTTTACGATTTCGTATACTAAATCGCCCGTAAGATTTGAAACTTACGTCTCACAACATCCTCGACCGCACCATAGTGACCCGGTCCTAGTGTTACTTCTGTACTGTAATACCGTGCATCCCCAGTCAGGGCGGTACGCATGGTTTCATCCCGAGTTACCCCGGCTTTTTCACACTCATTACAGTCTCTAAGAATCGTAAAAACGGGTTCTTTATAATCAATACTTAAAAAAAGGGTATTCAGCTGAATTTCGCATATACCCACCTCATACGTATCACGACCCAATTCAATGGGTCCGTGGAGTTCTGTTACAAAGTTGGCTAGTGTGTTGTTAGGGTGTACAGACAGGGACGAGGAGGACGGGAGTGTGACGTAGAAATGGTTAGGCCATGTTGCATACTATTTAAGCTTCATTATTGCATCAGCTTTTATATAGGTGTTGAAGCTTTCTGGGTATCCTAGCCATTTCACCAGGTACATACAACATTTTTTCCTAATTAAATGTCACTTTCTGCAACTCCTCGCGGTAAAACTCCTGCGATTTCTTCCCCATTCAAATCTTCACGTAACAACATTATCTCGCCTTTAGATTTCATAGCCCTAACTTTAAAAATCTCACGTGTCCACCTTGCTCAAATCCCTTCGCGAATTTATTTCCCGAACGCGACAGCCTTACATAATCATTGATTTTGAAACGCGCAGAGTGTGGTGGTGGTGTTCCATCTTTCTCACATCACTCTGTGCGCGCACCTCTTTCTAAAATCTCGTTAGGTGTTGTCCCAATCGTGTGATGTGAGCGGTTGTAGATGAGGCCAATGATCCAGAATGTCTATATTGTATGTGTTTTTATGTGTAAAATAGCGGTGCATGCGTTCCTTTATGGTACGTTGAACTCTTTCAGCTAAAGAGCCTTATATATAGAATTGGTAGTGTAGTAGCTGATATTAAACTCTGTCAACATGTTCTGAAAAGCTCGGCCTATAAATTCTTTCCCCATATCCGTACAAAAATAGCCAGGAACCCTGTTTTTTTCAACATCAACGTTTTGGTGGCTTTAGCAACTGTTTCAGGCGATTTATTTTTCAGAGGAATTAGCCACAGATATCTAGAGAATACATCTATTATGAATAGGATGTAGCGGTAACCATCGTTATACACTGAATATCTTTGCATGTCTGTTAAATCTGCTTGCCAAATAGAGTCAATCGATGCCGCTGTTGTCTTGGCTGTTTTAAACCTTTTTCTCACAGGCTTATGAAGTGTATAAACGTCCTGCTCCCGCAAAAACTCTCAACATCTTTTTCCCTACTCCATCATTGTAAACACTTCTGTACAGTCTATCTACGCCTCCGTAGGAGGCTGGGCTAGAAATGTCATAATAGCGTCTTCTTAATATGTTAGCCATTTGCGTATTTTAGAGGCACGTGGGTAGGGTTGATCGTTGTTTAGCCTCTTCTTTCTCCTCTTCAGAGGTGTTACCGCCGGGGGTGATGGCGTTTTCAATTGTGGCACGTGCGATGCATGTTCCAAGTCTTTTAATCTGTTCAGATTTCCTATCATTGTTTTGGGGACATTTATTTTTGTAGTCTTGCTTTAATATGCTTCCATCCTGATGGTGAGGGCCTATCCCACTTTCTCACCACATCATGGACGATGTCTACGATATTCGATCCCTATACCTTTGCTTCTTCCACAATATCTCACCTGTATCGGTCCATTGTATGTTGGGATCCTCTTTCAATAGATTATAAAGACTTAAACCTTTATTCCTCAATGTATGTGGGAGGGTGCTTTTTAATACATGCTCGATATGTTGTGGGGCCGACCCGTTAATCTTTGGTTGGTCAGCTCTATCGTCGGACACAGGCCCTATGTCACCGTGCCCATCGTTGTCCGTGCTGTGCCTAATAACCACGGGGATCTCTGTCGGATTCTTATAATTTTCGTACTCGTGAAGAAATTTCTGCAGAGCTTCTTGGTATAAGATTCTTTTCTCATCAGGTGTTTTTTCACTGTTTAATAGGGCTAACAATTCGCTTTCCTTTCTTTTAAGTCTGCTTTTACGGAGTTCTAGAACCGTGTCTGGATTCTTTGAACTTTGCAGTGAAGCATACACATCGTGTGGAATCACTACCACTTTCTTCATTATATTAATCTAGTCAGTAAAGGACCAAAACTGAAAATAAAATGGGGAGGAATGACCCTCCTCTTTGTACAAAAATTCGTTTTTTCTCCCCCACAGTTTGACTTTTACGAGCGAGTGCACTTATTAATTCATGGTATTTCTTTAACCTCTTTGTCATTCTAGAATACACACCGTTTCAGGCTCGTTTGGAAGTATATTCGTTCTTAGAAACACCTTAAACGTGTTTCGCGGATGAAGGTCACAAAGCAAATATCCGTAACGCGGGCTTGTAGCTTCTTTATAAACTTCCAAAAACTCCTTACGCTGATTCGGGAACATTTGATTGGCTAATACCCCAATTTGTGATACATCTCTACGTTGCGCGAATAAGATTAGATAGTGTATTTAACGACACATCGCGCATGTATCTAGTTTTGAAAAATAGATTCTGATTGATGAAGAACACGCTTATGTTAAGATGATGGGAGAATACAAAAAATGTCTCGACAAACGTTTTATCCATCTCCAACATGAGAAGATCAATTACAATGACTGTATGTTCATTACCCTTTAACGAATTAACGTCATATACACCTTTGTGGAACAAAATATCATCTTAGTACTCGTTGAACACTGATTGATACGTCGAATAGCACCATATAACTTTATGCACAAATTTTGAGAACATCTCTCCCTTTTCTTTAATGATATTAAGCATAAACACAGTTTTACCACATCATGTAGGTCCAGATATAATACATGTGGATGGACTCGTGAACCTGAATTTTTTTACAGAATCCATTTCTAATACGTCACACTCCTAAGTGGGTCATTTACAAAATATAATAAATATTTAAGTGATGATCCTTATATTCTACAGTCTTGTTTTTCTCTTCTTCCACAGAACCGTGAATGACGATGAGGTACAGCACCCCCATCATCGATATTACAGATGACCCTGACGACAGTGTAGTTGTGATAACAGACTCCATCCCCACTGCCGAGTCCACACCTACGATACCTGTAGCACGCGACAATTCAAAGCGGAATCATGATGAAGAACCCTCCACGTCAGGTATAAAGCGTGCCAGGATTGCGCCGGTTGTTAGACCCCGGTAATAGAGCCCCAACCCTCTACGTCTTACGGCACAACCCCGACAATAGTACCTTCCTCAAATATACCCCCCTTATTCCTGTTCATTTCCGGGTACATCCTCCACAGCAGCAGCAGCTTCTCGTTCTGTAGAGGATGGCATAACATTCGAGTTGGTGCGCACCGCTAACCCCACCCCACCCTTAACAAGAAATCGGTATATAGTCAGGGTTGATCCTAGATCCATGTATAGCAACGGTGTTGAACACGGATTGCGACGCGTAGTTGAACGTATTGCAGAGTTTGTCCTTCAGAACCGCGACGTGAAGTCAGGACGAGGCTGTCCTTCGGGTTCGGGTTAGATGACGGAGATGTAGATGATTTTTGGGTAGTAATACCATTCAGAAGCTTGGCAGCTGTAGATATAGAGTATATATTAGGCCGTATAATGCAGGCCTCTCAAAGTAGTATAGCCTTCAATATGGACAACTTCACGGTAAATATTGACCGTGTATTCCGTGTTGTGGGTCATAGTGCCACACCTTATACTTTTAACTTCAATCCTCAGGCTATTTACAGGTGGCATATAAACGTCGATTGTGGTTGCGGCTTTATAGCAGTAGTCTTAGCTCGTATGTTTACTGCACTAAATACACGGGCCCAAAAAATTTGGTTGCCTACGGTAGTGGAGCGTGCCCGTAAACTAGCTGTGACTGTAAACTTGAGTTTGACTGTAATATGGGTCCTGAAGAGCTGAGAAGTGTAGAACAGGAAATGAATGTTCGTATAGTTGTATTTGGAATGGATGATTGTCGTAGGACTGTGTATGTTTTTAAAAACTGTGTGAGAGATCGTACAAGACCCCTACTTATTTTAGGGTTGTCAGGAACAATGTATCTACCCATCCGTAATATAAAGGACCTTTACGCGAGTTATGATAAAAGTCGGAAATATGGACGGCATCATGATTTGTGTAAGGGGTATCTCGAGTTTGCGGATGATATAGTGAAACATTGTAAAGACTGCCACATAGTATGTGAGCAGTGTAAAAATTCCAAATGTAAAAGCCGTGTAGTTGAAGCTGAGAAGAGGGATTGTGATGTGTGTAGACGCACATTTTTCAATAATAACTGTTTTGAGCTCCATAAGTCAATTGGCATGTGAAGGAAAATGAGAATCTGTGAATGTGGTATGTTTCACATGATGGATAATTGGGGAAATTTCAAGCATAAATGTGATGAAATTCACTGTTCTACATGCCATGAGAAATATAAGGCGGTTGGAGTAAAGCATGTATGTTATACGAAAGATGCTAAGCCTAAAAATAGCCCTTGTATAACTGTGTACTACGATATAGAAACATACACGAACGCTGAAACCAAAGAGGTTATTCCACATTTACTTGTAAGCCAGACTATCTGTGATGTGTATGGAGGTCGAGTGTGAGGAGTGTCACAAATGTGGTAAACGGACAGACGTTTTTAAAACGATTGCCCACGATAGCCCTGTGAAACTCTTTGTATCCTATATTGTCAAGTTAGCGGACAAGTTAAAAAAAAATGACTGTGTATATTCTTGCCCATAACGGGGAAAATTTGACACACAGTTCCTTTATAAGGAGTTGCTTGAGCACGAGTCATTTGAGATATTTACAGGTGATCCCTTGAAAAGAGGCAACAAACTAATACAGATACAAATAAGAGGTAATGTGCAGTTTTAAGACACATTATTCACACCTTGTAAATTAGCAAAGTTACCTAAGGTCATGGACGTAGCCGCTGAAGTTTCAAAAGGATATTTCCCTTACACATTCCTCAATCGCGAAACTTTAAATTACGTAGGACTACCTCTACCCAAACATTACTTTAACTATGAATGTATGAGTACAGATGAACGTGAAGATTTTGACCGCTACTACAACAGTTTTAATGAATCTAAACCTTACAATATATCTGATGAATGTGAGCATTATTGTGTGAATGATGTGCGTGTGCTTAGAGTATGTTTCCAGGCCTTTAGAAGGATGTATATAGACCGTTTCAAATGCGATCCGTTGCAAGTCGCAACCACGATCGCCTCATTATGTTTTACAGTGTTCAAGAATAACTTCATGCTTAAAGACACCTTAGCCGTTATTCACAGAAACAATCCCCGCAGTTATGGGCACAAGGCTATTTACTGGATTATACACATACAGCAGCAGACAAGTATATACATAAAGCATGCCCGCAACACTGAGGAAGTACCCATTAAGGTCATTGGTCGTGTTTTTTGGGTTGATGGTCTAAGCGAAAACCGTGCCACTAGTGAAAAGACTGTGTACTCCTTTAAAGGTTGCTAGTGGCACGGATGCCCCCGTCCTGAGTGTGGAATCGTAGGAGATATCCACGGTAGATCTCCTGCCGACATTCTTGCGTGGACCTGCACCCGCGATCAACTTATAGGCTCTCAGTTCACTCACAAAGTCTTGTGGGAGCATGAGTATGATGCACGGATGGGATGGAGACAGATGGACAGTACCTTGAATAAATAAACACGATCAAGCGTTCACTGGTGCTGGATCCTCTCAAATGCGGTGATAGCTTGTTCGGAGGGCGTACAAATCCATTGAAGCTATACTTTCCGTATACGGAGGGCGTGAAACTCCATTACTACGATTTCTGTTCTTTACAGCACTACGTGATGAAGAACAATCCGTACCCTGTAGGTGCATCTGAAAAACTGGTGGGATCTGACCTGCCCCCCATCGAGGTGTTCTCAACAAATTTGAACGGGTACTATTTCGGCCTTTCTTTCGTAGATGTGTTCCCCCACGCGATTTATGGATGCCGATCTTACCCGTCGTTATAGATCACAAACTCATGTTTCCCCTGTGCGTGAAGTGCGCAGAGGAGAACAATGGGGATTGTAATCATACAACCAACCAGCGTAAGCTCAGAGGTGTATATACAAGCCCTGAGCTGGACCTAGCCGTTCGCCATGGTTACAGAATATTGAAGATACATGAGATGTGAAGGTTTCAGAAGCTACCCAACCTTTTCACGCCATATATAAACGCTTTTTTGGATATGGTAGAAGCATCAGGGTATCCGCGAGGAGTTAATACCGAAGATGAACAATCGGCTTATATTCAACGTTACCGTGACCGTGAAGGTATACAGCTTGACCGTTCCCAAATTGTAAAGAAACCAGGCAAGCCACTTTCGCCTTCTAAGCCAGATTAATCCTTCTAAGCCGACTGGCGGATTAAGCCAACTGGCTGATTAGGACCTTATAAGACAGCGGGCGCTCGGGTGAACTCTCATTATGTGTCTGGTTGGAGCCAGGCGAACACCCCTCTCTCCTTCTTAGGTTAAGGCTTAGGTTAGGTTTCCCTTTGGGGGTGAGGACAGCACAACTTCTCCCCCAAAGACCCTCCTCCTTCTCCTTTCTCTCTCTCTCTCTCTCTCTCTTAGGTTAAGGTTACCCCTTTGGGGGGAGGTCATCCTCCCTTCTCCCCCAAAGCTCCCTCCCCCCTTCTTGCAGCATTGACTTGTTGCATAACCATTCCTCCCTTTGTTGTATAACATCTTACAACATTTCCCCCTCCCCCTTGCACCATTGAACAACATTTGCAACATTCTTGCACTCTACCTTTTTGCGCCCATACTACTCATAACACATCAAGTTTTTTTTTTTCTTGTCAATGTTTGGTGTGGATTAACGCATGATAGGATGATATGCCCATTCTTCAAAGAATGTTACGGTACAAGTGTATCTGGACATGCTCGAGTTCTTTGTATCCTCTAGTTAGAAGACCTTCAACCATCCATCATTTTACAGCAAGATGGTGTGCTCCCACACTGGGGTCTGTTAGTGCGTGAGTTCTTGAACCCGCTTTTCCCAGAAGATGGATTGGGCGCGACGGACTGGTGCCATGGCCTCCACGATCCCCCGATATCACGCCCCTGAACTTCTTCCTGCGGAGATATGTAAAGGATTATGTGTACCATACTCCTGTTGCTGACACTGACACTCTTCGTGCAAGGATTTGCGATGCCATCAACAGTGTCACGAGAGATATGGCAGCAAACGTATGGCGTGAACTCGAACTTCGCTTGGGTGTGCTGCGACAGCTACGTGTAACTAACGGCGCACATGTTAAGATTTAATGAAAACATAATAAACTTGATGTGTTATGCAACAACATGCGAAACAAAGCATTACTGCGTGTTCTTTGGATTTCATGTAATTATTAAAGTTTATAATCGGGAAAGGATTTTGTGTACACCCTATTATTTGAGCTTAGCCTAACTCGCCGTTGGTCCCGACTCTAGCCTAGCCTAACACTCACCAGAGGTTAAGGCCTACCTGGAGCCTAACTCACTCTTGGCTTTATTTCAGAGGCCAACTCATTACAGGCCTTATTTAATAGACCTAATTCTAGTCTCATTCTACACCCCTCCCAGTCCCTCCATGGGAATCTGCACCAAATTTAGTATAACTATTAACCCTTTAACATCTCTAGGCGTAAATTTACTCCAGTAAATCAAAGCAGAGCTGGCATAAATTTACGCCTAAAGATGTTAAAGGGTTAAGGGAGGACCAGGAAAGGTTTTAGTAAGACACTGCGTCAAGACTATGTAACGACCAGTGGTTCAAATCGCACATAAAGATTTAGGTCCCCTCCGTCGTATGACCTTAGATGTTGCAAGGGAGGTTAAACAACCCCGTCATTATTTTATTTTCCTCTCCCAATCTCTCTCCTAGGAAAGGGGGTTGACTGGGAGAGGGGGTCCCATAAACGGCTAGGGTAATTTGCATCAAATTTAGTATAAATATTAACGGAGAACCAGAGGTTTTAGTAACACACTTGTCCTTCCCACTCACCCCGGATATTGTTTTTCGGGGGTTTTGCTGCACAAGGCGCAGCGGCCTGCTAGGTTCAGATCAGAGGAATTTCCTGGCTATTGAGTTCGATCAAAGAAACCAATTCCAGAGTCTCTCAGAAGTTGTTGGGTGACGTTTACACGGTGTCATGGGACGCTATCATGAAGATAAACCACTTCTGAGGTGTCTATTACATTTTGTGGATCCGAAAGAAATTGAATGACATTCTCTGTAAGAATAGTCTGCTAATAATATACATCATTCCATGAAGCACCTTCCTCTTTGATCACCCACATCATTTTGACAGTAGTAAAGCAAATGAATATCCTATCCCAGTGCAACGAGGTTTATTTTGCAAAGCTGTTGATAATACTCATGGTCTTCACTATCTTCTAAGGAAAGTGATCACACTCTGTCATTTTGATAATTTGGCTGACGGACAGTCCAAACGAAGAATGCATCATTTGGTGCCAGGTGCATGAAATCATCTTCATCCCACAGACGCAGATAATCGCAAAACCAAAGTCGATTCTCAATGTTTGTTGAGGATAGTTTTCGCTTTGGAATCACATAGAAAGGCTTCAGTTCTTGGCTCACGTGATATCGTTGAATCGTCGACCGTTCGACAATCTTCTTTCTCTTCTCAAAGATGATTTTTGGCAACTTGAGTACAGCTTCGTCGCCTTTTGCCACTGCTTTCAGTCACAATGTCTGCTCTCCTGCGATAGTTTTTTCGGGGCTGCCTTCGCCAAATTTTGTAAAGTACGAGTCGTATTCCGTCTTCTATTTGTCAGTAACCTATATTTCACTACGATTAAGTTTATGGGCGATCCATTTCCTATTGACGAAAGTTGCACCCGCATCCATTGCTTCTTGATAGGCATCTGCTCGAACTGAATTCGGTCTACCACACATTATACTTCACTATCTCCAACGACAACAGCCATCGTCACCTTCAGTTATTGAGCTGAAATCACAATGAAATTGTCGATTAAAACATGTATAACACATCTGCTTTGGCAGTCCAGTAAAGTTTGCACCCATGTAGCAAAATGCTATGCACAACTACGTACATCAACGGCACATCATTACTAAGAAGTAGAAACCAAATGAAACCTATATGTTTCTTCTAAGTAATGATGTGCCGTTGGTGTATTGAATTTCACACCACTTTGTAGTTTAAATATTCTTACCAAGAAACTGCAAAAATTGAAAAAGTCTGACATATTAAAATTAATGGAGCAAATAATAATTACATCAAATCTTTCTGAGGAAGTTCACAAATCTTGACAAGTGTTACTAAATTCATCAACTCATAATATATCAGTGATATTATACGTAATTTCTGTTAATGCCTCTCTCATTCCAAATATATATATATATATATATATATATATATATATATATATATATATATATATATATATATATATATATATATATATATATATAATGAATAAAACCACGAAGGAAAAAAGAAACACAAAGGGGTGCTCAAGCGCTTTCGTCTAATGACATCCTCAGGAACACTGGAGTGAAAGGACAGATCAAGGCAATATAGGTTACAAAAATAAACATACATACATACATATTCATATATATATACATATACATATATATATATATATACATATACATATATATAGTAAGCATAGAAAAAATTGTGGGAGGAGCAAACATTTATAGTTTATGAAACAGGTCACAAAAGAATAAAGAAATAAAAATAAATATAAATATAAATTGAGAAAAAATTAATTACCAAATAGTGCCTTAGTGATATATATGTCACAGCCTAAATAATCATAAAGAAATAAACAGGCAAATAAAAACCACAAATATATATACATACATATAATATATATATATATATGCATATAACTGCAATGACCGCGCAGTATATAAATGAATAGAAACGACATAAGTGTTAAGGAACGTTTCTGCACACGAGGAGGAGAGATAACGAATAATGAAAAATGAGGCGAACCGCCCGGGAATCGAACCCAGGGCCTTCCAATTGCCGGTTGGACGCTCTACCATTATGCTACGGACCTCACTCAATCACAAATCGAAATTCTCCACATAGGGCAGAAACCAATGCCCTGAGAGGGCACCCTCGCAAATCGTGAATATGCGCATATAACTGCAATGACCGCGCAGTAATAAATGAATAGAACGACATAAGTGTTAAGGAACGTTTCTGCACACGAGAGGAGAGATAACGAATAATGAAAAATGAGGCGAACCGCCGGGAATCGAACCCAGGGCCTTCCAATTGCCGGTTGGACGCTCTACCATTATGCTACGGACCTCACTCAATCACAAATCGAAATTCTCCCACTAGGGCAGAAACAATGCCCTGAGAGGGCACCCTCGCAAATCGTGAATATGCGCATATAACTGCAATGACCGCGCAGTATATAAATGATAGAAACGACATAAGTGTTAAGGAACGTTTCTGCACACGAGGAGGAGAGATAACGAATAATGAAAAATGAGGCGAACCGCCGGGAATCGAACCCAGGTAGAGCGTCCAACCGGCAATTGGAAGGCCCTGGGTTCGATTCCCGGGCGGTTCGCCTCATTTTTCATTATTCGTATCTCTCCTCCTCGTGTGCAGAAACGTTCCTTAACACTTATGTCGTTTCTATTCATTTATATACTGCGCGGTCATTGCAGTTATATGCGCATATTCACGATTTGCGAGGGTGCCCTCTCAGGGCATTGGTTTCTGCCCTATGTGGGAGAATTTCGATTTGTGATTGAGTGAGGTCCGTAGCATAATGGTTAGAGCGTCCAACCGGCAATTGGAAGGCCCTGGGTTCGATTCCCGGGCGGTTCGCCTCATTTTTCATTATTCGTTATCTCTCTCCTCGTGTGCAGAAACGTTCCTTAACACTTATGTCGTTTCTATTCATTTATATACTGCGCGGTCATTGCAGTTATATGCGCATATCACGATTTGCGAGGGTGCCCTCTCAGGGCATTGGTTTCTGCCCTATGTGGGAGAATTTCGATTTGTGATTGAGTGAGGTCCGTAGCATAATGGTAGAGCGTCCAACCGGCAATTGGAAGGCCCTGGGTTCGATTCCCGGGCGGTTCGCCTCATTTTTCATTATTCGTTATCTCTCTCCTCGTGTGCAGAAACGTTCCTTAACACTTATGTCGTTTCTATTCATTTATATACTGCGCGGTCCATTGCAGTTATATGCGCATATTCACGATTTGCGAGGGTGCCCTCTCAGGGCATTGGTTTCTGCCCTATGTGGGAGAATTTCGATTTGTGATTGAGTGAGGTCCGTAGCATAATGGTAGAGCGTCCAACCGGCAATTGGAAGGCCCTGGGTTCGATTCCCGGGCGGTTCGCCTCATTTTTCATTATTCGTTTATCTCTCCTCCTCGTGTGCAGAAACGTTCCTTAACACTTATGTCGTTTCTATTCATATATATATATATATATATATATAAAAACACACTTTTAGCACTTTGGCCGACCTTCAATATAAATTCAAATGGCTTGTTTATGGAACAGGTCACAAAAGAATAAAGAAATAAAAATAAATATAAATATTGTAAGTGGAGTCTACCAATTCAAGCTCAAAAGGGAAGTTTTACAATCAATTTAATAGATGATGCCAAATTGATATATATGTCACAAAGAAATAAAGAAATAAACCAAAAAAAAAAAAAAATTAATTATTAAAAAAATAATAAAAAATAATAATAATAAATTGAAAGATAAATTTTAAGAGAGGCACACCAATTTATAAGGGAAAAATTACACATATGCATATTATAGTCACAAACGAATAAAAAAGTACAAGTAAATATAAATTGGAAACAAAATGATGCCTAGATGATAATAAAGAACAATAAAATATATGTACAACATATATACGGTATATATACGAATATAACGCAATATATACAGAATATATATAATATATATATGCATAAGGGAAAAAAATTACCAATTTGCTTTTATAATTATTGTCTGAAAAAACGTAGGTCGCAAAAGAATAAAGAAATAAAAATAAATATAAATTGAAAAAATTACAAATAATACACGTACACATGTATACCCGCATAACCAAATATATATACATATACACACATATACAAAACACACACACAAACACATATATATATAACCATACAAGCTTGACCATCGCGAAATGAGAAATCATCGCGCAGAACCTTTGTGAGGTTGTAAGGTAAGGTTAAGGTACATACACACATATATATATATATAATATATATATATATATATATATATATATATATACATTTAACTGCATACATACATACATACATACATACATATACACACATACATACATACATATACACACATATACATACAAACACATTTAACTGCAATGACCACACACATACTCACATACACATACATACATACACATACATGCATACAGCAAAAAATTGAAAATAAAATTGTAAGAGAAACAAAAGACAAAAACAAATTTTTTACCAAAGATTTAACAACCTGCCCTTTTGTTTAAATCCATTCTGAGGAATTCAGAGCAACGGGATCGAGTTGAAACAGACCTTTACTCATGTTAAGGTTATTTGTAAGTTGAATTATAGCCGACTCAAGAATATTTCTATTAACAATGTTGCTAGAGTGAAACAAAACTGAAACATTATTCATCAATACAATGGGATAACTCTGACAAATGGACAAAAAGGGCACTGGACAACTGTCCCGTTCTAACGGAATATTGATGCTGTTTTACACGCGTTTGCAAAATCCTTTCCCGTCTGACCTATGTAAAAGGAATCACATTGCTTACACCCAATTTTATAGATAATGCCTAAATTATTGGTAGGGCTATTTTTACTATGATGTTTTCACAATATTGTTATATGAAAAAACTACACTGATATCCAAAAGTTTAAGTACATTAGCAATGCCTAAGAAGCCCGGAAAAATGGAAGTACTAAAATATTCTTTGACAAGGTGCGAGTGTTATTATTCACACGATAGAAGGTTCGTTTAGCCTTATTAAGACAAGATTCCATGAACGCAGATGGGTAACACAACTCACTTCCAATACCGTTGATATTTTCCAATTCGGCATCGATGTATTCCGGACTGGCGATCCTAAGAGCGCGGAGAAACATTGAGGAAAATATGGCCTTTTTAATAGGGGTCATGTCCAGAGTAAAAGTGTACGTAGGACAAATTGTTTGTTTTTTTCCGATAGATACTAAACTTAAAACCCGGGCTATCCTATGAACACGCACATCCAAAAACGGATTGAGTTGTCTTGTTCCACTTCTAAAGTAAATTTAATGGAGGGGACTTGGTCATTTAACTGAAGGAGGAAGTCATCCAGGTCACGATTCATGGCCAGATACACAAAATATCGTCGACGTACCGCAACCAAGGATGCCAACCCCCAGGATTCTCGGAATGTAAGTAATTTCAAAAAACTCCATATAAATATTGGAGAGAATGGGGCGACAAAGGGTTGCCCATGGCCATCCCAAAAACTTGTTGATAATGCTCGCCATTGAAAGTGATTTACAATCCTTGATACAAAGCTTAATAAGCTCCAAAACAGTGTGTGCAGGTAATGGTAATCATAATTATGTAATTCTCTGGCGAGAAAGTCAAGCATATCATCAATCGGCACTTTTGTGAACATGAACAAACGTCGAAACTGATCAATCTATCGTTGGTATTAATGCGAACATTATTCAATTTTTCAGTGAGATCCATGGAATTTTTTACGTGTGAATCAGAGACAGTTCCAAGAATGGGGGACAAAACATTAACAAGCCATTTGGAGAGTTTATAGGTAATAGAGCCCACCGAGCTAATAATAGGGCGCATAGGGTTACCCGGTTTGTGGGTTTTAAGACCATAAAGATAAGGCAGAGCAGGTGAAGTGGACAAAAAAAAGGGGAATTAAATCCTTATGATCTTTGAGAATGCGTTTTCAAGCCACTATTGAATGATTTGATGACATCATCCTGTGGGTTCTTCCTAAGTTCACGTATGTGGCGGGGTCCTGAAGCAGCTCATTCATCTTTCCAATGTAATCCACTTTGTGCATAATGACTAAGGTGTTAGCCTTGTCTGCTTTAGTATATGGAGCTCACTATCTTTTTTAATTGTGAAAGGCTATTGCGGAAACGTTTAGGAAAGTTATCTTCGTAAGAAATATTCGCAGCACCATAGACCAGGCCTATATATATATATATATATACAGTATATATATATATATATATATATATATATATATATATATCTCTCTCTCTCTGAAATCTTCAAAAGGAGACTAGATGCCTGCCTCAGGACAGTTCCAGAGGAAACGGTTGTGCCTGGCTATGTGCGATGGAGATCCCAAGAAAGCAACTCGCTCCTCCCGCAGACCAGGCCTAAAAGTGGGGCTACCAGCTTGATCTTCGTGTGAAGAGACCAATGCACGGAACTTTTACCAGGTTTCGAGAGTGAGAGAGAGAGAGAGAGAGAGAGAGAGAGAGAGAGAGAGAGAAGAGAGAGAGAGAGGTAACCAAAGTCCGTTACCATAGAAATTATGGTTCTCTCTTTTTGTTTTAGGTTTATAACTGATGAACAGTATGGCTGATCACACCTCACAAGAGAAAGTAAAATTAGTTTTATTACGTGTAGCTTCCTCTGAGGACATTTAAAGTCGGTTGTTGACCAGAAAAGACCACGAACTATTCAACAGTTAAAAGACAACATACAACAAGAGTATAACATTATTGAGGATGCCTGACGTAACGTTCAATGTAGCTTACGTGATCGAATTAACTTGTGTCAATACCTGAATGGTATCCAATTTGAACATTTATGGTCTTCATGACAAATAACAAATAATCTCCTATGCCAGCAGTGATGGCGAACCTTTTTGTCTGAAGGTGCCAAAATTATGTTAATTGTAACTACCTGAGTAAATTGGTGCCAGTGAATTTTTAAAGAATTGCATTAGCGTATTTTCTCTAAGCATTCTAATGTGACCTTTGCTGTTGTACATTTCTTGACAATTCTTGAATTCTAGGCTTGTAAGTGGTAGTTTTTAGAGACACAGGCTACACTCATTTCGTCTGTAAGACGGTTTCTTGCATCGGATTTTATGTATTTCATGACTGAAAATAATTGTTCTCAACTATGTTGAGCCAAAGAATGATAATATAGCAAATGCTAATTTTTTCATTGTATTGAAACAGGTGGGTAGACTCATCCAAGTCTTTAATATTTCATTTTCGGCTCTACTGCTGTAAATTTTCTTTTCCAAACAGAATTTTCCTGAAATTCTACCATCTGCATCTCCAAGTCATTCATATTCAGCCACAATAAATTCTGCATTTCCAATGCTTCATAGTTAATCGTGTCAGGATTTATGATAAATTCAAGTGTTCGATTTAGTTTTCTAAACTGTTGGAATCTACCTTGGAATTCTCCAATTGAAGCATCAATCACTGTTGAAAATTGATGTTTTATCACTTTTATCTGGGTTGCTTCCAAGAAATTCGTCACTTTCAAAATTTTGTTTTAATGATGGAAAATATTTTAGTTCATCTGAGATTAAATCTCGCCTAAATATGGTAAGTTTTTTTTTTCAAAGGCATTTAAAATTTCGAGCATACATTTGACAGTTTTTCCACGACATTGAAGTTTTGTATTGACTTCATTTAAATGAATATTGAAGTCAGCATAAAACATCAGGTCACTCAACCAATTTGGATTATCCACATGAACAATACTGATTCTTTGATGCCATGAATAATGTAACCTCTGTTAAACACTGTACAAAACGTTGAAGTACTCGTCCACGGCTAAGCCATCTAATACTGAGAGTCAACTTCTGCCAAAAGCGTCTTGAATTGTCTATTATTAAGCGCACGAGTGGCAATAAAGTTTGTAATTTTTGTTACTGTTTCCATCACTTGGTAAATTTCTTTCTGGCTATGCTTTGCTGAGAGAGCTTGTTGATGGACGATGCAATGAAATGGTACTACTGGTGTCCAATTGCTTTTTCAAACAATGAGATGACTCCAACATTGGTTCCAACCATACTTGGTGCTCCATCTGTAGTAACAGACACGACTTTCGATTTATATATTTCAAATTCAGACATTAGCTGAAGAACTGCTTTATAAAATATCTTCACCTCTAGTTCTCAAAGGAAGTGCCAGCAATTTCAATAATTCTTCCTTCATTTCAGTATCCGTTGGATACCTAACTATAACTGCAAGCCTAGCTTCAGAAGTAACATCTGTAGTCTCATCAAAACAAATGGAAAAGGAATTGCATTTCTTTAAATCCACTTGTAATTGGTTTGAAAGGTCACTTGCAATATTTATAACTCTTTCTTTGACTGTATTCCTACTACATGGCATTTGTTTTAAGCGTTCAATGATTTGGCTTTTGTTACTAAGGTCTTCAAATAATGACTCTGCACAAGCGAGCATTGTTTCTTTGATGTAATCGCCATCTGAGAGTGGTTTCCCATGCGCACCTATGCAGTATGCAACTTCGTAGCTTGCAGCAACAATGTTATTTTGTTTTTTAGTAAATTTACGCAGTGTGGTACACTGACTTTTGAATAATTTTAGTTTGTGGGATAAATATTCTTTAAGTTCTTCCTCTGCTTTGCTCAGCAAATTCTTATGATGTCTTTGAAAGTGCCGCTTTATCGTAAAGGTTCGACAATATAAGTAATATAAATAATATTCAAAAGCTAAATTAACCGAATTTATTTGTATTATTCATTGTTCACCATAGTAAAATATAATAGTAACTTAGAACTTAACGCGCCAGTGGCTTACATCGGATTTGAGAGGAAATATCGTATGCCTGGCAGAAGCGTAAGATACCAGGCAGCAGAAGTGCATGTTCTGCTGTAAAATCGCTATTTATATTTTTGTCGTAACTAATATCAAAAAAACGTTTAGCTGAATTGGGGTGTAGTATAATGATTCTTTAAGCATTAATAATTTAATCATGGAAGCAACTGATACCAAAGGGTACAATGCCGCTATCACAGGCGGAAATTATCAACAATTTTTAATGAGATTATAACTCTCAAACAAAAATTATTTATTCTGAGCATATTTTTTTACTATTTGAATTTCTCGATTATTGGTACTTCTACTGGTGCCAGTCAAAACCTTCATCGGTGCCAAGTTTGGCACCGATGCCAAGGGTTCGCCATCACTGTGGACCAGGACCTATGGTAACGAATTTTTGTTGAATCCTATACAATATATAACCTTGGTTAACCTTGGTTTTGCTTCCGCCCGAATTGTTCATTCTGACGAAGGTCAAGCTTGTCACTCCACCTACATTTTAACGTGGAATCCGAACCACGCCCCACCAGCAGCACAGCGTCTTAACCACAACGCTACTCAGGGTACCCATTTATCTACCAACCACTTTCTTTATTGTGTGGAAGGATGAACAGTTGGGTTTTGCTGCGCGCCGCCTGCCCACAGCAAAACCCAGCTCTTCATCCTTCCACACAATAAAGAAAGTGGTTGGTAGATAAATGGTACTCTGGGTGGCCTAGTGGTTAAGACGCTGGGCTGCTGGTGGGGCGTGATTCGGATTCCACGTTAAACTGTAGGTCTAAGGTGGAGTGAAAAGCTTGACCTTCGTCAGAATGAACAATTCGGGCGGAAGCTAACCAAAGGTTACCAAAGGTTATATATATAGGGTGTCCCATAAGTCCGGTTTTATAGGAAAATTTATTTTAAATTAAATTTACAAAGTAATAGATTAGAACGAAAACAAATGTTCAAACTGATGTCCTTCTTGTTGTTTGCACATGTTGATTCGATGTTCCAAACTTAAACGCACACGTACCAAAGTTTCTGGTGTGATTTGTGCACAAAGAGCACGAATATTTCCTTTAAGGTCCTCAATGGTACGTGGACGGTCAATGAACGCAACAGACATAAGTTGGCCCCCAGAGAAAAAAATCAAGGGGGTGTGAGGTCCGGGATCTTGGTGGCCACTCTATTGGTCTTTTACGCCCAATCCATCATTCAGGGAGAATTCATCCAACCAACGTCGCACCTCACGGCCAAAGTGAGGTGGTGCTCTGTGGCGGATCCAGGGCGGGGTTCAGGGTTCGATCGAACCACCCTAATCAAACCACTCTAAACCAGAAAGCCCCGTTCCCAAAGCTAACTGACTGAACATACAAATTATTTTACAAACAACACTAAAAGCACGTAATATACCCTTTTATTTCATTTGTTTCAGATCATTAGTCGACCCTGTGTCTTACTTTAATACTCAAAAGTCTAAAAAGCAATATTCAAAGTATTTATTCAATAGAATTTTCAGTTTACAATGTCAAGAAAAGTTAAACAGCAACCAAGAATTGACTGATTTTTTGGTCCATCAAGTTTGGTCCATCCCACGTCAGTGGCAAGGTTAGTAACTGTATTGTAAACTAAAACAATAACTTTAAAAACTACTTACAGTTACTGATCGATTGCTCATATTAAATTCATTGTCTCTCATTTTTACAATGATGAAGAAGGACAATCTACCCCGACTGCAAAGAGGATTCGCAGTAGTACCAGTGATACTGGTAGGAATACGTGTTGTACGACGAGCTGACTCACAGAAAACCATTTTCCTCGTTTTGATATATTTTACTGTTAAGACTAAAAACTAAAGTAAGCTAAATCCTATTTCATTTTCTTAATATAATTAGAATAGCTCGGCATTTTGTTTTTATTGCGGGTAACCCTGCTTGCCACGCATCGGTACATGATATTGACGTTGGTGCCCTGTTGCGTCAGGAAATTCCTGTTAGATCTCTGCAACAAGCTGAAAAGTTCAATGTCGTCATAACTAACCATTTTCAACCAGGAAAGGATTATTTTTTCCTCAATGTGTTTATGAATGGTTGTAATCCGTCTTTTCAAAGCTCTTGGCAGCAACGCTATCCTTGGCTGGTGTACAGCAAGGAATGCGATGGTAGTTTCTGTCTCCCATGCATGCATGTATTGTGAAATTTTCGTAAACAGTGTTTCTTTAAGACTTATCACGAATTTTGTCTTTCGTTGTATAATTTTCTTGCAAATCAGTACATAACTTAGATGTTGTAAAAGCTAATAAACTTGAACAAACACCCCGCAAACTGCTTAAAAACGCGTTTTTGAGAGCCTTATTTTTCAAAATTTTCCAGGGGAGCATGCCCCTGGACCCCCCTAGAAGCCTTTGGCGCTCGTACCGAACCCCCCTCCAGCAAATCCTAGATCCGCCCCAGGTGCTCCATTATGCTGAAAATAAAACCGAGGTCGCACGGCGAGTGGCATTTCGTCCAAATACGGTTCCAACACATCATGCAACAACTGGGGATATCGTTCTGCATTAAGTCCTCCTTCCAGAAATACTGGTCCCAAAACAAGATTTTCATGAATGCCGCACCACACCATTACTTTTGGGTTAGTTTGGTGATAAGAATCAACAACTACATAAGAATTATCCTGTGCCGAGTGCACGGTGTTGTGTCGGTTTGCGTATCCATCATCGCGAAACATGATATCGTCTACTAGGTTTCTTTTTTATTTAAACCACTCACAAAATTGAAGTCATCGATCTGCATCATCCCCATGTAATTCTTGTACAAACTGTATCTTGTACGGATGAAATTTGTGACGTTGCAATATTCGGTGTATAAATAAATGTCTTTGAATGTCCACTATCATATACAATCTTTCTCACCAATCGCTGTGGACTTACTGCGCTCCTAGAAAGTACATCAATGCTACTTTCAGCACCAGTTGAAGTTCTCGGGCGACCTGCTCTTGGTTTGTCCTGAACACTCGCGGTCTCCTTGAATCTTGAACGTATTCGACCAACAGAACGCTGACCAGGTCGTGGTTTATTAGGATAACGACGGTGAAATTCTTCAGCTATTTGTTTTTGGCTAAGGCCAGAAATATACAAAAGAACAATTTCCACCGTTTCCTGAGGAGTGTAACTCACTTCCATATTAGCCATTGCGTGTTATTCTACCTGCAACAAAAAAAAGGTTCCAAAACAAGACATCAATTTGAACATTTGTTTTACTTCTAATTTATTACTTTTGTCAATTTAATTTAAAATAAATTTTCCAATGAGACCCGACTTATGGAACACCTTGTATATAGTACCTAAACGGTAAATCCTATAATATTTGTGTTTGATTGATTAAAGTAATGGCACTTACTCCCCCCCCCCGCATTTCTGAAAACAGCGCTCTGCATATAGGATTTCAAAAGACATTTTGTTGTTATTAATGTTTATTTGTTGTTGTTATTAATGTTTATTTTGTGTTGTTATTTTGTTGTTGTTATTAATGTTTATTTTTGTTGTTATTTTGTTGTTGTTATTAATGTTTATTTGTTGTTGTTATTTTGTTTGTGTTATTAATGTTTATTTTTGTTGTTATTTTGTTGTTGTTGTTATTAATGTTTATTTTGTGTTGTTATTTTGTTGTTGTTATTAATGTTTATTTTTGTTGTTATTTTGTTGTTGTTATTAATGTTTATTTTGTGTTGTTATTTTGTTGTTGTTATTAATGTTTATTTTTGTTGTTATTTTGTTGTTGTTATTAATGTTTATTTGTTGTTGTTATTTTGTTGTTGTTATTAATGTTTATTTGTTGCCTGCTTAAACCTAGTTTAGTCTGAATATTATTATTGTTGTAGTGTGAGCATGTGATAATGCAGTGCTGTGATCTATCTACGTGTGAGTTGCCCCCTGTCAACTGAATGCCCAGTTAGGTCAACTGTACGCCCTTGACGATTGGTTAGGTTAAGTCATGATATTTTCGTTAGTTTTAACGAAAATATTACGACTTAACCTAACCAATCGTCAAGGGCGTACAGTTGACCTAACCGGGCATTCAATTAACTGGGGGCCGCACAGCCCTCAGCACAGGACCACGACTTGTTTCTGTTTAAATACAAAAATACAAAAAATGCTTATTTTTGTAAAAGTGATACAGGGGGGGGGGAACAAGTACCAAAGTAATTTATGATTGGTTGACTGAGATTCAATTGAGGTCACTAGCTCTTTCAACCAAGTTAAATTAATGTTGTTAAAGGAGATTAATAGGCTCCATGAACTTTCCTTTAATTAAATTAAACAGTTTAGGAGGGTAGGAGAAGATTATAGACACCAATCGACCAGGGAAGTACTCCGGAGGGACGTTAGATAGAAGATAGGGAGTGCTGGAACTCCCGTTTCTCCTGTCACTGTCCTCCTTAGCTGATCTTTTTCAGTGTCTCATCTACTCTGTGAGCAGTCTACCATGCTCTCAAACACACACTTCTCGCACTATTCCTCACTACATATACATGCATCTTACATACTACATAATCTTTTCAAAATTCAAAAAAATGGCATCAACTTCAAGAGCCAAAGAGTCCCATAGGGAGGGGACCATAAATGTCTCCACTTTTGGTTCCCTCCCTGCCGATACTGGAAACGCAGACCTGGGTAGCGGGACTGGATTTCCTACCACCCATTCGAGATGTTCTGGGCCTCTGCCTGATTTACTTTTCTTAAACTTCTGCAACATTCGTGGTCTTTTCTAAAATTTTCAAACTGTTGAACACCACCTCTCCTCCTCTAAACCTCATCTTCTTTTCCTCACTGAAACTCAGGTGTCTGGGACGACTGACAGCAACCCCTTTTCTGTACCCTTTTACTTCCTCCATAATCAAATTCATTCCAAAGGTGGATGTTGCGTATATGTACGCAATGCCCTAACTTGTTCTCGTATTCCCGTACTCAAATCTTCCGAATTCTATACCCTCTGGCTATGGCTTACATGCCAATCTCAAACTAAATACATCTGCGCTGTTTACCTTTCTCCTAAATCTGCTGACCATCCAAAATTCTTTGACTACCTCACTTCCAAAGTGGAATATGATACATTCTATCTCGCTCACCCTTTACTGAAATCTCCATTTCAGGAGATTTCAATATTCACCACCAATTTTGGCTTTCTTCCCATTGTACAGCATCCTACTCGTATCCCGATCGCCTTGGAGATAGGCCCAACATTCTGGATTTATTTCTTACCTCTCATCCTCCTTACACTGTGAAACTTTTTTCTCCGTTGGGCTGCTCCGACCATAATCTTGTATCTGTTTCCTACCCTATCACTCCAATCCGGCCTTTGGATCCTCCCAAGAGGAGGTGCCTTTGGCACTTTGGCGCCACTGATTGGGAGGCCCTTAGGCAGTACTTCTGTGATTTCGCATGGGATGATTACTGCTTCCGTGGCTGGGACTCTTCTGAGTGTGCTGAGCGCATCACGGAGGTGATTCTTTCGGGCATGGCCGCATGGAGGCGTACATTCCATATTCTATTCCTATTACTAATGCAAAAAAAACATTGATTTAACTTTACTTGAGCTAATGCTATCCGCAAAAGAGAGGGGGCTTTCAGAAGGTATCGTCGACATCCAACTCCTGACTCTCACTCAGCTTATATTTTTGGCCGGAATCGTGCAAAATGTTCTTCGACTCGCCAAAAATTCCTCCATCAGATGAAAATGTGGAAACCTATCCAATTCTAATTCTTCTTGCTCTTTCTGGCATCTAGATAAAAACCTCTTTAACAACTTTACTTCCTCTCTTTTCCCTCCTCTTTTCCACGCTGATGGCTTAGTTGCCGCCTCTTCTGACAAAGCTGATACTCTTCCCTCAAACTTTCGCTTACAACTCAACCCTGGACGATTCCGGTGCTTCCTCCACCTCCTCCTCCCTCTGACTTTATTATGTCTGAAATTAGAATCTCTTCCAAACATGTTTTTTCTGCCCTATCTGGACTCAACTCAAGGAAGACGTACGGTACTGATGGTGTTCCTCCTGTTGTTCTTAAGAACTATGCTTCTGTGCTGACACCCCCAGCCGAGGCAAACTCTTTCGTCTTTGTCTCCCATCTGGTACTTTTCCTTGGTGCTGGAAGTTCGCTTTCATTCATCGAAAGGTGACCGCTCTCAACCCTCCAACTATCATCCAATTGCTTTGATTTCTTGCCTTTCTAAAGTTTTTGAATCTATCATTAATAAAAAGATTCTTAAACACCTCTCTTCTCACAATCGTCTTTCAGATCGTCAGTGTGGGTTCCACAAGGGACGCTCGACCGGCGATATTCTTGCATATCTCTCTGACTCTTGGTCATCCTCCTTTCGGGATTTCGGTGAAACTTTTGCTATTGCGCTAGACACATCGAAAGCTTTTGATAGAGTCTGGTACAAATCTTTAATTTCCAAACTGCCTTCCTTCGGTTTCTATTCTTCTCTCTGTGCCCTTCATCTCTAATTTTCTTTCTGGCCGATCTACTGTATAGCTGCGGTTGTAGATGACCACTGTTCTTCTCCGAAAGCTATCAATAGTGGTGTTCCTCAAGGTTCTGTCCTGTCACCCACTCTTTTTCTTTTGTTTATTAATGATTTTTTAATTCGCACTTCCTGTCCTATTCATTCCTATGCTGATGATCCCACTCTTCACTTCTCCACCCGTTTCCCAAACCGCCTCTCTCAACAGTCACTCTATGATTCGCGTAGGACGGCTATGGAACACCTGGCCTCTGATCTTTCTGCTATCTCTGATTGGGACAGAGAAAACCTTGTGGTTTTTAATGCCTCAAAAACTCAGTTCCTCCATCTGTCTACTCGTCACAATCTTCCACACGACTATCCCCTTACCTTCAACAACTCACAACTCAATCCTTCCTCTTCTCTTTACGTTCTTGGCGTTTCTTTTTCGCGTGATTTTTCCTGTAAAGATGACATATATTCTCTTTCTAAAACGGCTTCTAAGAGGTTAGGTAAAGAGACATGATTCCGTTTATAAGTATTTGGAGAACATGGTATGCTCTGAGAACTTGTTGAATGCATGTTCTCGAGACGGAATCAAAAGCCTTGCGGAAGTCAACAAATATGATTACCAAGCAGGGGCGTACCTAAAGTATTTGGCACCCGGGGCGGATCCTTCCTTTGGCACCCTCCCATAAATAATTTTAAAATTTAAACAGAAAAATATATTATGTTTGCAAGTAGATTTTTAAACAGTACAGTACTGTCATAAGCAAATTGGAAATAAGGAAAATGCAGGCCATTAAAAATTCAGTGAACAGGTAATACTGCATTTTATTTTATACAAAAAACACAGGAAATCCAGTCTCAACGCTCAGCCTATTCTTCAACGGTAAATAGAGAGGATTCACAGTCTCTGCTTTCGAGCCTTAATTTCTGCAAATTGATCAATGATCTCATCAAAATTCACCTTCTTTGCATATTCATGTTCAATTGAAAGTAAAGCCAGATTTGTCAATCTTGTCTGACTCATGGTCGAGCGAAAGAAATTTTTTATCAATTTCAATTTGGAAAAACTTCTTTCACATGAAGCAATAGACACACACAGAGTCAAAAAGAATCTCAAACACAGTGACAAACTTCGCAAAGATTCACAAAAATCCCATTTCACAATAAACTCCAGAAACTGCAATGCTGTCTACTTCTTTGCCTCTTCAACGCTGATTTTGGCAGCTTCCAAATGCCTCCGAAGTCGTCCAATTTCGACACTGATATCTTCATCAGAGAATTCATCGAAAATCTGAGCCAAATTTGGAATATACTTCCGAAGTTCTTCTTCTGTTGCAACAACCAAAGTGTTTGGCTGAATAACAGCGAAGATTGACAGAATTTGATCCATTGCCTCAGAACGAATCTCCAATTCTTGATGAAAGCGATCAAGACATTCAAACATAGTCCTTTTTACTTCCTCTGGCAATGTGAGACCAGCATCCTTTGCCATCTCTCCTGGCATCCTTTTTCGGCGCTTTACTCTCCCTCTTCTCTCCATAGAAATGTCCATTTCCTCACACTTTGTAGTTGCATAATGAATGGCCCTATCCACAATTTCATTGCGCTGATCTTCAAGAAACAGTTTTAGAGCTTGAAGCTTCACAATGCACTTTTCAAGGCTGATTCCAACTGTTTGCAAATACTTTTGTGTGAGATTAATTTCTTCCAGGACTTCACACCAGAAAGAAAGGTAACTCAAAAAAGAGAAATCACATACAGCAAACAGCAAAATCTGAGCTGAGCCTCTTGTGTCCACATTTTCTTTGGGATCGCACAGTACTTCAAGGGTTGAGGTCAGCTTTTCAAAATTTGCCTTCACTGGTTTCACAGCGTCATAATGAGCACTCCATCTTGTCTGGGAAATTCTTTTGACTGTCATGCCTACATTCTCCATCAGCACTTCCCATCGATGAGTTGAGACTGAAAAGAAGGAATAGATTCTCTCCAAGGTTCCAAAAAAAGTCACACATGAAGAAACGCTTCCAAATGAGTGCACTCCGCAAAGATTCAGAGAATGATTTGCACAAGGCACAAACAAAGCCTTGGGATTAATCTCTCTGATCTTTGACTGAACACCACCATGAATCCCAGCCATAGTTGCAGCGTTGTCATCTCCTTGACCACGGCACAGGTTTATGTCCAGTCCATCTCTCTCCAGATGTCTCAGGATATCCCCTGTGAGCTCAGCAGCAGTCTTTCCGGCAATAGGGAAGAAGCCCAAGAATGATTCCTTTACTTTAACTTTGTCACATTCAATATGGACGTATCTAATCACTTCACACATTTGATCAGTGTGGGACACATCAGGAGTGATGTCAAAAAGAATCCCAAAATTCTTTGCTTTCTTGATATCAGCCACTATTTTCTCTTTGACGTAATTCACCAAAAGGCAAATGAACTCATTCTGAATCTTTGGAGATAAATACGAAGCCACTCTCCTCCCAGATGGAATAGAATGCTTAATCCTTACAAAATGTTCTTTCAAAACTGGATCATAATTTGACAGCAACTCTACCAATTCCATGAAGTTTCCTTTGTTTGCTGATGACATGTCCTCTTTGTGACCACGAAAAGGAAGATTCTGATGAGCCAGAAACAAGGTTACGTCCAAGAGGCGATGTAAAATATCCCTCCATTTCTTTCTTTCCTTGTCCATTGTTACTTGATGAACTTGATCAATGGTTTTTTGAAGCTTAAACCCTGCTCCTAAGGTCTTCCATTTCTCCAGGCATGAGAGATGCTGCTCAGAAGCCTTATGGTCAGACACCTTTGGGTTTAGCTTCCACCATGCTTGAAACCCAGTGACAAAGCTGGATGTTCCATTTCCTTTGTCATCAAGAGCAAACAGTCTGCAGCAAAAACAAAAACTTTCTTTTGATGGAGAGTAAACCATCCATGTTCTCAAAACTTTCTCGCCATTTGGCAGAGCCTTGTAAAACCATGCCGTGGTCAGCTGTCGACTCTTCCCTTTGGATTTCTCTCCTTGTCTTTGAACTGCACTGAAAGGTCCATCCCTATTTTGGAAGGGTTCACTTCCCCTCTTAATAAGATCAACTCTCAAGTCATTTGGAACCGGGATTGGCCACCAGCGACATCAGAATAAATTGAAAATCTATCCGTCTCCTCTTCTTCATCAGAGCATTCCTCCTGTTGGTGTGAACTTCTGCTGGCGTCTCCTTCCTCTTCATCATTTTCACTGCTTTTAGAAGATGAATTGCCATCCTCCAATCCTTGCTCTCTCTCTCATTTGAATCCTCTTGTGAAGATGCTTCTTGTATTTGCCCTTCAGATTCACCAGGCTGAATATCTTCAGGACTTTCTCCTATTGCACTTGATGTTGATGGCGTCACATACTTCAAAATTGATCCGGACATTGCCTGAGCCACCTCTTTTCTTGCCTTCTTCATTTTTCTTTGTTGGAATCCACTGGGTCGATTTCGCTTCATAGTGGATGTTTTCTGCAAAATTTTAAAATCAAAAGGTATAAAGCATGAACATGCATAACAAGCATGAACTATTATGACTTGAAATATATTTACTGAACAAATTGTCTGTGATTATTATTATTTTTATTATTATTATAATTATTATTATTATTATTATTATTATTTTCTTTGGGGGGGGTTAAGTGCAAACACGACTCCTAAAAAAGCAGAAAACTATGAGCATTACTCACAAATAACTAGACCACTGACAAAATGAAAATTAACAGTATATCCAATAAATAAAGAAGTAAAAAAAATTTATTACAACAGAAAAGCTTCAAACAAGTGGTTCTCAAACTTTTTCCAACCAGATACCCATTGAGTTATTAGATTATCAACCCAGACAAGCAGAGACAATTAATTATCATTATTATTATCATTATTAATTATCATTAATTAATTATCATTTATAAACATTTAAACATCACTATGATACCACATTGTCAAAAATTACTGGACACTGATATAAGTACCATGATATTGTTATTAGTGATGTAGCGGATGTCATTTTTTCCACATCCGCGGATGCGGATGTGGATGCGGATGTTTGATTTCGACATCCGCGTATGCGGATGCGGATGTCTACATTTTCGTTATTTTTTAGGATATATTCGAGATTTGTTGTGTTTAACGTATATAATAAGTTATTATATAGAGAGAGCTGTACCTATAATGTAGTATAATTGATTAATTGTACAATAATTGCTGTACTTTTCTCTGAACATATAAAATAATATCAAGCATCTAACTAATATAGAAATCAATTAGTGAATTCGTCTGCAAATAAATTCGTTATATTTTGTCGAGTTTCAGCCACAATTAGAAACCATAATTGTGTTACCAGGATGCGGGACGTGAACCCAACTCAAATGTACCTCACCGACCTCTTTCCCCAACCTCCACCCTTATAGAAAGAGATCTTTAATTAGCTTGATAACTATTTATATTAAGTTTAAAGTTTTATTAGGCATATTTATAAATGAGTAATTAAAATAAAGTAAACTAAGATGTTCATCGTTTAATATTCAAACTTAATTATAGGAAGGTTATGCTTAAGGAACATTAATTTTTCTGCCTTTTCTGCTGCCAGTCTGTTTCTCTTTTCATCATATATTAATCCAGCACTGCTAAATAATCTCTCGCTTGGTACGTTTGTTGGAGGACAGGCTAAATGTTTCCTTGCAAGTTTACTCAAGTATGGATAGATATTCTGCGTATTTTTCCACCAACTAATAGGATTGTCACATGCAGCCAGGCGTTTTTCTTGGTGATAGCTCTCGATCATTTTTACTACATCTTTTGACATCGCGTAGGTCTCGTCATTGCTGCTTGACTCAAGAAACTGAGAGACAGATTCTGTGATAGATTTGCTCGTTGAAGGTGTTGGTTCTGTCACTGAAACTTTTATTCTTTTGGTGGGTGGCGAAGCGACAGATTCAAGAGATTGAAGCTCTTCAACTGCTTTGCCAAGTGATGATTTAACTCGTTCTAATGTACTAGGTGAAAATAACTTAGCTTTGTAACGTGGATCTAAGTAGGTTGCAAGAGAGTAACTTCATACAAGAACAGCCTCTCGTCTTGTCGCTTGCATCACTTTTGCGCACAATGAACTAGTTCTATTAATATAGTAGAATTTGATAATTTCCGCTTATTAATGACGTTTTATCTCAACGGTCCACATCCGCACGACACCCGCAGTCCAAAGTGCGGATGCGGATGCGAGAAAATGTGCGGATGTTCCGCGGATGCGGATGCGGATGTGACCTACATCACTAATTATCATGCTAACAGACATAGACAGTGGAGTAAACAGCAACAGTACAGTAGGGTGTACCATTTTTGGGTCATTTTCAAAAAGTCAAGGTCCAGGAGTCTAATGTTGTGTCAAATGATGTCCTAAACACGAATTTTACAGGCATTTTCTAATCCGACAAATTTTGAATCCCCCCCACCAACCCTTGAAATTTTGCGCATCCCCTTTTCCTAAAAACCCCATATATCTCAAACACTATCAACTTTATCGAAAAATGTTATAGAATAAAAATGATTTAGAATCAAAGGTTCTATTAGAAAAGTTCATCAAAATAGAAATTTACTTAATTTTGAAAATTTTCATTTATTTTTTAAAAATTTAAATTAAAAATTTTTTTTTGCTTGCAGTGCCTTCTTCTTAAATAAGGTGTTACCTCTAGGGATTGTCGTTTTGAGTCATTTTGTTTATCCCGGGATTCCGGGATAAAATCTGTCTTCGTCCCGGGATCCCGGGATTTCCCGTGATTTTATTTTATATGTATTTAAATTTTTATACTTTTAAAAGGAATTATATAAAAATTATAAAGATTTCATCATTTATTTATTTAAACATATTCCATTAGGTAACTATGAGTGTGAAATAACTAGCTTAAAAGACAGTTGAGCGCAACAAGACAGCTATTTGTAAGAAAATCAACACTTGTAAAGAATAATATCCTTGTAAAGAATAAGCATGCTCGTAAAAACACAAAAACAACTAAACATATGAAAATGCAAAACATAGCGCATTTAAAAGAACTAATTTGACTTATAATACGAACGTAGAAAACATAGACAATTCACACTCTTATCACTCAGCCGAGTTCTAAGTTTAGTTATAAACAGTCCTTCAGCTGAAAAAGCTCTTTCCGCTTCGACACTAGTTGGTGGTATAGACTCGAGAGCATTCATTATTTTGATTATGTTAACTGTTTTTTTTACCAGTTGCGTGTGTGACGACACTTGCGATTACTGTATGATCATGATACAACATGTATGATTCGTGTAAACAGGGTATTTATACTATTATACTATTTATTCTGTAAGTAATTAGCACCGGGATATCCGGATGAACGAAAAAATCCCGGATATATCCCGCACATAAAATCAACCGGGATCTCGGATCCCGGGAAACAATCCCTAGTTACCGCCACCTTTGAAGCATCACCCCAATGCAGCTTCGCGGCGATGGCTTTGTATTTGCTAGTTATAATGCAAATCATAATTAGTTTTTATTATAACTAGCCTATACAAAGTGAGGACACCTCAAAACTATATATATATAAAATAAAGCTAAAATTAACACTTTATCTATAGTTTGAGGTCCCATCGTTTTTTTTTTCCTTTATTCAACACTTTCCTCAAAAAAATAAAAAGAAACAAGTTTCCTAATTAGAAATCATTGATATAAGAGCTTTTTAAAATAAAAATAAGAAAAGACAATTTATGGTATATTTAATAACAAAAAAAAATCAGCCTCTTCTAAATTAAAACAATCTCTGCAAATAAAAATACCTAATCTATCTGTTAATGAACTATTCTTTACTGAGTTTCATTCTTTTAAGAGTCTCTTTACTAGGATCAGGAATTAGTCTTCTATTCTCTTCCACAATTTGCAAAAGACCTTGAAATTCTTCTTCATTTTGACATTTGTCATGAAAGTCTTGAACCAGCTTGATTCCTCTTTCAGCAGTATCATTGACTACTCTAATAGATGAAAGAATGTTTTTTAGTTTGTTGTAGTCATCGACCTCTTCCCATGTTGATGCTGGTTTCTTTATCCATGAGTCTGGTTTTGACCCACAGCATTGAAATAAATGCCATGAAATTGGACCTACTAGCTGATGAAGCTTTGTGTCTTCCTTTAAAATGGGGAAACAGGTTGCCCACATACATAATTTTCTGGAACTGGATATTTGTTTAAGGATTTTGCGATCTTATCTTTTTCATCATTACTTAGCGATCCAAAGAAACTCAAAGGGACCACTTCCTCCGTCAAATACCAGTAATGATTGGCAAAAGATTTCAAAGCAGCATTTGCAACTTCCATATCTTCCTTCTTGTAATTCACCAAATCATGATAAAACTTCAGATCATTAGCTGGACTATCTAGTGAATTAGAACATAAAAGCCAGTATTTTCCATAAATTAATGCATTAAATAGACACATTCTCTTTAATTTCTTAATCAATGATTCATCATATGATGCTTGGTGGGCAAAAGCATACATTTTATTTGTATACAAAATCATTGCCATCCACCTGGCACGGTGCATTGCACCAGGTTTCCGCCAATGACTGTTTTCTCTGGAAACCTCTCCTAAAAGCATTAAAGTTGTTTCAGCAACTTCCTTATAGTCATCACGTGGAAAGCAGTCAGATTTTCTTAAACATTGGGTCATAAATTCTACACATTCTTCCTTTAGGCCTCTTTGATACCTTGATTTAACATCAAGAACATTGTATGTAGATTTCGTATTAATTTTCTTCCATTTAGACTCGCGAAATTCTTTGAATAACTCAAACTCAGGAGATTTACTTGGGCCAAAAATGGTTTCATACACAGCACACAAAACTCTTTCAGCCACATGATGGCGGCATGCTAACCAAATCAATTTCTTTTGCAAAAGTTCTTCAAGTAACTTACAGGAACCTTTCATCCATCCTGAATTGGATGCAGTGGTATCAAATGATACTCCAAAGACATTTTGCTTCAAGTTCCATTTTTCAATACTTTGAAATACAGAAGTGGCTTGAGACAATCCAGTGGAATCATCTATTATAGAAACTGATAAAAGTTTTTCTACATTTGGGTATCCAGTAACAAGTATTGCAAGGCGGTCTTCTTGTTCTGAACATGATTTAGTAAGCAGCTTGCTATCCCAATGTACTAGGCAGTGATCAGGAGGAGTAAAATCCTTGATGCAAGTTTCATATTTTCGTTTTCTTGTCTTTCGAGCGGCTCTTGCAGATGTGGTCCTGGAGAGAGACAGTTTTTCAATATCCTTGCCACACCTAATGGCTACTGCAGCAGCAAAAACAGTCCGTTGTCCAATAGAGAGATTAAGTCTGTCTGCAGTGGAGGAAACCAATGGCGAGGCAAGAATATTTTTGGGGCTGGAAGCATTTGAAGGTCCTGCTGTAGGTTCTGTCGGAAACTCTTCATAGCTATCTGTCTCAGAACTGGTCGTGCTAGAAAGAATGGTCTCTGATGTTCTGGCTGTAGCACTCACTTGCTTCACTGATTTATGTTTCTCTTTGCGTCTTCTCTTTCTCTAATCTAATGTACTTGCGCTGTACTTTTGATGCATAATCTGCATCTAGCAAACCTAAACATGTTTCTCGTTTTGTTCTTTGATCTTCTAAGAATGAAATATCATATGCTTTCTGAGGCTCAGTTCTCATGCGGTCTTTTTGGATTAATTCAACGGCATTTTGAGAAGAGATGTCAAAAAGGGAATCCATAATTTTCATGAAATTAGAGAGTTCATTTTCAAAGCTTGCTCTTTTTTTGTGCTTGATTAAATTATTATGCATTTCTTCTAGATTTAACAGCATCTTCCTGCCTTTAGGGTTTTTACTAATATCTATAGTAGGAATGCATGCTTTTTGCCATATTATTAGTAGCTTCTGTAGAACTTCATTAACAGTAGAATCTTTTGTAACTTTTGGACCCTTATACTGCATTCTCCGTAAATAAATAAAATGGCTTAGAACATCTTTATTGGATGGTAAAACAATTTTAGATGAACTCATAATATCAGCCTGCAAGCGACCAAGAATAAAGTCATGCTGTTTTGTAGCTGTTTGACTCATTTTTTATTTATTTTTCAAATAAAGCAGTCTGAAAAGAAACAATAAGAGTAAAAACAATGCTTGTTTATTAAAATTCAATGTAAAAAAGGATTTTTAAATTTGGATTATACTCACAATATACTCATAAATAATGTAACTTAAGCACCTTATTTTATATTAATACAATAAGGTGCTCTTGGACAAAAGAAAATGAAAATTTTCAAAATTACGTAAATTTCTATCTTAATGAACTTTTCTAATAGAACGTTTTGATTCTAAATCATTTTTATTCTATAACATTTTTCGATAAAGTTGATAGTTTTTTAGATATATGGGGTTTTTAGGAAAAGGGGATGGGCAAAATTTCAAGGGGGTGGGGGGATTCAAAATTTGTTGGATTAGAAAATGCTTGTTAAATTCGTGTTTAGGACATCATTTGGCACAACATTAGACTCCTGGACCTTGACTTTTTGAAAATGACCCAAAAATGGTACATTAGGGTGTACCCAAAAATGGTACACCCTAATTAGGGTGTACCATTTTGGGGTCATTTTCAAAAGTCAAGGTCCAGGAGTCTAATGCTGTGCCAAATGATGTCCTAAAACGAATTTAACAAGCATTTTCTAATCCAACAAATTTTGAATCCCCCCACCCCCCTTGAAATTTTTCCCATCCCCTTTTCCTAAAAACCCCATATATCTAAAAAACTATCAACTTTATCGAAAAATGTTATAGAATAAAAATGATTTAGAATCAAACATTCTATTAGAAAAGTTCATTAAGATAGAAATTACGTAATTTTGAAAATTTTCATTTTCTTTTGTCCAAGAGCACCTTATTGTATTAATAAAATAAGGTGCTTAAGTTACATTATTTATGAGTATATTGTGAGTATAATCCAAATTTAAAATCCTTTTTTACATTGAATTTTAATAAACAAGCATTGTTTTTACTCTTATTGTTTCTTTTCAGACTGCTTTATTTAAAAAATAATAAAAAATGAGTCAAACAGCTACAAAACAGCATGACTTTATTCTTGGTCGCTTGCAGGCTGATATTATGAGTTCATCTAAAATTGTTTTACCATCCAATAAAGATGTTCTAAGCCATTTTATTATTTACGGAGAATGCAGTATAAGGGTCCAAAAGTTACAAAAGATTCTACTGTTAATGTTCTACAGAAGCTACTAATAATATGGCAAAAAGCATGCATTCCTACTATAGATATTAGTAAAAACCCTAAAGGCAGGAAGATGCTGTTAAATCTAGAAGAAATGCATAATAATTTAATCAAGCACAAAAAAGAGCAAGCTTTGAAAATGAACTCTCTAATTTCATGAAAATTATGAATTCCCTTTTTGACATCTCTTCTCAAAATGCCGTTGAATTAATCCAAAAAGACCGCATGAGAACTGAGCCTCAGAAAGCATATGATATTTCATTCTTAGAAGATCAAAGAACAAAACGAGAAACATGTTTAGGTTTGCTAGATGCAGATTATGCATCAAAAGTACAGCGCAAGTACATTAGATTAGAGAAAGAGAAGAAACGCAAGAGAAACATAAATCAGTGAAGCAAGTGAGTGCTACAGCCAGAACATCAGAGACCATTCTTTCTAGCACGACAGTTCTGAGACAGATAGCTATGAAGAGTTTCCGACAGAACCTACAGCAGGACCTTCAAATGCTTCCAGCCCCAAAAATATTCTTGCCTCGCCATTGGTTTCCTCCACTGCAGACAGACTTAATCTCTCTATTGGACAACGGACTGTTTTTGCTGCTGCAGTAGCCATTAGGTGTGGCAAGGATATTGAAAAACTGTCTCTCTCCAGGACCACATCTGCAAGAGCCGCTCGAAAGACAAGAAAACGAAAATATGAAACTTGCATCAAGGATTTTACTCCTCCTGATCACTGCCTAGTACATTGGGATAGCAAGCTGCTTACTAAATCATGTTCAGAACAAGAAGACCGCCTTGCAATACTTGTTACTGGATACCCAAATGTAGAAAAACTTTTATCAGTTTCTATAATAGATGATTCCACTGGATTGTCTCAAGCCACTTCTGTATTTCAAAGTATTGAAAAATGGAACTTGAAGCAAAATGTCTTTGGAGTATCATTTGATACCACTGCATCCAATTCAGGATGGATGAAAGGTTCCTGTAAGTTACTTGAAGAACTTTTGCAAAAGAAATTGATTTGGTTAGCATGCCGCCATCATGTGGCTGAAAGAGTTTTGTGTGCTGTGTATGAAACCATTTTTGGCCCAAGTAAATCTCCTGAGTTTGAGTTATTCAAAGAATTTCGCGAGTCTAAATGGAAGAAAATTAATACGAAATCTACATACAATGTTCTTGATGTTAAATCAAGGTATCAAAGAGGCCTAAAGGAAGAATGTGTAGAATTTATGACCCAATGTTTAAGAAAATCTGACTGCTTTCCACGTGATGACTATAAGGAAGTTGCTGAAACAACTTTAATGCTTTTAGGAGAGGTTTCCAGAGAAAACAGTCATTAGCGGAAACCTGGTGCAATGCACCGTGCCAGGTGGATGGCAATGATTTTGTATACAAATAAAATGTATGCTTTTGCCCACCAAGCATCATATGATGAATCATTGATTAAGAAATTAAAGAGAATGTGTCTATTTAATGCATTAATTTATGGAAAATACTGGCTTTTATGTTCTAATTCACTAGATAGTCCAGCTAATGATCTGAAGTTTTATCATGATTTGGTGAATTACAAGAAGGAAGATATGGAAGTTGCAAATGCTGCTTTGAAATCTTTTGCCAATCATTACTGGTATTTGACGGAGGAAGTGGTCCCTTTGAGTTTCTTTGGATCGCTAAGTAATGATGAAAAAGATAAGATCGCAAAATCCTTAAACAAATATCCAGTTCCAGAAAATTATGTATGGGGCAACCAGTTTTCCCCATTTTAAAGGAAGACACAAAGCTTCATCAGCTAGTAGGTCCAATTTCATGGCATTTATTTCAATGCTGTGGGTCAAAACCAGACTCATGGATAAAGAAACCAGCATCAACATGGGAAGAGGTCGATGACTACAACAAACTAAAAAACATTCTTTCATCTATTAGAGTAGTCAATGATACCGCTGAAAGAGGAATCAAGCTGGTTCAAGACTTTCATGACAAATGTCAAAATGAAGAAGAATTTCAAGGTCTTTTGCAAATTGTGGAAGAGAATAGAAGACTAATTCCTGATCCTAGTAAAGAGACTCTTAAAAGAATGAAACTCAGTAAAGAATAGTTCATTAACAGATAGATTAGGTATTTTTATTTGAAGAGATTGTTTTAATTTAGAAGAGGCTGATTTTTTTTTGTTATTAAATATACCATAAATTGTCTTTTCTTATTTTTATGTTTAAAAAGCTCTTATATCAATGATTTCTAATTAGGAAACTTGTTTCTTTTTATTTTTTTGAGGAAAGTGTTGAATAAAGGAAAAAAAAAACGATGGGACCTCACAACTATAGATAAAGTGTTAATTTTTAGCTTTATTTTATATATATATAATTTTGAGGTTGTCCTCACTTTGTATAGGCTAGTTATAATAAAAACTAATTATGATTTGCATTATAACTAGCAAATACAAAGCCCATCGCCGCGAAGCTGCATTGGGGTGATGCTTCAAAGGTGGCGGTAACACCTTATTTAAGAAGAAGGCACTGCAAGCAAAAAAAAATTTTAATTTAAATTTTAAAAAAATAAATGAAAATGTTCAAAATTAAGTAAATTTCTATGTTGATGAACTTTTCTAATAGAACTTTTGATTCTAAATCATTTTTATTCTATAACATTTTTCGATAAAGTTGATAGTGTTTGAGATATATTGGGTTTTTAGGAAAAGGGGATGCGCAAAATTTCAAGGGGGGGTGGGGGGATTCAAAATTTGTCGGATTAGAAAATGCCTGTAAAATTCGTGTTTAGGACATCATTTGGCACAACATTAGACTCCTGGACCTTGACTTTTTGAAAATGACCCAAAAATGGTACACCCTAAATTATATATATATATATATATTTTTTTTTTTTAAGTGGGGTTGTTTAGCCTCCTTCGCAACATCTAAGGCAGAGCTTTCCAAACTTTTCACGTTAGCGACACACTATTTAAGCATAAAAATTTTCACGACACATTAATTAATTTTTGTTATCAAATATCAAATATGAGATAATTTTTCAGTAGGTGGTTTATCTTGTAGCCGATTTTGTTGATACAAAAATCAAAATTTTCAAAATACAAAAAAATTGAAAATAATTAACTAAATTTGGCGACACACCTGGGAGGTATTGGCGACACACTAATGTGTCGCGACACACAGTTTGGAAAGCTCTGATCTAAGGTCATATGACGGAGGGGACCTACAGCTTTACGTGGGATCCGAACCACGGGTCGCTACATTATCTGGGCGCAGAGAACGGTCTCCCATCCAACTACTACCCAGACCCAATGTCGCTTAACTTCGCTGATCTCCGGGAAGCGGTGTTACGACATCGGCCACGACGTAGCCCATATATACATATATACATGTTACAGGGAATCTGTGTAACTAGGGATTTCATGAAATCCCTAAAATGTTCAGGGATTTCATGTAAGGTTGAGTCGTGATATTTTCGTTAGTTTTTACTGATATATCACGCCTTAATCTAACCAATCGTCAAGGGCGTACAGTTGACCTAACCGGGCATTCAGTTAACCTAACTAGGCATTTAATTAACCGGGCATTCAATAATTTTCCCGTAGGTTTAACGAAAATATCACGCCTTAACCTTACATGAAATCTCTGACCATTTTAGGGATTTCATGAAATCCCTAGTTACCGAGATTGCCTCGGTGGTGTAGTGGTTAGCGTCGCTGACTACAGAAACCATCGGCCCCGGGTTCGAGACCCGACGGCAGCCGGCGAGCAGCAAAACCCAGCTGTTCATCCTTCCACACAATAAAGAAAGTGGTTGGTAGATAAATGGGTACCCTAGGTGGCCTAGTGGTTAAGACGCTGTGCTGCTGATGGGGCGTGGTCCGGATTCCACGTTAAACTGTGGGTGAAGGTGGAGTGAAAAGCTTGACCTTCGTCAGAATGAACAATTTGGAGCACTGCCGTAAGGGCCTATATGGCTTACATGGCTAAAACATGGCTACTCTGGGCAGATAATTGTGAAAATGCGACAAATATATTTGTGAGAAGGAAGATCTTTAAAAGAATACGTACCTAAAATTCTATTTTAAAATTATCATTTATATTTCTTATTTTTACATTTCATGACTTACTGCTGTCTGTTCGTGCTTGATTTTAAAATATTTCGTGCTAACTTCGTGCTATTAAAATCGTGGCAGGCGCATACAGTAGCCATGTTTTTTTAAACTTTCCCGTACGCCATGCTTTGGAGTAACATATATAGCCTGTCAGAGCATGATTGCCCGTAAAGATCTCTAAAGTTTGCTTTACATCCGCTCTTAATATCAACCAAAAGAATTTGTTGTTATACTATTGGGGCTTATACTATTCCATCAGAAAGCAAACAGTATCATTAGGTCTAGGTAATATTGTATATTTACTTCAGGAATTGTGGGCATAAAAGTTGTATTCCTTTCATATCTGATTTCAAATTGGAATGATATAGGCCTATAAGATATCATTAGATTTAATTGACTCATGGATGGTACTGAATTTAAAAAATCATCTTAATTAGTGGGGTTTTTTTGTAACTACACCCTGGTCTTAAAAATTAAATATTCTTTAAAGATGAACTTTTCTCCATTCATCTTTTAAAGTTTGCCTAATTTTATTAGAAAAGAATATTGTTCAATCATTTGTTAATTTTTTCGAAGTAAATGCTGTAAAAGTGCTACAATGTAGAAGAACGTGTTAGCTCATGCAAAAAACTCTGGCTCCCTGAGCGGCACAGTTATAACTGTTGTTATGAAGTTGCTATGGCTCCATTGCATTACTAGAACACACTACGTTATAATACCATCGATTGAACAATGCGTTCTATTACAATTACTCAATGATTTATTCACTGTGAAGACATTCTTCGTCCACTCAGTTGAAAGGAAGGACGTAGTATAGGGCTCTTGGATGTACAGCTTCAAGTTGAGGGCGTCTTTGCGTGAACTTTCATGTTTTTAATATAAACTTTAAAAATATTTTTAATTGTGAGCGTTTCTTTTACGAAATCTATAAAAAATTATTAATTTTTTTTATTTTATGTTCACGTTTACAAATACTCTTATTTACCAAGACGAAGATTCATAATTTATTTATAATATTCCTGTGATTGGATCAAGTGATTGGAGAATCATTTTGGAGGAATGGAGGATCCTACCTGGAGCAAGAAGTTCCTATTTAAAAAATAAAACGATGTCACTACAGATCTCTTTAAGTCTCCGTGAAGGCTGACAAAGAATTCTCAAAGTGAATAACTATACCCTAATTGAATTTGAGGCGTCTTTTTTTCTCGCATTATTAACTAGAGCAGAGAAAAATTTGCAGTGACTAAAGACTATATATTATCGTTGATAAAAGAGGTTTTACTAACCAAAATTTACCTTTTCCATTTGAATTCGACAGAAAGTCTCAAATTTATATGAAATTCACGTACAGTTGCGAAACCCTGATACCGTAACACTTAGCTTAAAACAAAATAAACATCTGTTCCACCTCTGTTACCCAGCAACCGTGTTACCCAGCAACTAAGTGATTAGGGAAAATGCATGTTTCGAGATTTAGAGGCTGTTTCGTCTTTCTACTGATGGGTCTTCTCGCTGCATTTATGACCTGGAATGTCCTATTAAGGTAAGAAAATATTCATGAAGAGGATTGTTAGGTTGTAAGAAAATGTAAGATATGGAAAAAGATGTATGAGATGTAGAAGCATGGCACTGACATGAATGTGGCGTCTAAAATAGCAAACAGTAGAGGGAAGTGGAATTGGTTTAGGAAAGGGAAGGGTTAGAAAATCTAGCGGTGCAGTGTTGTTCTAAAGCGATATGATGACTCGGCTGATTTCTGCAGTACTAAATGTATATAGTTGTTTATCGTAATATACCCCCTGCTGTAAACACTAAATTAGTTAAAGAGTGGTTTACATTTTGGTCTACAACGATGGGTCTCACGCGTTGTCTCCTTTTGGCATTCTCTCTCTCTCTCTTCTCTCTCTCTCTCTCTCTCTCTCTGTGAATCCGTAAGGGAGAAGGGAGAGATGTAGCCAACAATTCTTTTTGAGTTGGCTGCTGGGCTAGAGGCAAGTGATTGTTTAACCCTACTCACACTGCGTGTGTGTATGGGGTTGACAAAAAGTAACAGACACTTTCAGTTTTTCCATAGGTTTTGATTTGATACTAAATGTCAATAATTAACAGATTTATTGAATCACTATATTTGTAATGGTGTTGCTTTCCACTTTCCATCACTTGAGGGTGACACACGTTCTGGTATTTCACTGATGAGCTTTGCCATAAAGAAAATCTCTAATTAAGAATACAGCAAGACGACGACGCTTCGACTAATGCCTATAACCATCTTCGGGTTGTAAACAGTGTAAGACAGAACTTTAAAGGTATTGAAGAACGGTCTTAACTACATATAAATCATTATTATTTGTCAATAAAATCCATAATTATATCGTCATAACTCGCTGAATTTCTTTAGTAACCAATCGCAGCTGTGTAAGTTTGATGGGAAAATGAGGAGGGCTGAAAAAAGTGTGAGGAGGAGGATGCTATTAGGAGATTAATCATAAATGTCGATATGTCCAAGTGTATAACCTTGGTTTAGCTTCCGCCCGAATCGTTCATTCTGATGAAGGTCAAGCTTGCCACTCCACCTTAGACCTACAGTTTAACGTGGAATCCGAACCACGTCCCACCAGCAGCCTACTATCTTAACCACTAGGCTATCCAGGGTACCCATTTATCTACCAACCACTTTCTTTATTGTGTGGAAGAATAAACAGCTGGGTTTTGCTGCGCGCCGGCTGCCGCCACCGGGTCTCGATCCCGGGGCTGATGGATTCGTAGTCAGCGACGCTAACCACTACACCACCGAGGCTATTTTTTAAGTACATAGTGTTTATTCATTGAGATAGAAGCAATAATTTCCCTTAAGATGTAAATGTAGTCGGAGGCGCTGGTCTGGTCTGGTTACAAAGCACTTGGTGTTGTCATTGTGAGAAGCTCGGGAGTCTAAACCTCCGAATAAGCTTACAAAGGGGGTTTATAAGGGAGTTGGTTATGGATGGTGATGTTCCCTTTTGATCGTAAATGTAGTAGGAGGCGCTGGTCAGGTCAGGTATCATAGCACTGGGAGTTTTCAAATGATAGACTTTTTTAACATTTTTAAAATTTTTATTTACATGTTTCTAATAGATGGAAATTTCTTAGGAGTCAAAACCTCCAAATAGCTATATTGAATCATTTTGGAGAACCACTCCTCTCCCCCTTCTTGCTTTCGCTTGCTCCTTCCTTTCTTTTTTTTCATTATTAAAAGGGTGCTGCTTGAGAGAGAGCTGGTTAAGATAGAGTAGAAGTAGTAATGTTCCCTTTGTCAATAAATGTAGTAGGAGGCACTGATCGGGTCTCGTTTCAGTGATTTTTTTTATTGGGTTCGGAATCCCAGCTGAGCCTTGAACGGCCAAGTTCTGAAGGGATGCTTTAACTTATAGTCTAAGTTAAGCTAAACTAAAACAGACTTTATGGACTTGAAAGTCCTATTCGGTCCTACCTCAGGGTTGTTGACTCGATGTGGGTCTACTTTTGGCTTCAGTAGCATAAACCTTGCAACACAACACACAACCTGCACCATTGCATGGTGCAACAATCCTGTATCTAAATTGCCAAGCTGAATTGCAAGAGAGCTCTCTATGAGACCACGCCCTATCAGTGCCGCATTCAATAAAAAGTAGAAAGAACGCTGCCAGTGCCGAAAAATGATGTAATAAGAGCCGTCAAAACATGTTGGCTCTAAAATAAGTGACAATTTTTCACTAACCTTACAATTATGAGATGGATATATACACACCTTAATTTAATATCGGGTGTGTGTATAAAGCAGACATGGGGCCGATTATAATTATAATCTCGTAATCGTAATCTTCTATTATTGTGTATAATACTGAAGAAATGTTTGTCTTATTTAATTTCACATAAAATTTTAGTGAGGTCAGTTTTCAATGTATTAACTTTTCTAATTATTTAGAATCAAGGTAATCAAATGTAACCTATATTATTTTAGCTATAATCATGAATGTAATCGTAATCCAGGAAAATAAACGTAATCATAATCGTAATCAATAAATATAATCGATGGAAATCTTAATCGTAGTCGTAATCAACAATCGTAATCGGCCCCATGTCTGGTATGAAGTAACGCAAGTGAAGAGACAACTCCGATTTTAATTATATTAACGCAAGTGAACATGGACAAGTAATATTTATTACATGTACTTTATAACAACTGTATATTCGATAGTAAGGTTTAAAAGAAGTGTTGAAAATTTTGTTACGAGTTAAAAAACAAGTTGAAACTAAACCAGTTCAACTCGATTTGTCTCTTCACTTGCATTACTTTATACACACCCTGTATATACAAACAATTCTGCATTAATTAGCTTAGTCATCATATCGCTTTGGGATAACAATGGCTCTTCCTCTTCTTCCAGTTTTTCTAACACAGGATATTAGGTGTTTTCAAATGATACCCCACTGGTAGAGAAAGGAAGCTGGATGGGATCTCTCAGGAGCCAAAACCTCCGAATAGATGCTTTCAATTTTAGGGATACTATTTGGGTTTACAGTGTAGGAATGTTAGTACTTTTTAGGTAAATCGCGGAATATCTAAATTAGTTAGAGAAAGTTTTATAGTTTTATATAGAAGTAGCGATGTTCCCTTTTGCAATAAATGTGGTAGGAAGCGCTGGCCGGGTCTGATTTCAGAACACTGGGAGTTCTCAGATGATGGGAAACTTGATGAGATCTCTTGGGAATCAAAACTTCCGAATAGTCATACTCGTCTTCAGGGAAGCGACTTAGTTAGAGTGGGACTTTAATTTTAAATATTGCGCATCAAAATTTCGCAAGAAAAACAATATGTATATTAGACATTATTTTCTCCACTGTGTACGGGGAATTCTTAAATTGTAGGTCTGGCCAGATGGAGGTGCCCTCTGGACCAGTGCTCCTTTATCTAAGTAATTCCTATGCAAAGGATGCAATATAAATTACTACATGATAAATCTTCGGTATGGTGGTTTCGAGGGGCTACGGAGAAATGATGCAACGACGAAATGATGACTTGTACGAGTTTATAATAAATAAATAAATAATTCCTTAAAAATTTTGCGTATTGTAGATTAGATTAAGTAGTTTAGTATTCATGTTATCCTTTGTTTTCCGCTGTCTTCTAATGCGTAAATGAGTACACGAGATAAGTATACGCATGGTGTGAATGAACTCTGAAGCGATTCCCTTCATTATACTTTTTCCTACTTTCCTATAAATTTTCTGGGTCTTTTCAGTCTTATGAACTGTAAAAGTTTTAAATAAAAATACATTTTTCTAGTGTAGTTTTATCCGCTAAATTCAAAAACGATTCTTTTTTTGGAGAAACGAAAAATTATATAAAAATTTACTTTTAAATTACTATTCCATTTTGGAGAAAAAGCGTAGACTAGGCTTTTTCAACTGAAAAGGTAGAAATATGGCGCACCATTTTCGTAAACAGATCTTCATTTTCGTTCCTGCGACGCAAACGAATTCGCAAAGACACGAGTCAAAGGTTTGGTTGTGTTAGGTTAGGTTAAGTTGGTTAGGTTTGGTTGTTAGATTAGGTTAAGTTAAGTTAGGTTAGGTATAGTTAAGATTAGTTTAGTTTCTCATCTAGGTAACTCACCTATCTTAAAAAGCACAACAAAGCTTACGCCTAACTTGCCTAGGTGCGTAAAAATAGCGTACGCTATGCTTTGATTAGCACTTTGAACGCAAATTATTATAATATCTTTTCGTTTCTCCAAGAAAGGAATGTTATTTTTGAAATTAGCGGATAAAACTACACTTAGAAAATGTATTTTTATTTCAAATTTTTACAGTTCAAAAAACTGAAAAGATCCAATCTTCTTTCACCACTATTTTCTGTCAGCAGTGGCTGGTGGAGGAGGGAGAGAGCCTCGTGTGTTCTATACTTCACTGTTACTACTCGTACTATTCCTATGTGAAAGCTCTTGAAGCCTGTAGGTGTAACATGATATAAGTTTACGGTGGTCATTTTTTCATTGCTATTTCTAACTTTTCTACTTCCTTCTTGGGTTAGCCTTGAGTGGATCTTAGGGTCTTTGTTAGTCCGTAACTCTGTAACTCTAATTGACTGATTTGGGATCAGGCTGCATGAAGTCTCCGAGTAAGTAGGACCTCTTTTTTCATTTTTGTTTAATTTTAGTGCCATTACGACCCGAACATGACTAATAAATATTAGTTGAAACGTCGTCGTTTTATTTAACTTTTAATTAAGGATTTTTACCGGTGCACTTTCGTTTTCTGAAGGGGAGTTGAAATAAACCCAAAAGTAGGCCTACTCGCAATAATTCAATTTTCCCATGAATGTTATATTAAGTTCACGTAATTACTGTGAACTTTTATCAACGCAGATCAGCTACAGAGCAATTTTAAAATGGTCAATAACCAACTAGTTTAGAACTTGATCAAAGTTACAAATATTTCCAGGGATCTTTTGAGGGTAATTTAACTCTCTCATTCTTATGTCACAAGTCATAAGGGCCTCCTCTTTACTCCGTGAAAAATATTAATTTTCCTTCCTGCTACATTGCAAAGGTCCAGTCAGTCTAACCCAGTGATTCCCAACAATTTTACTATGGTGGCCCAGTTTTGATGGTCATAGATGTTGGTGGCCCATATATATATATATATATATATCGTAAAGAACGACGCTTGTATAGGAGATATTCCGCGCAAGACGAGAGAGAAAACGGAACAAATGAAAAAATGAGGTAACCACCTGGGAATCGAACCCGGGATCTTCCGATTGCCGGTCAGACGCGATAGCATTACACCATGGACCTCACTCTTCCAAATGCCGTAATTCTTCTACATACTCGCAGAAACCAATGCCCCAAGGGGGCACCTCCCGCATGCCGTAACATTATATACATTCAACTGCAAAGAACACGCAGTATAAATAAACGTAAAGAACGACGCTTGTATAGGAGATATTCCGCGCAAGACGAGAGAGAAAACGGAACAAATGAAAAAATGAGGTAACCACCTGGGAATCGAACGCGGGATCTTCCGATTGCCGGTCAGACGCGATACCATTACACCATGGACCTCACTCTTCCAAATGCGGTAATTCTTCTACATACTCGCAGAACCAATGCCCCAAGAGGGCACCTCCCGCATTGGTTTCTGCGAGTATGTAGAAGAATTACGGCATTTGGAAGAGTGAGGTCCATGGTGTAATGGTATCGCGTCTGACCGGCAATCGGAAGATCCCGGTTCGATTCCCAGGTGGTTACCTCATTTTTTCATTTGTTCCGTTTTCTCTCTCGTCTTGCGCGGAATATCTCCTATACAAGCGTCGTTCTTTACGTTATTTATACTGCGTGTTCTTTGCAGTTGAATGTATATAATGTTACGGCATGCGGGAGGTGCCCCCTTGGGGCATTGGTTTCTGCGAGTATGTAGAAGAATTACGGCATTTGGAAGAGTGAGGTCCATGGTGTAATGGTATCGCGTCTGACCGGCAATCGGAAGATCCCGGGTTCGATTCCCAGGTGGTTACCTCATTTTTTCATTTGTTCCGTTTTCTCTCTCGTCTTGCGCGGAATATCTCCTATACAAGCGTCGTTCTTTACGTTATTTATACTGCGTGTTCTTTGCAGTTGAATGTATATATGTTACGGCATGCGGGAGGTGCCCCCTTGGGGCATTGGTTTCTGCGAGTATGTAGAAGAATTACGGCATTTGGAAGAGTGAGGTCCATGGTATAATGGTATCGCGTCTGACCGGCAATCGGAAGATCCAGGGTTCGATTCCCAGGTGGTTACCTCATTTTTTCATTTGTTCCGTTTTCTCTCTCGTCTTGCGCGGATATCTCCTATACAAGCGTCGTTCTTTACGTTATTTATACTGCGTGTTCTTTGCAGTTGAATGTATATAATGTTACGGCATGCGGGAGGTGCCCCCTTGGGGCATTGGTTTCTGCGAGTATGTAGAAGAATTACGGCATTTGGAAGAGTGAGGTCCATGGTGTAATGGTATCGCGTCTGACCGGCAATCGGAAGATCCCGGGTTCGATTCCCAGGTGGTTACCTCATTTTTTCATTTGTTCCGTTTTCTCTCTCGTCTTGCGCGGAATATCTCCTATACAAGCGTCGTTCTTTACGTTATTTATACTGCGTGTTCTTTGCAGTTGAATGTGTATATATATATATATATATATATATATGTAAGAATATTTTTTGGTAATATATCTGACTTATTTTGAAGCATTACAAACACTAGTTGTGGCCCACTAAAAAATCCACCATGGCCCACCGGTTGGGAATCTATGGTCTAACCCAGAGGTTCCCAAACTTTTGAGCTTGTCGACCCCTTGATGAGCTTATAAAGTTATCATCGACCCCTAACCCAAATTCTCAATATTTAAAATAATTTTAAATGAAATGAAGTCAAGAAACATCAAAATATAATCAATATTTATTAATCATTATAGTTATACAATTACTATTATTAGTAATTAAGTGAAAATTGGTAACTGCTAAATACCTTTACAATTAAATCTTCTCTAATGGGATGGATGGGCATTAACAAGGGCATGAACATTAGACTGTAGGTTTGAGAGTTTGAACATTAACCCTGCAGAGTTCATGAGGGTATATATCTTGCCCTTGGTCAAAAATAAGTACGGAGACATTCTATCCAGCAATAATTACAGGCCTATTGCTGTCGCTTCCTGCTTCTCGAAACTACTAGAATCTTGTTACTCCGATTAAATGATTTCCTATGGACATCTAATCAGTTTGGTTTAAAAGGTCCCACTCAACTGACCTGTGTATCTATGTACTTAAAGAAACAATATCTAAATACATTGACAGTAATTCAACTATTTATAGCAGTTTCCTAGATATAAGTAAGGCATATGCAGTAGCGTACTAAGGGGAGTGCGAGGGGGGCAGTCCGCCCCGGGTGACAGCCAGGAGGGGGTGCCATTGCGAGAGTTGAAATACCAGTACACGTTTTCAAACCAAATGAAAAATTCGCCAAAGTAAGAAAAAAATTTCAAAATGTTCAAACTATTACAACAGCTTAATGTTAATTTCCACTATAAAATACATTTTTATTTTTATTGGCAATACAAAATTTACAAACGAAAAATTAAATATTTGTAAAAATTACTCGAAAGGCGAACGTTTGTTGACGTTTTAGTCATCAGTTTGTTGAGCATAGCTAGCTGGCTGCAACTGACATTCCAAGTCTTGTTCACTTCACACTGTGAGGTATGTTTCATTAAATAATTATGATAAAGCATAAAGTGCTGGTGTTTATAACAATATCATGGTACTTATACCAGTGTCCAGTAATTTTTGACAATGTGGTATCATAGTGATGTTTAAGTGTTTATAAATGCATCGTCGTGATGTTATAATACCCGGTAAATGCATACTGTTAATTTTCATTTTGTCAGTGTTCTAGTTATTTGTGAGTAATGCTCATAGTTTTCTGCTTTTTTAGGAGTCGTGTTTGCACTTAACCGCCCCTCCCCCCAAAAAAATAATAATAATAATAATCACAGACAATTTGTTCAGTTAATCTATTTCAAGTCATAATAGTTCATGCTTGTTATGCATGTTCATGCTTTATACCTTTTGATTTTAAAATTTTGCAGAAAACATCCACCATGAAGCGAAATCGACCAGTGGAGAGAGTCTATTCCTTCTTTTCAGTCTCAACTCATCGATGGGAAGTGCTGATGGAGAATGTAGGCATGACAGTCAAAAGACTTTCCCAGACAAGATGGAGTGCTCATTATAACGCTGTGAAACCAGTGAAGGCAAATTTTGAAAAGCTGACCTCAACCCTTGAAGTACTGTGCGATCCCAAAGAAAATGTGGACACAAGAGGATCAGCTCAGATTTTGCTGTCTGCTGTATGTGATTTCTCTTTTTTGAGTTACCTTTCTTTCTGGTGTAAAGTCTTGGAAGAAATTAATCTCACACAAAAGTATTTGCAAACAGTTGGAATCAGCCTTGAAAAGTGCATTGTGAAGCTCCAAGCTCTAAAACTGTTTCTTGAAGATCAACGCAATGAAATTGTGGAGAGGACCATTCATTATGCAACTACAAAGTGTGAGGAAATGGACATTTCTATGGAGAAAAGAGGGAGAGTGAAGCTCCGAAAAAGGATGCCAGGAGAGATGGCAAAGGATGCTGGTCTCACATTGCCAGAGGAAGTAAAAAGGGCTATGTTTGAATGTCTTGATCGCTTTCATCAAGAATTGGAGATTCGTTTTAATCAAATTCTGTCAATCTTCGCTGTTATTCAGACAAACACTGGTTGTTGCAACAGAAGAACTTCGGAAGTACATTCCAAATTTGACTCAGATTTTCGATGAATTCTCTGATGAAGATATCAGTGTGGAAATTAGACGACTTCGGAGGCATTTGGAAGTTGCCAAAATCAGCGTTGAAGAGGCAAAGAAATGGACAGCATTGCAGTTTCTGGAGTTTATTGTGAAACTAGTGTACCCGTGCCGTCAAGAATGACGGCAAAAAAAAAATGAACCACGAAAATGGAGACTGCTGCAGAAATAAGAAGACGATTGGCAAGAGAACGACAACGTAGGAGAAGAGCAAGCTTATTCTAAAAATTTATTCCAAAAGCTTTTAATTTATTTGGAATCCTATCAGTTTAATTAACACGTATCATAGTTGATACAAAACCTGTAAAAAATTTTAAAATGTTATTAATAAAGTGTATGCTTATAGATATAACATAGCAGCTCAAACAATCTGTATAAAAATGTGAACCTTATCATAAAAATGTGAACCTAGTACAGTTCCCCCACTTCGCTGACGGTTAGACAGGCTAAACTACAAATAAAGAACCCAGCCGTGAAAATTTTGAGCTTCACATTGTGTCAACATTTCTGAATCTGGTATCTCCCAAAACCTCCTCACCCCCATTCATACAACTTGGGGGCTAACACCCTCCCCCATTACCCCCACCCCTCCCCATTACCACACCATCCCCGATTACCCCCACCTCCACCCTTCCCCCATTGCTAAACTACAGAAAAGAACACAGTCATGAAAATCTTGAGCTTCACATTGCCGCCCGTAATACAATTTCTGAATTTTTTTTTTCTCACAATTTCTGAAAGCGTGACACAATTCTGCAACAAACAGACAGACAAACAAACAAACAAACAAAACTGGGCTATTATTATAATGTAGATGGGAATTTTGTGAATCTTGCGAAGTTTGTCACTGTGTTTGAGATTCTTTTGACTGTCTGTGTCAGTGATGTAGTCGAGACCACCAAGTCCGAGACTGAGACTGAGACCGAGACCGAGACCTGATCCTGTGAGACCAAGATCGAGACCGAGATCAAAGGTTCGAGATCGAGATCTACCTTCCGAGATCGAGACCCTTAAAATTCGAGACCGAGATCGAGATCGAGACCGAGCTCATGCCCTTTCAATTTGTTTTACACTACTATGGAAATTAAACTATGTTAAGTATATGGGAGTATAATCGTTTTTATCATCACGCCACAGAGGTTGACACGCCGTTTGGCAACACTAAGTGGCCTTATAATATCTACTTATATATATAATATATATAATTCTCTATTTGTGTTTCCATTTTCAATAAAATTAATCTGACGGGGACGGGGGGGGGGGGGGGAAATTTTTTTGTAGCGCTAACCTAAAAGAATCCAGACCCCCCCCCCCCCCCCCCCGCAAGACAAACGTGGCAACTCAAAACAGGGTGACTGATTAGTGAATACCTAGAGTCCCTTACTTTTACAAACTTTCATAAACATTCTGAATTGTGTCTGTTCAACCAAGCCACCATCATGAGTATGCCAATAACATGTATTTTTCATTACGGTCTCGAGAGGTCTCGAAAGGTCTCGGGGAGAAAAACCGAGACCGCGTCTGTCGAGACCGAGATCGAGACCGAGATCCGAGACCGATCTCGAGACCTACATCACTGGTTTGTGTGTATATTGCTTCATGTGAAAGAAGTTTTTCCAAATTGAAATCGGTAAAAAATTTCTTTCGCTCGACCATGAGTCAGATAAGATTGACAAATCTGGCTTTACTTTCAATTGAACATGAATATGCAAAGAAGGTGAATTTTGATGAGGTCATTGATCAAGTTGCAGAAATTAAGGCTCGAAAGCAGAGACAGTGAATCCTCTGTATTTACCTTTGAAGAATAGGCTGAGCTTTGAGACTGGATTTCCTGTGTTTTTTGTATAAAATAAAATGCAGTATTACCTGTTCACTGAATTTTTAATGTCCTGCATTTTTCTTATTTCCAATTTGCTTATGACAGTACTGTACTGTTTAAAAATCTACTCGCAAACATAATATATTTTTCTGTGTGTTTAAATTTTAAAGTTATTTATGGGGGGATGCCAAAGGAAGGATCCGCCCCGGGTGCCAAATACTTTAGGTACGCCCCTGGGCATATGATAGGGTGAACCACAATAATTTATTTGAAAAACTAGAAGACAGGAAGGTTCCCATGTACGAGTACATATTAAATGTATTGAAATTTTGGTATTCCCACTAATCTTTCAACGTTAGGTGGGGCAATGTACTATCCGAGTGTTTTGGCTCCTCTTGCGGGGTGAGACAAGGCTCCTTGCTCTCCCCAATGCTGTTTAATGTGTATATTGACGGATTAATTGCTTCACTTAATGAGGCAACAGTGGGATGTTGTATAGATAACACAAGCATAAATAACTTAGTTTATGCCGATGATATGGTGTTAATAAGTCCCTCTGTTAAAGGTCTGGATCAGCTACTAAAAGTATGAGAAGTGTATTCGCAGAAACATGATATTCTTTTTAATGTTACAAAAACTAAGGTTATGCAATTTCATCCTAAAAGCTGTAATCAGCCAGTTGATATAAGGTTTAAAATGAATGGTGAAATAATAATTGAAGAAGTACAAGAGTTTAAGTATTTGGGTCAAACTATTACCAGCTCGTTGAGTGATGACTCAGATATAAGAAAACAATCTCGAAGCCTGTGTGCTAAAGCGAATATGACCATAAGGAACTTTCGATTCTGCACAAGTGAAGCTAAAGACACTCTCTTTCGTACTTTCTGCAGTAATATATACGGACAGCAACTCTGGGTGAATTATAAAAAAGGTTCTGGCAGAACCCTAAATTTGCTATACAACAAGTCTTTTAGACTCTTACATAAATTACCCCCGAGATGCTCAGCTTCGCAAATGTTTGCTACTCGCAATGTCCCGAGCTTCCCGAAGGTAACAAGACGTGCCCAATACAGTCTAATGCAAAGAATTAAAAAATCAACCAACCCGATTATCCAAGCTATTCATGAGTCCTGCCATTTATCCTCTAAGCCAGGGGTGGGGAAACTTTTCAGTACCAAGGGCGAAAATCGGATAACATAAACACCTCCGCGGGCGTCTGGTAATTTTAAGCTTATATACAGCGTGTCCCAAAGAAATGTATACCCACTTTGTTCGATAATACCAGCTATGAGGATAATAAATATATTACTTTTTATATGTTTTTTAATAAAGAATTTTCTCCTGAATCTAAATATGTAATTATTTTTATTAAAAATTGAAGAACAAAAACGTTACAGATGTTTAAATTATAATTATTATTTTCGAGACTTCATGTGCGATATTTTCTAATATTTTAACCGACTGTTTTGAGATACTTATGTTTAGTGTTGATATTGAAGCATAAATGTTGTAATTATTAGTTAATTCAAAAAATTTACAAATTCCATGGTTAAATGACACTTTATCTAAGATGTTCGACGTCTTCCAGAACGTTGTTTTTGTAAGTTTTGCACAGTGCCGTCGGTTTCAAACTTATCTCGTATACGTGCAAAAATATTAGAAAATATCGCACATGAAGTCTCGAAAATAATAATTATAATTTAAACATCTGTAGCTTTTTTGTTTTTCAATTTTAATAAAAATAATTAGATATTTAGCTTCAGGAGAAATTCTTTATTAAAAAACATATAAAAAGTAATATATTTATTATCCTCATAGCTGGTATCATCGAACAAAGTGGGTATACATTTCTTTGGGACACGCTGTATATAAGATGTATTTTAAAAAGCTATTTACTAAAAATAAATAATTTTTAGTAAATAATAAATACCTAAGCGGGCGAATTGAAATTAGCTCGTGGGCGAAATTTCGCCCGCGGGCGAGGGTTTCCCCACTCCTGCTCTAAGCTATGGAATTCTTGGTACGAAAACGTCTGTCTGTAGCTCCACTTAACTTCGACATTACAGTATTATTTCTAATCAGTTGTATGTATATACAGCGTGTCCCAAAGAAATGTATACCCACTTTGTTCGATAATACCAGCTATGAGGATAATAAATATATTACTTTTTATATGTTTTTTAATAAAGAATTTTCTCTTGAATCTAAATATGTAATTATTTTTATTAAAAATTGAAAAACAAAAAAGTTACAGATGTTTAAATTATAATTATTATTTTCGAGACTTCATGTGCGATATTTTCTAATATTTTTGCACGTATACGAGATAAGTTTGAAACCGACGGCACTGTGCAAAACTTACAAAAACAACGTTCTGGAAGACGTCGAACATCTTAGATAAAGTGTCATTTAACCATGGAATTTGTAAATTTTTTGAATTAACTAATAATTACAACATTTATGCTTCAATATCAACACTAAACATAAGTATCTCAAAACAGTCGGTTAAAATATTAGAAAATATCGCACATGAAGTCTCGAAAATAATAATTATAATTTAAACATCTGTAACTTTTTTGTTCTTCAATTTTTAATAAAATAATTACATATTTAGATTCAGGAGAAGATTCTTTATTAAAAAACATATAAAAAGTAATATATTTATTATCCTCATAGCTGGTATTATCGAACAAAGTGGGTATACATTTCTTTGGGACACGCTGTATTTCTATCCTTAGTATATGAACTGTCATTGTATCAATAATATTTGTCATATGGACTATAGTCTACCAATAAACCTTTTCATTGGTAAAAGTCCGCTGGGTTCCGCTGGAGCCACCTCTAAACCTCTTCAACAACTTCATAGTCACTCTGAAACTTTCTTCCACGAATAGCATCCTTCATTGGCCCAAACAAATGGAAGTCTGGAGGTGCCAGATCGGGGCTGTATGGAGGGTGGGGTTACACAGTCAAGCGCATTTTTGTGATGGCCTCTCTTGTTTGCAAACTATTGTGTGGCCTTGCGTTATCGTGCAAAAGAAGGACGTCTTCCAGCTTTCTCTTCGGTCGAACTCGCTTTATACGTCTCTGGAGTCTCTGTAGGGTAGCAATATATGCCTCCGAGTTGATTGTTTGTCCTTTCTTCATAATGTCCACCAGAATCACCCCTTTCATGTCCCAGAAGATGGTGGCCATAACATTTCCTGCAGAGGGAGCCATTTTGAACTTTTTCTTGCGTGGGTAGTCTGCGTGATGCCACTCCATGGATTGGCGTTTTGTTTCAGGTTCAAAGTGGTGTACCCAAGTTTCATCCCCAGTCACAATTCGTGAAAGGAAGTCATCCCCTTCTGTCTATCGAACCAACGACTCAGAAGCAATTTCTTTTCTTTGGGCTTTGTGATCTTCAGTCAGTTCACGAGAAACAAACCGTGAACACACTTTTGAGTATCCCAGTTGCTGAATTATTGTATTCACATTTCCTTCACTAATTCCTAGTTCCAGTGATAGCTCCTTGTATGTGACGCGCGATTTGATCGAATGATGCTGTTAGCACGTTGCACAGTGTGAGATGTCACAGCCGATGCCGGGCGACTGCTGCGTGGCTCATCATCGAGGCTGGCTCTCCCTCTCTCCGATGATCTCACACGTTTAGACCAGCGTCCAACTGTGCTTCGATCAACAACAGCATCTCCGTAAACGTTTTGTAGACGTTTGGGAATATTTCCAACTGTTTCCTTCTCTGCGGTTAAGAATCGATAAAGCTCTCTGTTTACGTCGCACATCACTGTCAAACGCTATTTTTGAAACTGCGTTAACCATCGGTTTTATACAAGGAGGGGAGGTTCAAACTGGAAAAATCTGGTTATATATGTGAAGCGCAGAGTTCAAACTAAAGGCCCAAAAGACATTTCAGCCCCAAAGCCTATTATTTAGCTAAAAAAAAAGGGTGGGGAAAAATATATTGAGTGCCTCTAGTGTTTATGGAAACCCACAAGGAAAAAGAAAAATGATTTCAAGGTCTTTCGTGTATTCAGCAGTACACCTCATCAGGGAATGACCCCAGGGAGTGCTTACCGGGAATTTCCTTCTGGCCCTTCTCTGACGAGATGTACTGCTGAATACGTGAAAGGCCTTGGAATAATTTTCCTTTTTCCTTTTGGGTTTGCATCATTCATTCATTTCACGTGTCTAAATGTGAAATTCATCCAATATATATATATTAGGGTGTGCCCATTGTATATATGACAAAATTTTAAAATTGACTTACAGCTTAGCACACAATGTGAATTGGTTACATATCGAAACAAAACTTTTCAGGAAAAATCTTGTTCAATTTAATGAATATTAATTAAGTGGGTGCTCAACGACTTCAAAAGCTCAAGTCTAAACCTGTCATTCTCAGTCACTCGCGAACCTTACGTCGCGTCGGTGCAGATAGGCAATGCTAATTTTTATCACACGCTCACATGTTCACAAACACGCTTACATGTGTGTATACGTATTAGAGGCCTGCGCGGGTTGCCCGCGGTGCGGGTACCCGCGGGTACCCACATTGCGGGGCGTGATGTGGGCCCCACTTCAAAATACTTGCGGGTGCGGGTCAAGTTAAGGTGCCCGCGCAGACCTCTAATACGTATACAACCATATATATATATAATTGTGTTTTTCTGTAACAACCATATATATATATAATTGTGATTTTCTGTTTCAGATTTTTAGATAGTGTTTAGAATATGGTATTCGATCCTTATAGTGGTTAAACAAAATTATGTCTTCTACAAGAAGTAAAGAAGCTGTTTATCTGTTAGAAATTCCATTTGCGCACCTACCAGAGACAAAACTACCACTAAAAAAGGAAATTTTGTCAGTTTATTTTTTCCATTTGCACGAAGAAAAATGCTCCCGTAAGGAGTCTATAAATTTAGTAGCAGAGGAATTGATGAATATATGGAACAAGGCAAAAATTGCAACGAGCCACAAACCTTATGTTATCAAATTGATTAATAAACTTGTTGATGATTATAATTTATTGAAAAAGAATAAAAGTAGGAAAACAGAGACTCAGTGTTCAAAGGAACAAAAGTTTATCGAATCTCTAAGTACATTATTTGACATTGCTCATCAAAATGTCCTACCTCTAACCAAAAGAGAGGAAGACCGTGCTTTTCTTATTGCTCAAAGACAGAAAGGCCGACCAGGTTATATGGCAGGTATAGACAAGAAAGAAGTCAAGAAACGGCAACAAATCATGAAGCGAGAACGAGCATTGGAATCACTGCGTTTGAAAGCTCATTCAGAAATGCAAGAAACTGTCGCAACTGTTGTTTGTGGCATCAGTTCCAGCAGCGATGAAGATATTTGCCTTCCCTCAACTTCAACCTACAATACTGATAAAGCTCTAAAGGAAGTTTCAATTCGTAAGGCACCTAAACGAGGCACTAAACAGGTAATTGATAAAACAGTTGTCTCTGCAATGGCCAGAACATCAACAACAAGTAGAAGTGCATTGCATATTATTAATTATCAGTGCCGTAGCACAAAGTCTTGGACATGACGTTGGTGACATGATAATTAGTCACAGGGCCACTCATCGGGCTAGAGCCAAATATCGGAAAACTAGTGCGCTGGAAATAAAAAACTCTTTCGGCAATGCCCATGTCCCTTTTGTTTTACACTGGGATGGCAAAATGTCACCAGACCTCACAAGTCAAGATCAGACAAATGTTGATCGCTTACCAATCGCGGTTTCTGGAAATGGTGTTGAAAAATTACTGAGTGTCCCAAAACTTCCTGATTCCACTGGAGAGACGGTCGCTAAAGCAGTAATTGAAACAATTGAAGAGTGGAATATCACACATAAAATTATTGGCTTAAGTTTCGATACCACTGCCAGCAACACTGGACAAAGGGCAGGTACATGCACTATACTAGAGCAATACCTTAAAAAGGATATACTTTTTCTGGCATGCAGACATCATATTCATGAGCTTGTTTTGTGCAAAGCATATGAGATACTTTTGAAAGATAACTCAAAATCTCCAAACATAGAGATTTTCAAGCATTTCCAGAAATTCTGGCCAAAGGTCATTCAAAATGAGTATCGGCCTATTACCCATGCAGATGTTGGCACAGAAGAAATTATTGCTCTTAAAGATGACATTATCATGTTCGCAAACGCAACCCTACACGAACAACAGCCTCGGGATGATTATCAAGAGCTTCTGGAGCTCTCAATCATATTTTTGGACGGGATTCCAATCACAGGTATTTCTTTTAAGCGCACAGGTCCTGCTGTTCATCGAGCAAGATGGATGTCAAGAGCCATTTACTCTCTCAAAATGTGGTTGTTTAGAAATCAATTCGATCTACAGAAGGAAATACCGAATTTGAGATTAAAAGGAAATACAGCTTCAGAAAGGAAATGGGTAAACTTTTTAAATTTTAATATATTTCTTGTAAATATATATTTAAAAGCATGGTTCCAAAGCTCTGTGGCCATAAAGGCTCCAGCAAATGATCTGAAGCTCTTTCAAGAGATGAACTGTCTTAGAAATCAAAATCTATCAAATACTCTTACTACTGTCTTTGGACGCCACCTGTGCTACTTAAATGAGGTAAATGTTGCTCTCGCATTTTTTGATCCAGAGATATCATTTGATGTCAAAAGAATGATGGCCAAAAATGCAAATGAAGTTCCTTGCCATGAAGGTTTTGTGCGTAGGGTTCAGCCCTTTGATCCTTCTCACAAAACTTTACCTGATTTTTGCATGCAAAGAACCAAATCATTTTTCACAGTCACAGGAGTATTCGCAGAATTTCTTCATGAAGATCCTGAAAGGTGGTCAGTTTCGGCACATTACAATGCCGCAAAAGAAATAGTTAAAAATTTGAGAGTTGTAAATGATCTTGCAGAACGTGGTGTGGCTCTCATTGCGAAGTTCAGTGCAACACTAACAACAGATGAAAATCAAAAACAGTACCTTTTGCAGGTTGTAGAACACCATAGGAAACAAAACCCCAAAGCCAAGAAATATTACTAGAAAATGTATGTTTATAAGTGTTATTCAAAAAATATACTGTGGTTATTTTATGTGTAAAATATATTGTGTGTGTAGTTTTTGTATAGGCCTACAAAGAGATTAAAAAAGATAGGCTTAAGTGAATGTTCGGAAGACTCCAAAAGTATATTTACGTTAAATTTTTAAAATAATTAAGCTTAAGTTGAAATAAAGTCTTAAAAGTATGGAATTTATTTAGTGGTGCTACTGTAGTATGCGGTCTACCTACGATTGGTTAGGTTTAATCATGATATTTTCGTTAAAACTAACGAAAATATCATGACTAAACCTAACCAATTGTCAAGGGCGATTAACATTGGGATGTAAACAAGCAATTAGCAAACAAGATAAGAAATTATACTTGAAAGGTAAACCGCCGAATCGTAGGTAGACCGCATACTACAGTAGCACCTATTTAGTTATGGTACAACTTTTTTGAAGTGGAACTTTTCAGTGAATTGAGCACCCTGTTAATTTTAACTAAATTCAATAAATTTTGTCTATATTAGTTTTTCATTCATTGCCACAAAATAAAGATATGTGGTATTAGAAAAAATAAAGTTTAATTTTAGGCACACCCTAAATTATATATATATATATATATATTATATATATATATATATATATATATATATATATAAAAGCTTGCAGGCAGTACCATGAATAATAAATGTAAATACTAATGGATACGTAAAATAATTAGTGTGACACAAGCAAGGTCACTCAAATACTGTAGCCTTATGTTTTTTGCTAAGTAAAAATCAATTAAATTCCTTCACTTCCGTCTTTACCTTCATGTAAGTTGAAATTAGTGGAAGTTTGCTATTGATTACTGTAACTAAGAAACGCTGAGTATATATACTGTATATATATATATATATATATATATTAGTGATGGATCGAATAACCGCAACCGCAACCGCACTACAACCGCACAAAAATTCACAACCGCAACCGTAACCGCAACCGCCGTTCCATAAGTGCGGTTGCGGTTGTAAAAGTTCTTCAAAGTCGTCACTACTGGACTCGATGAACGCATTTTTGAGTTCAAGCAGTGAAGAAGAAGAAAGTTCACCAAGGATCAACAAGAAGATGCGAGTTCTTCTAGACAACTATCACAAAGAAAAAAGAATTGCTCCCGACGATGATCCTCTTCAGTGGTGGAAAGATAACGAACTAAAATACAAAGAACTTGGCTGTATTGCAAGAACATATCTTGCTTGCCCTTCAAGTAGCATTCCAAGCGAGCAGCTCTTCAGTGGAGCGGGAACGTTGTACGATGAGAGGCGTTGCCGCTTGAAAGGTGAAAATGCAGCAAAAATATTATTCTTGAAATTCACACTGCCTGTCATTAAGTTTGACATCAGTTTTTCAAATGAATAATAATAATCCATAACTTTCCAATGGGTGGAGGCTGGGGAAAGTGGTAGGTGGGATGAACAGTGCGATGGGTCCTCGTCCCTCATCCTGGTAACACACTTAGTGCAAAATATGGTTTTAATTAATTTGACCTATTCTTTCATAATAGCTATATAAGTTTAGAATATACTTCATTTAAATAGTATTTATTTAGTAAATACCTTATGTTGAACACAAGTTTTGCAACACACAAATAGCGGTAGCGGTGTATTGCAAAACTTGTGTTCAACATAAGGTATTTACTAAATAAATACTATTTAGTATATATTATGTACCAAGTGTGGCTAAATCGCACTATAGTGGCTAAATCCAGTTAATAATTACGCATTTTTCCTAGTATATGATAACCGCAACCGCAACCGCGGTTGGAAAAAATTCGACAACCGCAAACACAACTGCAACCGCAGTTGTGAAAAACCGACCACTCGATCCATCACTAATATATATATATATATATATATATATATATATATATATGTTACAGTCAATGTCTGAAACTAGTCATTTCACGTAATACCTAAAAAATTCAGGCATTTCGCCTAATACCTGACTTAAACATAGGCAATACGCCTTAATAACCTAACCTAACCAACCTAATCTAACTTAACCTAACCTTCACAAAGTCATTAATCGCTCAATCGAATCACGCAAAATGCCTGTTCTCTGTTTACCTTTCCTTTTCTGTGTGTCCAGTCCCTTTTTTCATGTTCTTGCCCCCCCCCCCCCCCCCCCCCCCCCACCACACACACACGCAAGTGCGCATCCCCGCATAAGCGAGGCACCAACTTTTTTTTAATCCTTTCGCTGTGTAATTCAGATATTTCCGAAAAAAAACTTTCTGAAATATCAGAATTACGCAGGAAAGTGTTAAATTCGTATACAGTATCTAAAAAATTACGAGTGTTATCCAAACCTAATTTAATGTAACCTAACCTCATTGCCATCGAACCGAAAAGGGCGTGATAAGTGTTTCGGACGTGACTGAGGGCTCGAAAGGTGTTTTCTGTGAAGTCAGTAAATAGTGAGGTACTCTGCTAATCTACCGTAACCTACCCTAACCTAGCCAATTTTTAAAGTATCCTAACTTAATCACGACCAACGTATCGTTTTTCCATCAATACAAATATTTTTAGATATTTTATAATTTTTTTAATGTTTCGAGGTACCCAAAGTGTTACCTCACGAGGAAATTACCCCGCTACATCTGTGAATTATCACACACTCGATCTCCCTTATGACAATTGACTATGCACACAGAAACAATAATAATGTATTTCTAGAAACATTTTTAAGTTACATTTTTCCATTCTATGCAGTTTAAATTTTTTTAGATATAACTTGAAATTGGAAATCTTCTTCGGATGCAAAGATTACTGTACACTGTTTTGATTTGGCTGAGAATTAAGTTTCATGTTACATAGTGAATTTCTTGTCATTGTTGAAGGTGAAGGTCTTGTTAGGTCACTAATCGTAGCTTATGAATCCTTGGATACGGACAGCAGTAAAGGACTCGAAGAAGGTTCAGAAGTGGAGTGGATCAATTACTGGGAAGAAGCAGGGACGGATATGAAGGGCTTTTGATGGAAGAGTTGATGAGAGCCCAGCAGGAAGCTCCGAAGAAGATGGGGTACTGTGGACCCATCAGAAGTATTGTGTTTCGGAAATCTAGCGTTTTACAAATCAACAAACGGACGTTCTAGAGAAGAAATGAAGTGTAGGAGTAAGGAGTCAGTGAAAAAAAGATGACAAGAAAGAAGATTGGGGGAGCAGAATATAGTGCGGACTACAAGGAAAGAAGAGCCATTCTGGAGGTGAGATGGCAAAGCGGAGGGGAAGGAAGGAGGAAAAGAGATAAAAAAGACCGAGTACAAGAGGAGCGGGAGGCGGACGGGAAGTGGTATGCTAGTACATTCAGAACGAGAGGGAATCTTGGAGAAGCAGCATTGGAAGAGAGGTGAGGAGCAGTAGTGTCTGCAAAGGTAGACGAAAAGTAGGAGAGGAAGAGAGAAGGGTAGAAAGGGAGGAATGGAAGAAAGAGGAGGAGGAGGTAACCGCTCTCAACCCTCCAACTATCGTTCAATTGCTTTGGTTTCTAGTCTTTCTAAAGTTTTTGAATCTATCCTTAATAGGAAGATTCTTAAACACTCTCTTCTCACAATCTACTTTCAGATCGTCAGCATGGGTTCCGATCTTCTTGCATATCTCTCTGACTCTTGGTTATTCTCCTTTTGAGATTTCGGTGAAACCTTTGCTCTTGCTCTAGACATCAGAGATTTTTGATAGAGTCTGGCACAAATTTTTAATTACCAAACTTTCCTCTTTCAGTTTCTATCCTTCTATCTGTGCCTTCATCTGTGATTTCCTTTCTGGCCGATCTATAGTTGCGGTTGTAGATGGCCCCTCTTTTTCTAAAGCTATTAATAGTGGTGTTCCTCAGGGTTGTGTCCTGTCACCCACTCATTTCCTTTTATTTATCAATGATATCTTAAGTCGTACTTCCTGTCCTATCCACTCCTATGCCGGTGATCCTACCCTTCACTTTTCCACCCTCTTCACAAAGCGTCACAGTCATTCTATGATTCGCGTAGGACGGCTATGGTGCACCTGACTTCTGATCTTTCTACCATATTTGATTGGGACAGAGAAAAAAATATGAAAAAATCTTCCACACGACTATCTCCTTTGTTTTGTTCAGCTCTCTATAGGACCACGTCCTATCAGTGTCGCATTCAACAAAAGAGTAGAAAGGACGCTGCCTGTGCCCAAAAATACTGGCTATAAATTAAGTGAATTTTTCACTAACCTTAAAATTATGAGATGGATATACGAGTATACTGTATATACACCTTAACTTTATATATATAAGCAATGCTGCATTAATTAGCTTAGTCATCATATCGCTTTGGGACAACAATGGCTCCTCCTCTTCTAGATTTTCTAACACGCTTACCTTCAATAATACACAACTCAATTCTTCCTCTTCTCTTAACATTCTTGGTGTTTCCTTTTCTTGTGACCTTTCGTGGAAAAAGCACATACAGTATACTCTCTTTCTAAAACCGTTCTAAGAGGTTAGGTGTCCTGTACCAGCTCCGCAGTTTCTTTACCCCCATTCAGTTGCTATCTTTATACAGGAATCTTCTCTGCCCGTGTATGGAGTACACTTCTCATGTGTGGGGTGGCTCAACCCATACAGCTTTACTTGGCAGGATGGAATCAGAGGCTTTTCGTCTCATCAATTCCCGCCACTTACTGACTGTCTTCACTCATTCTCTCTTTACTCTCGCTATTAAAACGGTCACAGTTCTTCTAAACTCTCCAACTGCGTGTCTCCTCCTTTAAGGAGAGCAGGCAGTACCAGACTTTCGACACACTCTCATTCCTTTTCTGTCCAACTCTCTAATGCAAATATTAATCGGTATTCTCAATCTTTCATCTAATCAATTAGTCAACTCTGGAATAATCTTCCTTATCCCATCTTTTCCCATGTGTATGACCTCCTCTTTTTCAAACGCAGAGTGTCCAAACCTCTCAAAAACGTTGGACATTGAGTTTGGCTCTCTTTTTCCTCTATGGGGGTGGAGGTGTTTTTGCGTACATTTGCCCTTGGTCCTCCTTCCTGCATAAAAATATACTGTAAAGGAGTTTACTTTTGCTTTACATACAGCACAGAGAAATGTAATATCAGTAATCTGTTTCGCGTTCGAAACGTTCATATAGTTAAAGTCACGTAATTTTTTACAGAAATCACTTTTGATGTCTGCGTTTTCATTAGTTGCTAAATTGCGTAAATTACACAGTTGTTGGGAATGTGCACTCATTGTTATGTTATTTATTTCCATAATCATTCAAATAAACCGTTTGAATGCGAAGTGAGTCAAGTGAGTTTGGTTTATTATGACCTTCTTCCTGGTTTGCTATGTTTTGCCCTTCTGTTCCAGTTTATAGCTGCTCTCAGAGCCTTTTATTTCGTTGAATTTATTTTAAAACTGATATGTTTATTTACCTAAATTACATTGCACTTTTACTTAAAATTTATTACCATGGATTCACTGACACATTATAAACGCCTGGACACAAATAAAATTAACTGCCAAGACGCGACTCCCTTATTATTTTTATGTTAATACAGAGAAACAAAGTGTCCATTCACCACGAGATATAAACACTATACCTGACCAGAAATAATACATATAAATATTTTCTTTTTAGAACGCGAGGGACTCTTCCTGTCAACAAATTCAGTCTGCCTTTGTCTGAACGTTACATGAAAAGACTTTCATCTTTAACACTTTACAACAGGTAAGCTGATGCGTGAATGTACCATCAACTGAACGATTATACGAAAGACTCCTATTTATTTCAAACGAATGAAGCAAACTCATTCTACAGGGTGTTCCATTTAAATGGAACCATAGGAAGTAATTAATAATGTCTCTTTTTTTTTTCCAGATTTGTGAAGGTAAACGTAATAAAGGTGATAATAAGGTAAAAAAGTAAAGGTAATAAAGGTAGATAAAGGTAATAAAAGTACCAATATCCTTTCCAGTCTTTATTACTCCCATTTAAATGTAACCATTGGGAGTAATAAAGATTGAAAAGGATATTGGTACCTTTATTACCTTACCTTACCTTTAATACCTTATTATTACCTTTATTACGTTTACTCTCACAAATCTGGAAAAAAAAGCCATTATTAATTACTCACTATGGTTCCATTTGAATGGAACACACTGTACATTTATTTTCTTCTACAGTCTATTTCCGGAGTGCAGGATTTTATTAAGTTTATTGGTCATTCAAATCAAACCAAATAAAAAATTTATTAATTAAAACAAAGAATACAATATTTCGATTTTTGCAATTTAATTTGACCTTTAAGTTTTAGGTTCTACTGGGCTCTCAGATTAATTAAAGGTAACGTATCACTTTGTAGGTAGTTATGATTAATATGTAAATATCCTGAGTAAAAGGCATTAGTGAATACACAACCAAACTTATAGTTCAATAGAGAGTAATTACTACACAAAAATCCAGTACAAAGAACTGATATTTAAATATAAAAAAATGAGGTACAGTGAGTAATGCAGTATGTACATTTAATCCTTGTTTATAAACAAAGTATAGAAACTTAGAAAGGAATTCTCCAACGAAGAAAAATGTGATGTCGCGAGATCCCTGTTTATTTATCCTCTTTCACCGTCTCGCGGGACCTCGCGGGATAATCCGACGGTAAGAAGGTCGGCCAGCAAGGGTGAGGCAAAGGTTCTAAGTTTGCAATTTTTATTTACAAAATAAAATCTTGTTAAAATATTATAGTGAGTAGTTAA